>CM049388.1:21772829-22102829 GCA_026937815.1 Etheostoma perlongum
TAGGAAATTGTATAATGGTGAATGTGTGTGCGTGCGTGTGTGTGTCTTTTTTGTCTGCGAGACTGTGTATGCGGCTGTAACTGTGTCACTGTCAGTTTGCGTCTGCGGGGAAGAGGCTAGGATAAACACCCAGGTCAAATGCATCACTGTAACTGTAAACGTAATGCAAACTGACTGCTGTCATTCTTGAGATCTGTGATATGAGTCATAAGCTGACACACACACACACACACACACAAATCAAAAACACAGTCTTTAGGTAGTACTGTGGTACTAGCGTGCTCTCTGTCTAAGTGACTTTCCAACTTTTTGAAAACAAGAAAAGTGTTTAAGACCTTGTCTTACCGTGTCTTTGTCTTTAACACGGTTTTATATTTGACTTTACTAAAGAAAATAGACAAGTTAATACTTTAAGTTACCCATAAAATTTAAAATGTTAATTATGGTAGCTAAAAAGCACAGCCTCAATTTATTTAATGAATTTGTAAAGGTCATGATGATGCAGCATCGAGTGCTGAATCACATCAGACACAACATTGCACAACAATGTCTTCTGTGTATATCATTTTATTTAACCCCTCCCTTGTTGCAAGTCTTTCCTCTGCTTGACGACTATCTTAACCAAATCAAGCTCAGTCGATTGATCTGCAGGCCTTAAAAGGGGAGACAGATAAAGACTTGCCACTTCCTGTGGTGACATAATCAATCGTAATCAATCTTCCTCACCTGAAACTGCCCAGCATGCCGCTGATTTAGACTTTAGATTCAGTCTGAGCAAGTAAGCGTGTTTGTCCGTGTATTTATGCATGCTTCTGTGTTTACGCGTGTGTTTTTTGCCCTTTGTCGTTTACAGCGCTGTGCGCATGCACACATAAGCAGCCTTGCTGTCTCTTTTTTATCCCAGGCTATTTTCAAACCTTGTTCTCCTCAACATGCGGTCTCTCCTGTGCCCCACTTCTTAAAAATGTCTGCACTGCATCGTGAACCCCACACTCGGCAAGTACCGTTTGTTTTCCCTTCTCTGTGCCCACGCTTTGGTGAATCAAAACCTCCTCACTGAAATGTCAACCACAATGAAAGTATCTCCCATCGGCGGGGTAATGCTTTTGAAGGGCTTTGCGTGCATATTAGAGGCAGGCTTGGGGAACACACTGGGATGGCATATCTTCTGTCCTGGCATGAGACAGAACGGCTGGGAGTGCCAGAAAATCCCCCCACCCCCTCTTCTATTTACTGTAGTTTCACACTGAGCTGATTCACCTGAGCCAGGCGCGCTGTTTGTTTGTTCAAAATGAATATTTTAGAGAAGAGGTACGGATAATATACTTTTGGCTGGTTTTATTTTGCTCACTGAGTGGTCGACAGTGATGGTGGCGGTTTCCCTCTTCATTATTGTGTGTGTGTGTGTGTGTGTGTGTGTCAGTGAGACTGGCCCCGAGCCTTTGCCAGCCCATTACTCCCTCGCTGTTTTGTGTGTGTGCGCGAGTGGGCTGTGTGTTCAGGCCTTACTGATTGTTTCTTCGTTGTAGGGACCCTCATTACCGCCCCCACACTGTCACAAGCATCTGCTTCCCACCCTCCCTTCCTCTTTTTCTACCCCTGCCGATGCTCTGCATTCGGCTCCATGCATGCCCTACACTAGTCCAACATGGAGCAAGGAGGAGAGAGAGAAAAGATTGGAAAACACATAAAGAGACAAGACATCAAGTCAGATTCGAAACACAAATTTGGGAACATGAACGGTAGGAACAAGCAAGTGTGTTAAAGCTGCCAGTATCAGTGGGCTTCTGGCGGGAAAAGCAGACGTCTGATCAGCCTCAGTTAGCCATCTTTGGACAGAGATCGGCCTCTGGCCATGGTTTCAACCCCAGCCCAGCAGGGCGCCCCAGAGAGAGAGAGAGAGGCTGCTTTTACAGTGATGTATTTCACGGCCCAGTGTGCAGCAGTGAGGGAAGGAGGGAGGTCAGGGCTTAAAGAGAGAGAAAGTGTGTGTGAGGGAGAAGAGAGGGACACAGAAAGAGGGAAGGCATAATGAGTGTGTCAACATTAGCCTGGCTCACCCAGAGAAAAACAGCAGTATGTGTTACTAATGATTTGTTCCAGTAAAGCCCAGTGAGAGGGGAAAATAACAGGAAAGGGCACAAGAGGCAGAAAATGAAGAAGAGGCTGGAAGGGAATATTTTTCTCTCAGCAAAATTGAAAACATGGCTTTTTCTTTAGGTCTTTTTTAGGAGTGACAGACAGGCACTTGGAAGACTCACTTTTGTAAGCACTTAATGGCTTAAAGTGCTCATATTATGCTTTTTGGCATTTTCCCTTTCCTTGTTTGTGCATGTTATAGGTTTACAAAGTGAAAAAGCCAAAAGTCCACCCAAAGGGAGAGGAACAGAAAACACTGTTCACAAACTGCTCCAAACAGCTCTGTTGTAGTCCAGCCTTTACTTCCGTGACGAATGTGCGTCACTTTGTAACACACGTTATAATGCTCGCCTAGCTGGTTTGCCTCATACTCTGCTTCTGACTGGCTAGTAGTCCTTACGTAGCTACTGCGTATGTGTGAACAAAGATTTAATAGAAGTAAAGACCTTGGACACTTCCTGAGGTTTGGGCTGTAGCCTTGTGCTTGACCTCAACCTGCGGCTGAGATTGGTCTCTTGTCTTGTGTCTGTCTGTGTATGTGTCTGTTTCTGCATGTGATGTTTTGACTGACTCCCTCCCAGCTGTCTTCTGTGAGATGCTACTTCACCTCCTGGGCACTGCCAGGTGCTCTTGAGCAAGGCATCATACCACCCCAACTGCTCAGGACGCTGGTCCAGCGTCTCTCCATTTTTTTGTGCATGAATAGGCCCTGAGCATGTGTGTGTAGTTCAGGCCTGTGTGTAGTGATTACTAACAAAACAGAGTGTAAATTGTAATTTCCCCACTGGGGATCAATAAATAGTATAAATTATAAATTAATACATCAAATATTAAGGAAAATAAAATATTCTCAAATATTTAGAAAATCATCAGCTACATGTTACCCTAATATGATTGCAATTAATCTCCTTATAATCCTCATTTATCAAGCACACACACAAATATAGTTTACCCCACTTTCACAGTCTCACAAACACTCTTGAATAATATATCTAGCATGGCAAGATGTTCTTTCACACATACAGAGCTCACAATGTACATATTTTAAGATATTAATTCTTCAAAGGCCTTTTTATATGAACAGCTGTGGACCAGAGTGATGGAACGTCGTATTTTACCGACGACAAGATCATTATTTAATGACCTCGAGGTGAAAGCCATCCATTATGATATCCCCAACTAGGCATTACTTTCTGCTGCCGTCGTGGTGGCTTTGCTCTGTTTAACTTGGTCTAATTCTTCAGAGATGCAAAATGAAAGTGATTAGACTTCCCCCGGAGACTTTTCTTTTTCCTTTTTATTGCTTCCTTCATTTGCAAGCATACAAACCCTCCAGCGGTTTTTGCTTGCTTTTTTAACATCCACTTCTATCCGCTTTGCCTCGCACCCTCCCACTCTGAGTTGGAATAATTGAGACAGAGGTAGGGCGGCGGGATTGTGTGTTTAAAAAAAATAAAAAAATCTGTCAAATCACAGTTTATTATAGTTGCATGCCACTTAAACAGTGGACAATTATTGCATGCTACACACACCACACTTGGAAGTTTTTTTTTCAGACATGTATTTTTTCCTCAGTTATGATCAGAGTATTTTATGCAACTGAAAGTAAACATTAATCTGCTGTGTGGGCGTTTGTGTGCATATGCACCTTTAATTTCATATTCATGGCAGTAGATCAGTTTTTCATTTTTTATCACCTGTATATTATTAGCCTCTTGCTATTAGTAATGTGATGCATGTTGTGGGTAATGTTGTTTGTCAGAGTTGCATTGATTAGTGCGTCTCGGGTTCTAAGGAGGATGGAGGATGATGGCAACCATTAGCTGTGACTGCACTCCTTAAATAATAACACAAGTAAGAAATCAAAAAGCAGGGCTCGGTTTAAAGAGGGCAATGTCTAACGGGTCAGAGGGGGTCAGACATTATTGGCTGGTCATGGAGTCATCGTTGCTGTGTGAGTAACCTAAACTACATCAAATATTGGACATTAAGGTTTTGTTAACTGGCCTCAATCAGGGTTTTCTGCATGTTCTAATAACAGTGGTAATAGAAACAAGGGTTGAGCTTTATATCCTGTGAAAATTGTCCCTTTTATCTAACCGTTATAATGTGTCTCTGATAGATGTGTAATTGTTATGCTTAAGTATATTTCCTATTCTCTTATGGTGATAGAGCAACAATGCAACCTTTAATCTCTATCACATTTATGTAAAACGCTACAGTTAAAGTTCCAAATTTTGGTTTTAATTTACTTTTGAAACCTGATGATTGGCATTGCAATTACACACCCCTGCAATCACGTAAAAAATCACCTCCGCGGCTAAGGTGTTTTGGCTTTCTACCTTGTAAACTAATGGATTCCGCCTCCCGCTTTCTGCCTCCCCTTCATTTCATCTGACAAGTTTTCAGCAAGTTAGTATAATCAGCGATAAGTGGCCCACTGAAAGTCCACAAATATCTGTCAGATTTCTGAATAGTGCCATGCAAAGACTGAGACCAATTTTAAATTGGTTAGAAGTCTGGTCTGCACTGGGGCGACAGTGCTAAAATTATATTCCTGCATGTCACCCCTAACCCTACACTTATAGTTTGAATGAAATCACCTAGTGAACAGCATAAAAAGTGATGATTTGGTATCTCCGGTGGCAGTGCTGCCATCTAATCGTCTTTAATCACAGAAGACATCCCTGGCTGTTGGAGTATTCCAGCGGGTCCTTCATCTCCATTTCAGATATATAAATATATGGTTTGAGCAAAGCCACCTGGCCTCTCCAAGCACGGGTTTGGAGACTTCCTTGTGAAGCAGCAGAACGTTTTTAACAATAGGCCTTTTATTATGAGAATTTACCCCTTCTTTCTCGCAACTTTTTCTCCACCCTTTATCTTTTACTGTCTGTTCCCCTCATTCATTTTCACTTCACATGGGTCACCAGAGATTGCACTATATATATTTGTTGGTGTCACAAGAGCTGGATTAAGATAAGCAGGTGATTCTCACGTTGCCTGTAAACGCACCCAAACACGTGCACACAAATGCTCAAAAATTACATTGGGTAGCCTCCCCATGTGGTTCATTAGTTGCACATTTTACAGAAGGTGTTTTTAGATGATTTAAGGTTGTAATATACAGTATGAGTGTTTGCGGTTAGCGTTGGCAGTATGGTAATACACATTTTCATTACATTTTTACAGCTGCATGCTTTTTAAGTAAAGCTAATTGAATGGAAGGGAAACACTTGTAATATTTCACTTTGTTGGTGCCACTGTGTCACACTGCCGACCTCCAGAGCTTACATCATGATGCTGACCTTCTGCTAACTGCCCCACTGTACATTCAGGGACATAATTCGTGAGACGCTCAGCAGAGTCAATATGCTCTTTTTCTGCTCCATTTCTGCTTGCCTCCTTTGTGAATCATCAGCATCGTTATATAAATGACTTTAAAACACGTTGAAACACCATCAAGAGAAATTACTCACGATTTCTGAGTCACGCCTCATTTATTGGGCTGGCTGATTTTGTTTGGGCTCAGCAGTGTTGCTATCCTTTGCATGTTCTGTATCCCAGGCCAGTGCATCCCCCAGGATGCACTAGCCCTGTGTGTGTGTGTGTGTGTGTGTGTGTGTGTGTGTGTGTGTGTGTGTGTGTGTTCATGTTCCACACATCGTATTCTAAAGAGACAGGCTTAATGTGTGTCTACATAAGCATCCAAGGGGCTATGTAAATCTCGGTGTATGAGGATTAAGTAGTTAAGGGGGGTGTTGTGAATTACTGCTAAACTTCAGTACACAAAGGTTAAGTCTATTCAATTGCTTTAGGATACTTCAATGTATTTTAGTGAATACTCCTGTGCTCTTAACACGGAAATAAATAGTGATGTGCAGCTTTGCTAACAATGAATTTAAAAAAGTGAAAAAGGTATGTAGGTAGGTAAAGGTAAGCTCTCATGGAGATCGAAAGGATTGAATGAAACTATTGAGGTGTAAAAGTTCAACGCAGTGTGACTAGATGGGAATATGTATTCTATTTTTCCTACTGGTTAATGTAAGTGAACATGTCTGCTTTGTCAGTTTCTCAATCTGTACCGGCATTGAAACAATAGAACCACTTCCATTTGGTCTGGTTGAAAAAATATGATTAAACAGTAATGAGCTTTAGTTGTAACTCACTGAAATGAAAATATGATGTAAAAAGATAGAAAGTTCTTTTGGAGATCTGAGACTCATCCACAGACTGTAAAGAAGCCAGGGGATAGATAACGCCGTGAAAGAAATTGTTCCGTGATAGCGACAGATATGTTACATAAAGTGGGCTGTTTGTGTGAACACAGGCAGTTTATGCAAAAATAATAGGAAAGAACAAAAACAGTAATATACTGTAGCACATCCTCTTCTACACAATTTGTAGTGTATATTTCCACTGTGGAAATACAGTTATACTTCAACTTAAACATCCGGTGAGACAGTTTTATAGTTTGGAACATTTGGAATGAAACGTTTTAGTTGAATGAATCCAATATCTCATAATATTTTCTTAATTTATTTTCCAAATATGTTTTTATTTCATAAGTGTAACATGACCAGCATCATAGCTAAATACTGATGCTAATGTGGAAGTGGCAAAAATGATCTATTAAAAAAACATCAACTATTATCTAGATTGTTTTCCCATAAACAGGGTTTCAGTCTTAAAAACATTTTCTGTGAAGAATATTTAGGATTTAAAGGAGCATGTGTGTGATTGACAGGAGACTCAGCCTGTCACATTCAACTGTGGTGGTTGCTGCTTCGCCACCCAGGAACAATTTCTCAAGCTTGACTTTCTGAAGCCAGTATGGTTTCAGGGAAGAAGCAAGTGGGTGATAACTCTCGGCATTCCAATATCCATATTACCATACTATTTAGTATGCCAGAAAAAGATTTTGTACATTCCAATACATAATGGACCCTATTTTAACAATCTAAGCGCACGGCGCAAAGCGCATGCCGCAGGTGCGTTTTGGGGCGTGTCCAAATCCACTTGTGCTAGTTTGACAGCAGAAATAAGGGCCCGTGCGCCGGGTGCATGGTTTAAAAGGGTTGTACTTAGTGTCTTCATTAATTCATGGGTGTGTTTTGGGCATAACATGCAATAAACCAATCAGCGTGTTATCTTCCATTCCCTTTAAAAGCCAGGCACGTTGGTACCTCGGTGTATTGCTATTATGATGGCGGATTTGCACCATCATATTTTTATTTGTAATGTTTCGCATTTTTGTGTGCTTCTACGCTTCCCTGTGTGTCTCTCTGTCTCTCTGTCTGTCTGTCTGTGTAACAAGCATAGTTTGCACGCGCTGTGCACAAGCCTAGGCACATTTTACTAATGCACTGTTAAAATAACAATGAAATGCTGCGCTATTGACTTTAGACCAGGTTTTTGTTGGTCGCAATCACTTTCTTCTGCCGCAAGATAGCTATAAGCCAAGACTGCACCTGAACAACCTCCTTTTAAGACCAGCACGCCCATGGGGCGCAAAGATGGGTGCGTTTGCTATTTAAACGCTGTTGGCACTAACGAGAAATTAACAACTGTGTCTGTCTTAAATAGCAAAGACACTTGCTTCGGGCTGTGCTCCGCGTTGCGCGGGCGCAAGATAGGTCCCAGAAAGTGCAATGTAGTATGCCAAAAAATACTAGGAGTCCTACATTACTGCATCTGGTCAGATTTTACAGTATGCAAGCCAGCATTCCTTCTTGGCTATTCTTTTGCACAGCATATGAGCAAGATGGTCATAGTTTAAGGCGCAATGTTAAGAAGAAGTAGTATGCAGAAGTAGTATGCCCCAATTGTATGCATACTGCATGCAACAGTATGCACAATGTAAACCTCTGATACAGTGAGAGGATACAAGAGGACGGGGAAGCCCGTCAACAAAACAATCATTTATAAGTTTCAAGAGACGCAGCTCACTTATGTAATGATGGACGGATCTTTTGTGCATAACTGCAGTGTGAAACCAAAACTTACCGAATCAAATGCAAAAACATGAACCTTGATCGGATCTTGGTTCGGACTTTTAGGTGTGAAAACCCCCTTAATGTTTGGTGATAACTAGAGAGTGTTACAGCCGCAGAGAGTCACGAACATTGGCTGTTGACCCTTGTCTTGTTATACAATAAATGGTCATGACTGGAATGAAGCATGACAAATTTTTAGATGGGGAACAATTTCTTTACATATCTTACAAAGATGATAACACAGATGTTAAACTACGTTATCTGTAGTTGTTTAATTTTTTTGTTTTTTTTCCCCAATCTGAACTCTAAAGTTACTTTTGAGATGTTAATAAGGATTCCGTAGAGAGAAACTCAATGAGGTTTTTCAAACGGCAACCTTGCTATTAATTTTAGCTACACCATGTTCCTCCCCTATCTTTTCAGCAATCGCACGTCTACTACAGCACATTCCCCGACCACTGGGATCTGGTATATATCAGATAAAAGGAACAATTTTTTTTTTTTTCCCCTCATGGTCGCTTCCTCTCTGGAAGCCTCTCATCCTCATGTAGTTTTTGGTGAAACCGTAGCTTTATGAGTGTGTGTGTGTGTTTGTCTGTGTGTGTCTGTCTGTCTCTCTGTCTGTGTGTCCACAGTGTTCCAGTGATGTTACATGCTCATGTAAACTCCAGTGGGCGAAGATTGACAGCTGAGATAGATAATCGCACAGGGACACAAGTCGGAGTGGGGCCATAAGGAGGGAAATTATATGTTTAATACATGGAGATTTGACAGATGGAGACACTTGCCACTATCCCCCTGCATAATGATGCTAGCAGAATACGTTATGATCTCGCGCCACATAGCCACTGTTTGCTTTCCGTAATTTAAATGGATTGTCCTGACATTAACTCAATGTACCATCCTATTAGTCACAATACATTTGTCTCAGAGTAGCTTACTGTAATTTGAGACACTGATATTTTCACAATCATAATTTACGCTGTGGTGAAAAATGTTCTTCCAAATCACATCATTCTTATGCGCTGTGCATTGAGTGACACACCATGTTCCCTTGGAATTACTGGATTGTATTCTTAACAATTGGGATTCAGTTCTTTGAGTAACAGTGCCAGCATGGCATTATTGCAAAGCATTTTGCAGAACAAAAAGTATGTGTATGAATGTGGAACTGAGCATGCTCCGGTTGTGGGCAATCATATTTCAGGTTTCTTTTTTAGGTAAGAGTGCCTTTTTCAAAGTATATATTTCCGTCTCTTGAAACAGTACATCTGCTATGATCCTTATCCAAACCCAGAGTTGTACTGATTGGGCCTAAACAATGTGTAATGAGACTGTGTGTACCCACACGGGCTGGCGCAGCCTGCACACTCCGAGGGGTCTGCAATCAGGAGGGCAAACCTGTAATTCTAACTGCTTCGGACTTTGGTGCGTGCAGAACAATCGTGTGTATGTTTGTGTTTGTGTGGGGGCCACATAAGTGTCTGTTATTACACGCTGTGTCCCCGCCATTTAATATTAGGGCAGAGGGGGCGTCTACCATCTCATTTTGGTCAGCACCCCAATCAGACCGCTCAAGCCATCTCCTGCAGGGTTAGCTGCCCGGGATGAGAGTGTATGTGTGACTTTGTGCTTTCGCTGTATGTATTGTGTGTGTGTCTGACCTCCACCTAACCCCACACCCTCTCAGTATCACACACACCTCCGCGAACCACATTTCCAATCTGGACGACCATTCATCATTTCCATATCGTGGCCTTGATGAGAAAGGGTTTAATAATACATGTGCGAGGAGATAAAATCAGGGGAGAGAAAATTAATATTCTCTGGGCTTGTCAGGCTCATTTAAGCAAGCCCTGTGTTTCGTTGTGTGGCCTCTGACACAGATGATTGCGTGGGCAGCTATGCAGTTTTTTCTCATAATTACTTTTCGCCATGCCGCTCTTGTCCATTGTCAGCCTCAATAAGGTGGAGGTCTGTGAAAGAGAAAACGAGACAGAGGCAGATATGTAGCCCTTGGAGCATGGCTTTTTTTCCAACTCAAGTCCCCGAACATTACACTAATACACAATCCTCTTCCTTAAAAATATTTGGCTGTGCTTTTTTTTCTCTCTCTCTTTCTCTTTCTTTCCTTTTCCCTTTCCCTCTCTCTCTCACTCTAATATGTCCAGTGGCTATACTAAGGCTTGATCTGCTGAAAGATTTGTGAAACTAATTAACCCGTTTGGATTTACTGAACTAATTAAGCAAGTACAGTCAAAATATTGGGTAACTCCAAGAACTGCAAAATATTTATTATGAACTTTATCTGGGTTTACCTTTTATTTTTTAGCCAATTGTTTTTTTGTTTTTTTTTGCTGTTGGAACTATTTGCATATGGCCTCATGCATACTGATGCATCAGTTTTTCCACAGTGCCAGCTTCATGGCAGTAGACCAATTGTGTGATGCAAACAATTCCAAGGTGACCATACACCACACACAGACACTTCCACAAGCATACATCAGAGCATGCATACATATGTAATTATTTCAGGGATAGACTGTACACAAGCACATATAGCATTCACATGCCTGGCTACTGCTGCTAAACCTCCACTCTCTCTTCACCTCATGCACGGTAATTGAGCAAATAATAATTACAAAAAATAGAATGGTAATTTACTTACTACAGTGACAAACGTCTTTTTCACCACACTTATCTATTTAACTTCATCTCAGTCCTTCTCCACTGCGCCCCAACAGCAGACTAAAAGCGAAAAAATGTGGTCTAGGAAGCATATTTGCACACAAGCTAGAGTCATTTTAATTGAGTGTGCTGAGCGATGAGCCTGCTTGGAGGTGCTTTAATTTGCAGGGATGGCTAAACAGATGTAGCATCATAAAGTAAAGTAATGGATTTCCCCCACACCCCCTGGCGTGAAGGCATGCGAATAAGCCCGGCTAAGTGATGGCAAACTGGGAGAATGAATGGGAAAGAGGATTTCTACACTAAAATACTTTAGTAGGATCACTTTTTTTTGATGACTCAGTTGCTAAATACTGAAAGCCTAAAAAATATTGATTGTCAGTCTTCATTTTAGGTTGAAGATGTCCTGTGTGTATGTGGTTGGGCTGCATGCATGCATGCATGACATAGTGAGAAGTGTATTCCTTTTGAAGTGCATTCTCACGCATGCTTCTCTACGGGGGTGTTCAAACTGTACAGTGGGGCTTTGAAGTGTGCCGACATAAACTGCATGAGCCTGTGTGTGTGTGTGTGTGTGTGTGTTTTTTGTGCTTGTAGGCTAGGCAGTGGGCTAGATAAATCCAAGGTTAACTGTTGTCAAACCAGCCTTCAGGCCATGGCAGTGTAGTAGGCGCAAGAGCCATGAAGTGCTCCCCTAAGAGAGGCTGCTGAGGCCAGCTCCAGCTGTCGAGCTGCAAAGACGCACACCCACCCCACATTTTCCAACAACAAAGACATATGTCACACTCCCTTTTCGAGCCACATTGTGGGGAGCTGTGGCGCAGAGGCAGTGGCACGCTTTCTCCTGGCCAAAAACACTCAGCTGGCCAAGAGCAAGAGGCCATGTTGCACAGTAGTGTTGTTACAGGGATTTCACAGCATGTAAAAAGAGAGACAGACACACACACACACAGGGAAAGGTCGGGCGCGATCCCCCCCCCCCCCTCTGTCAGCAAACGAGTGCTGGCAAGGTGAATGCCGCGTGTCTGTGCATTGGCTTGCCAATGACAGATGGAGCCCAGGTACCATTAGGCAGACAAACGACGGCTTCATTAGGACTTGCCACTGGCAAGTGATGAATGCTGCCCTCTCCAAGCCATATTTGGAACGAGATAAAAACTGGAAAAGAGGTGGGAGATGCTATATAGGTTGTTCAAGAGGCAGCTTTGCTTTCCTTTCAAGTCTGTGCTTTTAGGCCACGTTAAGGAAGAAAAGGCTCAAATTCAAAGTGTATCAAATGTGGTAATTTATATCAAATAGCTGAGAGGAGGTAAACATTAATTTTTATGGATATTTCTTTTGATCTAATTACTAAAATTGGGAGCCAAAAGCAACATATTACATTACTTATATTAAAAAATCTTTTTTACTTTTTCAAGGTAGCTACTTTTCAAACTCAAATGTATTGCAACAGTACAAAATAGACACCTACATTAATAAATGTTGTTGGCAGGTCTGTAGTACTCAAGATGTTTTTCTGTTGTCTCAGATTTGTCTTGGACTCGTCAGTATTTGGACTTGGACTTGACTCGGACATTGGACTTGCCAAATGTACTCGTTAGTCTCGACCGAGTCCAGACTGTATGCTCTAACTTTTTGTAGCACTGTAACTTTACCCTCAAAACAAAACTATTGATGAAGCACGCTTGTTCAGAAAACAGGCATTGGTTTAATTCAAAATCCATCTTGAACGGGCATTGACAATGGTCGCCTGGTATAGCCTGGCTGCGCCGTATACCTCAATCATCAGGCAACCATCATTTTCATTTTGTTCACAGACACAACGTCAGCAAGCACTTTGTATTAGGAATTCTTCTCTTGACGGTCTCTCATCTGGACTCAGTCTTGACTTGGACTTGAACCTTTTTGGGCTCGGTCTTGACTTGGTCTCGACTAGTCCTGGTCTTGGTCCTGTCTTAGACTCGACAAAGGTGGACTGTAGCGTTATAAGTGGAGCTGCTTGCTCACTTTCCATTCCTATGGAAGTTCATTGTTGTCTCAAACAAAGTACATCAAGAGCAGGTCATCATCTTGAGTGCACCTCACTGCATCTCATGCCTTATTCGCAAAAATAAGGTAGGACAGGAAACAGAGGGGTTGTGGGTGAGCAGATTGCGTCAGAAGGGCAGATAAAAGTTAAAGGGGAGGGGAGGACAGGGATCGAGCTTGAGAGAGATCACGAGAGACAGAACTGGAGAGAGAGGCTGAGAAAAGATGATTCCTGATCACGGCCTGGAATTTATGCAATAAATGCTGAATTTCATTTTATATATTTTTGGCCTTTATTTGTATAGGATATACATAAAGGGGAAGAGAGAGGGAACAACATGCAGCATTTCAGGTCAGAGTCAAACCCGCGGTCGCTGCGTCAAGTAGTTAACCTCCACATATGGGCGCATGCTCTACCAGGTGAACTACACAGGTGCCCCGGAAATTCATTTTTTATTTTTTTAAGATCCTCAAGACTCAACTTTCACCAGAAATCAGTGTGTCAGTGTGGTTGTAGCAAGGCTACTAGTTCAACATAATTTCCCAGTAGCAGTTGTGTAGCAACGATAATTTCCAAATCATGTAAAGTTTTCAGTAGAAAGCTATTTTTTTTTCTACCAAGAAGTGGGGTAACGTGGCATTTTTTTCTTCTCTTCTCTGGAAGATTAAAAAGCTCAAATGATTGAAATCTTGCTCCAACACCTGCACAGATTCTGCACCGTCCCATCTTATGATTCAGGGGAGAATCAAGCTGTGGGCTCGTTTGATGGTACGGGAGGGAGGGAGGGAGGGAGGCAGCTAACCTGTCCCCTGTCCTAAAGAAGCAGCTGCAAGTGGGGCAAGTCAGGCACCAACCAGCCAATAAGAATTGCCATACCACTTGATAGAGTTTCATAACATAGTAAAACTAAGACTTGCACATTTAGTATCTTAAACAATTACCAAATACAGCGCTTTCAGTCATCAGTGAAGTGTTTGCAGTGTATTTGCATGCACACCCATTATAATCAGGTTTTTGGAGTATACCTGGGATTTTGCACATGTAAACACCATATCTTGTTTTCATACATCTGGATAAGCACTTATCCTGTTTGTTTTTTTTAAAACCTGTCTGGATTTGCTAGCCAGAGATGTCCGATAAGAACCAGAATGCTGCGGCATGTTGCTTGACAACACCAGGTTGCTGATAAGACACCAAAACGACAACGGTGTTTATTCTCAGAATGAAACAGGTGAGATGTTAAGGAATCAAGACACACCTGCTGCCAGATGTTGAGACATCTAGATACTGTACTAGATACTGTAAACAGGGATATGAATAACCAGATCTCTCATATACTGTGTTAATGTCAAATCCTGGATATCATAAATAAAAGGATAAGACTTGTAAACATACTTTCTGAGAAAGTTTCCTGTTCAAAGTAAGAATGTATCTGTTTGATAAATGAACAGTAATGATTCTAATGATAATGTATCTGTTAATTATATTACCCAACAGTAGATTGAATGCATGAAGCTACTCTTTTGGAGTTATTTGTAGTGTAGCTTGCTACTTTCGAGTGTACAGAAGTGTTTCTGTAGCTTAACCACTTCCAATGAGGAATTGCTTGGAGCTTTACTAGCTGCAGTTGCTTCCCCAACACTGCTGGAAATAAATTTACAGGCAGAGAGCCATTTCATAGCTATCTTAAACATGACTTTATTCCTAAAATTGGACAACAATAATCAAATATAGTGCGCTTTCTTGACCCTAAAAATGGTTGATTTCCACAGAACTGGTTAAAGAAGTTTTAAAGGAGGAGTAAGGAGTGTTTGTTGCATTATATTATTCATGTGAAATGAATTATTTGAGCTTTCTTAGAAAGTAACTGTCATTAGTGATAAGCGTATCCCTCAATCACTGGCTGCTGTTACTTGGTAATAAAGGATGTTTCAGTCACAGTTTTCCCATGGAAACCCCACTGTAATTTGACTTCATTAAATCTGTTATGTTAAGGGAGAACGGGAAGCAGAGAGCTGAGTCTGCCTTGTGATTTCACCCTCCTGCTGCTCAAGAGAAAACGGGTTCTTTGATGTGCTTGAAAGAGGCAGGATTCCACATTTTCTTTATAAATTCTTTCACTTGTTATCTATCTTGCTTTAACCGTTTGAAACTAAAGTCACCTTAAGCTGCACTTCGGGGACGACAAGCGCATGATTTGCGATTTATAATTGTTTGTTTCTCTCTTCCTGCGTCTATCTCTCCGCCCTCCTCGCACAGTTCCATCTTGGGAGGCAGGTGCTTGGGTTATGGTTAGCGTTCTGCATTGTGGCCTCTGATGGGACTGGCGATGCATTATATTGTGAGCCAGATATTGCTTTCCCCTGGCTGCAGTTGGACGGGCAAATGGATAGTGCCTGTGCACCCTGCCCAGGGATAAAGAGAGAGACAAACCAGCTGAACGAGGGATCAGCTAAGGCTGACACTTAACACCTGAAACAAACAAACCAACCAATTGCAAGTTTGGTTTAAAAACATAACAGTAATCATCATCATTATCATTATAGTTTGATTGAAAAGAAAATACATCAGCAGCCAACCAGCTGGAAAATCACACACAAGTATCATTCTGATGCTGAAAAGACTTGTTTGCACATGTCATTCTGTTCTGTCATTTAATATGCTGTTTGACAAAGGCAGCCTCTTAAGCTGGCTTTGAAAGCTGATGGCAGCGTTGATCAATGGCATTTGTTTCCATTTCAAACAGCCGTTACGGCAGTCTGACATGTTGTTTGGACGGCAGGTCTGCGCTCATTGGCACAAGACGTTTGATCTATATGGACAAAAGCCAGCCAGTGGGGCAGCAGGGCAGCATAGTTTTTATTTTATTTTAACACGTCGTGCATATTTAGGTCACACATGCTAAATAAAAGCATGCAGCCAGCTGAACACACACATTTGCTCTGTTTGCGGTTTGATAATAAGAAGTTCTGCACAAGTGAGAGATAAGTTGCAGTTGTAAGTACATGATTGCTGTGAAATGGTAAAAAATAGTTCTACTGTATGGTATTTTGATTTTATTCCAGTTTTTTTACCCGATACAGCATGTCTAAATATGAAGCATAGTAATGAAGGGACAGGTAGTAGTGAGAATTAAGATAATGGACTTGCATCAAATGCTAAACTCCAGGAATTGAGATACTGGTATTTCCTCAAAATTCTCGCCTAAATCGACTTAATTTCCCGGGGAAAATACGTGTAGGAACCCCTGAGTTTTAGCATTTGTGCGTTGTGTGTTTGTTTGCATCTGACCTTCAGATGTTGGAAACATTGTTGGAAAACTGGCCAAAACCTTTCATCCACAGCCATGTCTTCCAATTAGTTTTTATGCTAAAATGGCAGCTTACAAATCATCTGTGGGGCAAAATACTTTTCGGTGAGAACAAAGTGAAAATTTTGTAAGGAAAAACTACAGTATGCATGTGGTTTAAAAAGTGGCTTAATCAACCCTGCATTAAACAGGGAAGCTATCTTATGCATTGAATGCATACGATTCAATGCTTCAGCTTCAATGTTACAACTAAAAGTCCAAGAGTAATACTCATATGCCTTGAATCACAAAACATTTTTTTTCCTTCCCTCCTGCTGCACACAGTAATAATCACAGGTCAGCAGTGTGAAGATGGTCATACTGTACATACGTACATACATACATACATACATGTACTGTATAATCCCTTGAATGTATTAAAATTCTTTTAAAGAATATGCTGAACATATCTTCTTCTTTATATATGTCAAAGATCACCCCGGTGTACTCAAAATTACATTTATATTGGAAGAGTCAGCCCCTCAAGATTTACATTGAATGGCAACACTAAGTGTCAATGCAGGATGTAGGGTACCCTATGTGTAGGGAGTCAGAATATAAAGGTGTGGAGGTTAGGGTGAAAGGTAAGTGTGCAGCATGTCTGACTTTCATGCAGTAGATGAGAGTTGGCCTCCCGTCATAGAGCTGCAGTTCCCTAACCTTAAAGGGATAGTTTGGATATTTTGTATTTTGTACAATTTTATATTGTATTAGGTACTTATCCATTGTCAGTGTATTACATCCAGTAGATGGCGGTCGGCGCATCCCCAGTTTGGAGAAGCAGGCAGGAGCACCGACACAGAAGCTAAGCAATGTATCTGCTGTGGATGGGGGCAGCAGCTAAACATATTTAAACCACCTGAGGAAAAAAAACATCTATCAGTTTAAGTATTAACTTTAGTGGAATATTTTCACTTGCCATCAGACAGCCCTTTGCAATGGAAAACTAAGTTGTTATATCCATTTATGCTCTCCTCAAATCCAGTTTGGTTGACTCGAACAAGAGTTTGTTTGACCCGCTGGTGCGGTTCGTTTGGGCAGGTGAGGATGCGGTAATCAAACTCTGGTGCACACCAAAAGTGGACCAAACAAGCGTACCAAGACCTGCTTGAAGAGGTGGTTTCGGTACATTGTCAATCAAACGCTTGTTTATGGTGAGAACGTGATCCGTACTCGAACCTACAACTATACAACCTCCACCAGTCTGAGCTGATGTCTCCTGTAGTCAGGAGACATCAGCTATCTATCTATCTATCTATCTATCACAGAAATAGGCTGGTCAAACAAGCAGCCGCTCAAATTGGAGACAGACGCCGGCAGAGTAAAGTGAAGTCCGCTGACCAGAGCAGATGTAGTAACGTCTCTCGCAAAACAATGTCTGATCATTTTAATGAAATGAGCTGGTTTGACCACTAGACCAGAACACAGGACCTTCTTCCTGTATTTACTTTCTTGCTCCCACCCCCAGACATATCCGACCAATAAGAGGGCTGGACGTTCTTGCATGATTTGTAATGATGCAATTTGGTACGCTTGGATTTTTCCAGGTGTGAAACCAAACCAACTGAGGGCAAATCGCTCCAAGTTTACTAACTCACCAACTGATTTGGACCAAAGCAAACAAGCTATAGGTGTGAAAACGCCATCAATTTTGCTCAAAGAAACACGAAATTCATCACGCTGATCTGTGTGACTTGTCTGTCCAACTTTCTCAAGCAGTTCAACAGGATGCAACTGCACTGCCAATCGCCAATAATTTTCAGCTTGTCTTATGCGTTTCCAGTTTTATAGAGATCACAGCCATGCAAAAGCAGCTTTGGTCCGCTTTATGTTTTCTATGACAATCACAACTCTCTCTGCCACCGCATCATCGACACTGATATTACAAAGCCAAAGGTGGACCTTGCTGGCTTATACAGATTTTTGTATATGTCTGTGTGCTTGTGTGTGTACATGTGGCATTCCAAAGAAAGGGTCCCGGCAGTGTCTGGGCTGGCCAGGTGTTATGGGGTGACGGCGGACCTATTTTCCAGCTGGCTGCACTTGTTAGAAGTCTGCCAGGCACACAAATGGCAGGGATTGATTTTGCTCTACCACAGTAAAAAGGGCTGTGATTACAATGCATGCTGCAGCCAAACTTTAGCAACTTTCAAAGTCTTCTCTCCATCATTCTGTTCCTCTCTTTTCTTTCCTGTCCTAAATAAGCTTTTTAATTTTTAGAAGAATTATTTTCCTGCAAAAACACAAGTGCTGAAAAGAGAGGCAGAATTTTCTACTTTTGAGCACATTTCTACCATTGTGGCTGACACAAAGTTATGCACAAAACTACAGTTGTTAGTTATAGCTGAACTAGTTGCAACATAAATACTTCATAACATTATTGGCATTAGTAACCTATTGGTAGAATCTTGGTATGGAGATTTAGGGCTCCATACGGATGGGCTGAGTACCAAACTTTCTCTATAGTAATGAGTATTGAAAAATGTATACCTAAGGAGTAAATATCATCAATGTCAGTGAGCCAATACGTGTGCAGCATGCTTGTACCAAGATCTAATAATGCTTTTGATTGGCTGTCTAATATCATTATATGTTGTAGAGGCATTCGGGAAAAACTTGTTACACACAGAGTTGGGACTTGTGTGTGTATTTTAAAATGCTTGACTACAGTGTGCATCACATAGGTCTAAAAGAGGTCTTAGAAGGTCTAAAAAATTGTTGTTAAATCTGGATTTTGATATAATTGGTATCTAAAGTTAGGAACCGCTAATGAATTCATGATATCAGCACCTGTATTGTTAATGATACATTTTGAATAATGCCCAGCCTTACTGTAAGGCCATATGGATAAAATGTCACATTTTACATTCTTGAATGTTCCATGAATATACTGTGCATCTGTGACATATTGAGGTTATTAACATAAGAACCATACAATCACACAAGACACAAAACAATCTGCTACGGTTGGGGTTGCCCCGGTATTACAGGGCTTAGTTTACTCCAAACACTCAAATTCAGCATCTTCTCATAGGCTTACTGCTGTCTAAAACAGCTCAGCGAGTAAATTGCAGTACACTGAATGCAACTGGAGGTCTGTTCATTAATGACATCCACACCAGATGGAGCTTAGGAGTTGCGGTTGGAGGACATGCCGTCAAAGACCGCTCCCTGGAGACAGACACACAACTCTCTTATCTTTGTAGCTGTTGAAAAAGAAAAGTCAAGCAATGTGTTTTTCCCAGGGAAACATCCTTGACATTAAGCTTGTAAAATGCATTCTAGAGAACATATATACAAAAAACAAAACCACAAACCATGACATAAGATGTCATATTCAACAGAGAGCAGAGAATTGTGCCATGCACAAGTCTCAATCCTATCTCAGTTAAATGGCACGTTCTTTTGTTTGCAACTGCTCCATTTTTCCTTTGCAATGGTGCCAGACTTGGACATTTCAGCCCAGCCCACTGTAAGTTATCACCACTTTTAACCGCCACAAAACCCCTGGTTTCCTTCAGGTGAGGTGAAAAGGCTTCACCTAAAAGGGGCCACTCGTTGAGCTTTTACAGCTCACTACATGAGTGGCACTTTGCACACAGGGGCTCCTTTGCTGCAGCATTTGGTCCTAATCCTCCTGGCAGTTTGGACAACCTGATTTCTTCCTGCTGGTGTGGTGAACAAATGTCTGGAAATGCAGCTTATTGATGTTGGTCCTAGAGTATAATCGGTGCTTGGCTATCACAAAATCACTCAGAAGTTATATGCGTGTGCATTTCCATATTAAATGGAATCAACTGTTTCTGATTTTTTTTCTCATGTCTGGGGGCAGTGCAGACTCTCATTTCTGCTTATAGTGTCACTATACGAGGCGGTTCCTTCTCACCCTCAAACAACATGTATCTCCTCGGCCTTCTGCCAGAGCCCTGTTATTTAGTCTTCAAGCAAGCCAGCGTTGGTGTTGAAATAACTGTTATCAATATGCCAGGGACATCTGTTTCTACATTTAACACTTTTTTTTTTCTTCTTCTTTTTTGTCCATTCTATCCCTTCACTCTTGTTCTTACACCGCAGCAGTGTAGCAACAGAGCAATAACTCATAATTAATCCTGCACATATAATTGCATTTCAATCCATCTGGGTGCTCTCATGATGGCTTGAATCTCCTGCATCCAGATGTGTCTATATTCCATCACAGCCTAATAAACCTCCGCAAAGCCCTGTTTAAATACAACCTGAAGATGACAATGGATAAACAAAAAATGGGGGCTAAGTAGAAGGGGGAGCTGAAATAAATTTGATCCGCTAAATGGATGTTTGGATAAGAAACACACAGCAAAAACAATTTGTCCTCAAAGGCAAGCCTCAGCTGAGATGTTGAATGATGTTTTTAATTTTTTGTCGTTTGAACTTCGTTCTTTGTTCTTCATTTACTCTCAGGCACATTTACACGTGTACTTACAGTCCGAGCTTCCTAAACCTTGACTCCAATAAACTGAACTGTAACACAACATGGCACCTGCCTCTTAACACCCCGTACAACTACAAGCTGACTGGGCCAAAGAGGTGAAGCAGAGCACAAGCGTGAGGAAGAGAGTGAGGGAGAGCAGATGTAGAAGTTCGAAGTTCACTCGAGGTAGCACTTTATCAGCCAAGTGCAGCTTCCCCTCTACCAAATTTGGCCTTGTGTGTTTGCGTGCAGAAAAAGGGCCTATCTCAGGGCTACAGCTCGAGCTCAGGAGGGCTATGCTTGCCCGCCCTCTCGTGCGCTCACTCAGCATGGAGTTGAAGAGTTCACCCAACGGGCTGAGAGTTGCTTCTGATCCAGTAATATGAAGAGTCAACCCCAGGCTGGCCTACCAAGAGCTCAGCATTGAGCAGTGCTGAGCATAGCTCCCCGTGTAACTCCCCTCCCCCACACACACACACACACACACACACACACACACATATCTATAATACAGATATTCTGCACTCTGTTTACTCCTTTACTCTGAAAAAAAGTTGAGCCATGAAATCGGTGGAGATGAGCAAGGGTTGGAAGTTGGGATGGGGGTTAATTATTTATACTTGCTCAGACATGAGAAAGTGTGTGTGTGCTGTCCTCACAGGTTTTTTGGATGACAGATTAACTGTGATGCTCCAGTCTTTTGAGCAGGGGCTCCGGCACTTTTTTTTCTCCAAGTAATGAAATGGAATATTCGCAAGCCGGTTCAAATTGGTACATTTGTGGTTAAGGATCCAATTATCACTAAAGCGTATGTAAATGGTTTGGTCAACGTTGTCATATTGACATTTAGAGTGTGTTGATTGAATTACGTCAACTCATTCATTGAGTAAGATGGCAGTAGCATTTGAGCAGCACGGTGAATTCAATTATTTTTTTTCTCTGTCTATAGGATAAGGCAGCTAAACTTTGACTTTATATTTATAGACAACTAATTTATGTAAACTTGCCATTGTAGGAACAAGCGACAACTTAACCGTGCATGCATGCGTGCATCATAGATGCTCTAAAACGTAGCTGCTTTTTAGTGTTTTATGCGTTAGTTTACACACACCTAGGCAGCCTCTGCAGCATGAAATAGAAGTTACAAATATAAAAGCTTGTTTTCCTCAATGTTGTAACTGTTAGAGAGAGAGAGACAGAGAGAGAGAGAGAGAGGGCTCGCTGAAAAGGAGCTCTCATTCTCTGGTCGCCTCTGGCAGTGCTTTGGCATTATTGTCCCTGAGTGCCCAGAGCCTGGTATGACCGTGAGGGAGCAGGCGCGAGACACAGAGATCTGCATGGAAAACTGTCGGTGGGGGAGGTGGACAGAGAGGCTGAGGAGTGAGTAAGAGGGGATACCGTTGTTGGAGAAATAGTATAAATAAATGCTGATGGCAGGAGATCCAGACAGGGCAGAGGAGGGATGGATGGTAACACACTCAGCTACAGCTATACCTTGTCAGTTGTGTGTCTCTGTGTGTGTTCGCTTGCACAGGCGAAAACATGGCGCTGATTATAATTGCAGAACAAACATGTTCACGGACTGAACCTTCAAACTCAAACACATTGTACAAGCCTCTTATGTCGGTTTCCCTTCTATCAGTGTGACTTCTCTTACTGCTGAATGTGTATGTTTTATCTGCGCCATTAGTATCTGCCTCAGGATGGGGGGCGGGAGACATTTTAATATGTGGTTCTCTCACTAATGCTTCTTCTGTAGTCTAATGGTGATTGCACTCCTTTTGCCCAATCCTTTCATTCGTACCAGAGGACCTGGTCTCATCAATGATTGAGCACGGGCTTGCACAGAAAGACGAGCAGCAAGCCGACAGGCTGGGAGCCTCAGTAACTCTGTGTGTGTGTGTGTGTGTGTGTGTGTGTGTGTGTGTGTGTGTGTGTGTGAGAGAGAGAAACAGAGGCCATTTTCCAGCTGAAAAGACACTGGTTTAAGTTTTGACCAGAGAAACTGGGCAGAGAAGAGGGGTAAACTGAAATGGAAGTGAGCGTGTGCTCCTCAGTTGAGCCCCTCTTATGCGGTACAAAACACCACAGAATCCCTAAGGTGTCTGTCCGCCTCCATCAGCCTGTGTGTTGACACACATGCTATTGGTATCTTTATGACCTCATCAAGGCGAGACAGGCTGTATTTGCGTGCTTCGGCGATGAAGCGCTGCTGGCTCTCCTTTCTCTGATGGGCCCTGTGCGGCCTTGCCAGAAGGGATGTGTGTGTCGATGGATGCAGATGGCCTTATAATGAGAGACTGGAGGATGGATACAGTCATTGGTTTTAATGGAGCCTTGTCTTTATATATAAGACAATATGCTGTGGTTTCCTAACAAAAGAGGGGCAGGGATAATGTCATCACTGTCAGTGTTATGTCTTCCCCCCACGCAGAGTGCCACAACTCCTCCTGTCAACAGCGTAAGGATATACGGTGAGTGGACGGAAGGGTGTGCGCTGATGGAGGCTCAAGTGTTGGTGAAGGGTGTGTACTTTAAGTGTGCGTGAGGAGTGTAATGTGGAGCAGTGTGGGTTTGTGTCTCCGTCCACTCAACAGGAGACAATTTATTTGTCCTTTTTCATTTCATGGACGGGAAATATTTCATTTGAGCCTTGCTTGTTGTCACCCAGCGTCCCCTCTGCCATCTCTCTGCTCTACACAGCAGCTATCTCCCCAAGTGAAAATCGATAGTCGATCGGATACTCAGGGTGGCAATTCATTTTGTTTTAATTTTCTCCAATGTGGCTCAGGTCCAGTGTTATGACTCTTGGCCCATAGGAATGAAATAATTAGAATACTGCACCTGCAGGAGGAATGAGAAATAAAACAGTTAACTCACAAACTCATAATCAAACAACTGAATGAGTATATGATTTATCTTTTCATGCATCTAAATCATTGGCTCATTTTTGAGTGCTTACATTTCTGACATTATGTCACTTGTTGTGAGTGTATTTCATTGAGAACAGTATTCAAAGCAGTTTCCTGCCCAGCTATGCTTGGCTATAATTGACATGCTGTATATTTCAAATAAAATGTTACATTTGATACATAGCTGTACATTAGCTAGCTAGTGTGTGTTTACTGGTTCTGACACACTTCTGAGAGCTTTGGCTTAACTAGTTATCAGCCCCTAACCTTTTTATTATTTCTCAGGGGAGATTCCATCTGAGAGAGGGTGAGGGAGAGATTCACAGAGAGAGAGACACACAAACTGCGTGTGGAGCAAAGAGTGAAACGGTCCAAGGAGGCTGACCTCACTCGATAGGCTATTGATTTGCTCGTTTGGGTTCACAGCAAGAGTCTGACACTGGAAATGAACAGCTGAAGGCTCCATCTTGAATAGCAGATGTGAATAAGATCAACTTCATTCACTTTATTTTCTCTGTTGTATCCCAAATCGCCCTCCGGCAAAATTGCATGTTGTCGGGCTCTTAGCATGTAGCAGTATAACATAAAACTACTACTGCTACTTTGATCTGATTATACTTATGCCAATGTTTGTTGATGTTGGTTTATACTGTACATAATTTATGTTAACATGTGGAGTTGTTCTGTCTTTGAATCTGAATGTGTGTGGTGCATTTCAGCATGAACTGTCCTTTTATATATGTTTGTCCTAAATCCGTTTGCCTTGTCATGAAAAACATTACACCCCACTGACATTTCATTTTAAGTGACTGGTTGCTCAGCCACTACTCTCCGTAATCTCTCTTTCTCCCCCTCTCTTTCTGTCACATTTTCCATCCTTTTTCTCTTGTCATTTCTTGTGTGCAAACAATATATTCAACATTTTTGGTTTACAGAGGCTGTCATGTATAATTCAGGCGTGATAACTTCTCCGATGAATTGACCTCGGGGCGGACCGAGGCTTCTGATTACACTTCAGTAGCCTGATGCTCCATCTGCTGGAGGTATACGCAGGGGCTATTTAGCTGTTGGTCTTTGTTTCTTCTGCTGTGCACTGTGCTACTGGAGATGGTGCATGTGAATTAGTGTGTGCATTAGCACATGGATGTATTCACTTACTGTAAGGAGAATTATATGCTATGTTTGTCTGCATATAGATGTTATATATGTTGTATTTTAACCAAATGAAGTGGCCTGCAGCAGCCATTTGGGCAGCCACATTATAAACGGCTAGTTCTAATCTAGAAGAAACCAGAGCCAGAGCACAAATGCTTTACCTCTTATTTAGTCCTCATAAGGGAACGGAGGAAAATATTTAAATTGTGGGGCAGGGATTGGCGACAAGCCAGCTAACTTCTGTTGATAGTACTGGGTTCCCCATAGTTTTGCAGCCCCACTTTGAAGACAGATTACTGTGGATGAACGCAGTCTGTGATGGTGCTCTTTGACCCAAAGGGGGCTATTGAGGTGAGGTGGGTGTATGGCAAGTCACATTGATCAGTGAAATCAGTGCTAGGCCTGAGCACTGATTTCAATTCTTGTAAGGCACCGACCAAATTGCCTCCTTAGTATCGAGTATCGGGAAAATCCCTCATCATTCAATATCGGATTTTAATATCTAAGTGGCGTCAGTGCATGCAACATGGTTCTATCAAGTATTAATAACTGTGATTGGCTGTCTAACGTTACACGCCGTAGAGACATGCAGAAAAAACTCAATGTTACGCACAGAGACGGCTCACGCAGTAGGAGCTGAAAAATAATTAAAGATTTGTGCTGTAATGTGTAGTGTTGTAATTAATTTTTGTTTTGATTGTTTAGGAACCTATATCAAAGTCATAGTATTAGTATCTGTATTAAAAACTTTTTAACAATACCCATCTCTAATGAAGAGAACTTTCAATTGAGTTCAACAACAAGCCACACTCTAAATAGAGACTTTATCTGGAATTACAATGGTATTAAGAACTTCTGAAATGTTCTAGTATTCCTAAATGATATCCATAATGTGAATTTGGTCAATATGCTAAAGTAATTTGGTGATCTCTATAACTAGATATCTTAACAGCAACTATGGCGTTGCAACACATTAAAATAATAAAATGGCTATATTTGTGAATTAAGCAGTAGGTAAAAACCTCATGGCAAGTTTCATGAGCTGGCTTGAAAACCATGTGGACTAAACAATGGCAAATGTTACTGTAAAGGTGCTGTGCTCGAAATACTGGGATTGGCTCCACGCAGGTCTCACCGACCGTTCCCCAAATCGGCAAATACCGACGCTTTTTCTCGTCCCACTGTGTGTTATACCGACTCACTCACATGTATTTGCAGCCGGACCGGCTATTAAAATACAGGACAGGGGAACTCTGATTACAACACACACAGACTTCATTCTCTGCTCAGGACACCATAACTCCACTATATGTTTACATAGCAAATATAGGGTTTCTGCTATATCAATGTTCTGAATATTGAGAACAGCCCTTTTAAGCTTGCATATGACTTATCTCCAGCTGTCATTTTAATCAAATGGTTTTAGCTACACAAATGGATGAACTTGTCAGAGTTGAAGTGATGATTTCCACTTACTGATAATCTCTGAGTTGACATATCCCTGTTCTTTCTTCTTCTCATCCTCTACATCCATTTACTCCAATTTTCACAACAATGTGAAGCCACATGTTGCAGAGCCCGGAGCAGCTATTTGCATCCCGTACAGCTGGGCTGTTATTAGCATGCCTAGCCCCTCTAGCGGTTGCATCCTCTGTCCAATTTATGTGGATAAATGTAGATAACATAAGATAGCACAGTGAACCATGGCTTTCCTCTGGCAGTATCTGATTTGTGGCTGATATGAGAGAAAGTAATGATAAGAAATACTTTGTTCAAAAGGCATTGTCCAAATCCTTATATAAATTCATTTAACTGCAACTGGGACATTCTTTTTTTGCCTTTTTGAAAAACTGAATGTGTGTTTTAACATCTCAAAAATATACATTTTAGTTGTTACCGTGTTGATGAATAAAGGCATGACTCAGTGCGTAACATTTATGTAGAGCCTCATTCGCAAATTATGAACAGATCTTAACTGGCAGCTGTTCCTGAAAAGTTGGCATCTTGAAATGTTAGTCTGAACTCTCTGGGCATCAACGCTGATTCTCCTCTGTAGGGGTGTATATTTTTAACAGACTTTCAAATAGATAATCACTCAACACACATGGGTGTCACCCTTTTACGGTTTGTGCTCGGCCTTAAAATGCCATGTGATCACTCCGCACAGAGCAAATTTAGACGGGAGGCTGTACCTGCATATCAAGGGCTGTGTGGTAGTTTGTTACGCCTGCTGCACATGTGCAAACATCTGCATATCATCACAGTAGCTCCATTTATCCTCGCAACATTAAATCCATTTACCTCTTGCATGCCATGAGTCTAAATCTGGGGCCGAGTAATTAAATGCCATTCTCTTCCTCCATTAGAGAGATAATTAAGTAGGAAACCGGCACTCGTCTCATTGCTCTGCTATACGGAAGTAAATGGGGGCTGGGATGGGATAAAATCACTTCTTCTGTTATCATCTCACTCTTTTTCTTTTTGCCTATGCAAACGAGCTCACCAGGTGTGAATAAAACGGCTGATTCTTGCAACACGTTTTAGTTGTAGCTTTAGGTGTCTGTGAATGCTAAAACACCATCGGTTCTATGCTCATGGCGAAGAAATATAAATTTGGTAATCTTAATTTGACTGTAACTATTCACAGTTGGTCACATGGGTGACGTTGGGGGCCAGGGTTTTCATTTTCAGAGGTATTTGCAAATCACTGGTGGAAAACAAATGGAAACACATTTGAGGAAACTCACAATTGATGTGAAAGCCAAATATACCGTCTTATTTTAGCACAAGGGTGTGATTCCATTGGGGATTATTGGAGATTAAGAAGCCAGTGATTATGGAGTCTAAACATGCAGTCGAATCCTGTTAGCTATCTAAAGAGGCATGAAGGTAGTGTTAGATGAGATCCAGTGATATCAGTTTCCAAGATAAATATTCTTTGAACATTCATCCAGCCCAACTTGAAGAGAAAAAAGTAATACTTTGAATCTTTTTTAGGATAATGAAGGCAATTCAGGGCGTGGGACTACTTTTATTCAGGCATTTATTTTTTCTTAAAGGACATATTTTAACATGTCTTGATTTAGTTCCACTTTAAATAATTCATGCCATTTTGTCAAAACTAAATTTATTTTGTTTTACACTTTAGCAAATGCTTAGCCTTTGATGAGTCTACGCTGGGCTAATTAGAAACTAATCCCAATTTCCACAAGTTACTGAAAATGAAGAACACAGTAAAAAAATACTCCCTTTTAAATTGTACAGTTCTTAGACACAGCAAGGAGAGTGGCGTGTTCCCCTCACAGTTTTCTGAAATGTATCTACATGAACATAAAGGCAGGCAGCTCTTCTTTCACTTCTGAAATGCTGAAAAGAATGGCAGGACTCTGCATAACCTAGGCGTGAGTAAGGTAACATGCAAGTATATGGCAGCCAGTGTCTTTTTAAAAGCCTAAAGCTGTTGTCCACATGCACAATGTTCAGAGACATTCAGGCAGATGTTCCTGCTCAGGCTTGATTGCCTTCGCCAAGGCCCCATCAGGGACTGCACTTAGGCGAGCTAGAGCTGACAAAAAAAGACACAGAGTACCGAGTTATTTTAGCTTTGCTCAGTTCCTCCATTAGGTGCAGCTGAAATATTGACGTGGCTTGCTCTTTTCGCCTCTTTCCTCCGTGTATCTCACGTACCTAGGGTCAGGAATTAGTTGGACTGACTTTCTGTGGTGGCTAATAATAACTATTGTCTTACTCTGCTTAGTCACACATTTGGTATTGCCTGATTTATTCCTGTGTTTTGACTGCTGTACTCTTTTTGTCTCTGGTCCCAAAATATATCTTTGTTCATTTTAGCATATAGTTTCACCTCTTCAATTTTACACTTTGGCTGGTCCATCAGTATAAACTCTTGTGTGCCCAAAGAAAAACACATTTAAACCCCAGAACTCAGTTTAGCATAATGGATCTAGGAGTTTCCATCATAACGCTGCAGACATAAAAATAGTGTATTGCATTTAGTGTTTCACTAAAATGTGTGGCTTACACAGTAGCTGTGAATAAAGCACTTTTTTTTGGGGGGGGCATTTTAGTTAGTTATTTTTATAGGACAGCTTAAAAGGGGGGGGAGCATGCAGAAAAGGGCCGCAGGTCGGAGTCGAGCCTGCGGCCACTGCATCATAGAGTAACCCTATATATGTGGGCGCCCACTAGGGCTGCACGATTATGGCCAAAATGATAATCACGATTATTTTGATCAATATTGTGATCACGATTATTCTCACGATTATTTGTTGATTTTAACCAAAACAAATTTTATTGTCACATCGGCTCAGAGAGACGGCTCACTCATTATGAACGGGTCCAGCACGGGTCGAACTGTGTTCTTCGCCGTGGCCGCCGCGATAGCAGAGTTACCCGCGGAAACACTGGTACAAATACAGGTTTGCCCCTCATATTTAACAATATACAGCTGTGTTAATAACAACTGTAGACAAATGTCAGAAGTGTGGACCGGTGCTGTGTGGCGGGGCTGCGCGGAGAGTAAGAGGAGAGAGAGTAGAAGAGAGATCCAAACACAGGCACGGCTTTACAGAAGACATGGGTCATGTAACGCAAAATTAAACCATATCCATATAACAACATTGCAGCGGATGCGAGAACATTATGTGCACCGGTGCATCCTAGAGGAAAAATATTACTCGCGCCCTAGAGCCTGTGAGCTAACAGGAGCTAACAGAAGCTAACTAACACCGCCACCGACTAGCCCTGCGGTGGCATGCTCACTACTGTTGTCTGAATAACACAGACGGGACAAAAATGCTGCGTTTACACTAAACTGGTAAACCTTGAGACCGATGTATAAACTACTGCTATCTGTTGAATTTTCCTCCCGTTACTCTGTCCTCTGTGACTGTCTACATCTAGAAACTAAGCTGCGCGATGCAGGGAACTACTCTGACTGGCAGATGATCAGACAGTGGTTTACGGAGCGGTAGATGCGCTATGTAAGTCTTCCTTGACTTATACTCCTAGATTTATTGTTGAGATCCTCAAAGTTTTCACTTCATTTGGTGTTTAAACACAGTTACCATGTCTGTATTCATAAAGGATTAACAGTGCTCACCAGAGATAATAAAAAAACACACTGTATATTTTATGAGTAACAACATATGGAAAGTACCTGACCTGATAATTAAGCTTTCTGACACACAAACTCAGAATCATCTGATCTTTGTGCAAACAGCAACTCCTGTGAGGGGGGGGAAAATGAGTGGGTTGAATTATTTTTCTACCTTAGATAATTCTGCCTGAAGGTGGTTGCGTGTAATGTGTATGTGCTCATATCTTGTTTATCTGCCTATCAACAAAAATGGGTGAACATATCTTTTTATCAGAAGAAGCTAACAGGCTGCACGCCTTAGGATTGGAAAAAAAGATGGCCATGTCTTGATATATCGGATGTAAAACATTAAAACTTCTCAAACTTTAACATTTGTACACCACGGTGGGAGGAAAAATCTTTGCACAAATGCAGAGAGAGCCAGGCCTTTGATATAAGGAGACTGGCCTTTATTTCCCATCTTTATTTATTATATACTTAGTATATTTAAAACACTGCCTTTTTTTCTCTGCTCACATTTTAGTTGCTGCGTGTTTACCTGTCGTCAGGAAAATGTACATTTTCACATTATTATTAGGGGTGGGAAAAATAATTGATTCTTAAATGCATCACGTCTCTCTAGAACCATTCAATGCTTGATTCTGATAAAAAATTGAGAAAGTGTTGATTTTATTTAAAAGTTACTGTCTCCAGACAAGTACAAATCAGAAAAGACAGTGACTGAAAGAGGATGGGATAATGGACAGCAACTTAGAGTTTAGGCAAGAGTGCAGAATTTTTAAATTTTGTATATATACACATGATCTAATAAGACATACATTATATAGTTATGCCAAACATATAAAGGCTGTTCATCTACTTTATCCCATTACATGTGACCACTTCATGTTTCATGTTCTAAGAAGCCAGTTCTCCTCCTTTAAACATGACTGAGCCTCTGACATGGAAGATGACTCCCGCAAGCATGTTTAAAGCTTAAGCATGGAATGACTACAAAATAAAACCCTCAGTAGACAAAACATTTAATTAAAACTTATGTGACATATACTATATATGGCAAAATCTAAGAAACTCATATTTATATGTATATATTTTTTTGTAATCACACATGGAAATGTACATTAAAAGATTGTTGCATTAAGATGCATTGATAATCGGTTTAGAATCAAAATTCTAATTGGAATCGACTCATGAGATGCCAAGAGATTCCCACCATTAATTATTATATACAGAGTCATGTCAAACATTCCACTATTTTCCTTTCCTTTAACAGAAATACTTCCTGCTGAGAGGTTTCAGTTTAAAAGCCTCCCAGCAGCTCAAATTGCACAATCCTTGCCTTTCCTAACACGCTTTTATTCTGAACATCTGCAGGAGGTGTTGCGTTTTACAGTAACTTAACACCAAACCATTGGCAAAGTAGAACCAAGTGGAATAGCTAAATTTACTATTTGAACTGTTACAGTACAGGTGCAGGCCAAATAACTGGATATTTCCTTTTTACTATTACACAATAGTGCTCAGCAGAGCAACATTCAGTAGTCTTTATCCATGACGGTCCACTTCAGGGATTGCTCCTGTGCTGCCAGAAATGGATGCACCTTTTTTCAGCTGGGCCTTCCTGTGTTGTCATTCTAAACTCCGGTGGTGTTATGAGGACTATGGTTACCTGGTCTCTGCAGGGTAAGTCCAGACAGCTAGCTAGCTGTCCAGTCTGACTTTTCTGTTGCACGACTAAAACAACTTTTGAATGTACACATGTTCCACCAAAAGTTTCTTCCCGAGGTTATTTTGCAGAGGCGGGGCTTCCCAAGACAATTATGATTGGTTTAAAGAAATGTCAATTAATTAAAGCACTTTTTTCTCCCATCCCTGAATGCTAGTGCACTAGCCAGACCCTCTTTTTGCAGCGCTGTGGAGGATATTAAACTTTCAGTAATGTGCATCTACTTGTCTGATCACACGTAAATGAAACAAACGTTTTTCTTCCCACTTTTGTTAATGCATGAACTAATTGTGCAACCAGTGACAGTGACCTCCTGCCTACTGTCATATCATACACCTCTTTTTAATGGAACCTAGAATCTGGGCATCCACACGTAGGAAAAGGAGAGACTGCTTTACAGCCATAATGAGTGAGTGTGAGAGAGAGAGAGAGAGAGAGAGAGAGCGAGAGAGAGAGAAATATCACTGTTTCTCACCATGCTTTGTCCTATGTTCAGCCAACTCTAATTGGGCCGACACATGTAGCCCAACCGAAGGGGAAGATGGAAGCCAGCCTGGACTGTGGTCAAAGGGGCCTGTGGTTGAATATTATCACCCCAGCGCAGTATCAGCATAGAGCCTCGACAGGGCAAGATGGCCAATATTCAGCTACCCTGGGGTAATTTAAAATGTCCGCCGTTTAATTTACGACCGGCTGCTGAGGCATGATATCATTATTGGAATGCATTATAATTCAAGGTTATTATGGGTCTTCTGTGTTTTCTAGAACAGGCAATCGTAAGATCGTAATCGTAAAGCACCGAAGCGTGCACGTACACACCCACTAACAGAACACAGAGACGGCGTGGCAGCTGAGCATCGCCATATCTGTCACTTTAGTAAGTGAAGGGTTGCAGGGAACAAGAGAAAGGAGAGGGTTGAGGTATGTGTGCATGTAAGTGGATGTGTGTGTATATAGGAGTGAGGGAAGCAGGTGATTGTCTTTTGTTTGGCAAATTAGCCGACAGTCAACCCCCAGCTGGCCGGTGGGTGACACACGTGGGCTGAGTGGCAGGTGCGAGTGATTCAAGAGCTCTGTAGCTGTTCCATGTTGCTTTTGTCAAAAACAAGACAAATTACGGTTTTTAACGCCAGCAGAGGCGTGGGGTTTGCTTTTGAATAGTCACTCTGCACCGCACTTGAGCGCACAATGACGCTGTTTTCAAACTAAACTCTTCTGTTGTTCTCTCACAAGTAGAGTTGAGCGTGCGCGGAATCTCGGGCAGCATCATGGCGGCTTTAAGAGGAGATGTTGAATCGAATGTATGACTCTTACTCATTAAATGTGTTATATGCAGTAGCCATTGGGCTTTCTCTCTATTTTCTCTCTCTGTGATCTGGGTTTTAGTCACACAATCAACTTTTAGGCAGTGTTTCAATCGCTAAGAGCTGCACGCCATTTTGTTATCCAGCGGAGGTGCTGGCTTAGATTGCTGCAGCATAAAGACAAAGTTGCATCTGTAAGATTTTTTTTTTTTTTTTTTATCAGACTCTGTGTTATAGTCTATGGCCATCTGGCAACGTGCCACGCATATTGTAACAGTTAGAATACCTGTTAGCATGTGTGTTATACAGTATATTAAGTCTACATCTTACTTACGGTGACAAAAAGGAGCACATTTTTTGCTGCTTTTAGAGTTTTAAAATCCTGTCATAGAGAATATTAACTGGTGTGCAGTCTCTTGGCATTTTACATATTTAAGTAGATCACAGGACGCAGGATATTGTCTCCTTTTAAGTTTCTTTTTTAACAAGTTTTTTTCCTTTGACCATTAATAAGTCGTTATAGTTGCCTACACTTAACCAGACCCTAACCATAAAGGTGGCTAATTATGAAAGAAAAAAGCCACAGACACGCTACATAAGTTGTTGTTTAGGTATGAAGACTTTTTTTGTTCTTTGGATGAAGTGCTTTTAAAGGTCTGGACAACACATTAAAGCCATTTACTCTTTGTGCACGTGTCAAAGAACACGTGTTTGTGTGTGCATCAGTATGTGCACGTGTATACTATCCATACTCATGCATGCACATGCACAGGTGAACATAGGCAGCATGAACATATTACCGTTGTGATGGTTTTGCATTCTACACCATCCCATAAGCAATCATTTCTGTCTTTCACCCACGCACCCGCTGCATGCATCACACACACACACAGCACAAAATCCCCAGGCACTTTGTCCCTCAACGAGGTATGATCCATATTTCATATATTCCCTGTAAATCGCTTGGCCAGAACTGTTTTGACAAAGCCCTGGAAGTGGCAGGGGGCAGATTGGCTCTGTGCCTGACTCTTACTGTACCTAGAATACAAACAAGCCTTCCACAGAAACTGTAAAATGCTGTATATGGGTATTTTTAGTAGGCATTTTTCAAGGTTGGAGTGCTCTCCATTACCATTTCTTTACAATCTAATGCGGTTGTACCAGTTTATCGTCATCCTGCCAAAACCAGTGCGTATTCATTGGAACCAATTTCCCAGAGTGCATTAAGATGGGGATTAAAATGTTGAGATGTAAAAAGGCATCATCAGGTTTTGTGAAATAGAGCAATCAAACTCCCATTCTGCTTTAAAGTAGTGCCAATTCCACGAACCCTCTCCTCCCTCTCTTACATCAAATAACGCAACCTCTTTAACGCAACCTCTCTTGAGGCTTTCTAAAATGAGGCTAAAACTGAATCTCTGTAGTAGTATGTCTCTTAGAACTGCAACAGTTAGTTGACTAATTGATTAGTCAATCAACAGAAAAATAATGGGCAACTATTTTTTAGCATGAAAAACGATTTATCGATTCTAAAGTGGCCAAAAATGCTGTTTTAGCTTCTTAATATGGGTGTTTCTTGCTTTCGCTGTTTTATATCATATTTAACTTTAAAATATTATTTTTGGACTGACAGAACAAGACAGTTAAATACCTGGGATGGACATTTTTTTACTATTTTCTAACATTTTATAGACCAAACCATCGAGAAAACAACAACCCACAGAATTAGATTCTATTTGCAGTGGTAGCTGACCCGGGGATGGGGGGTCCACGCACGGAAAGAGGTGCAGAATTATTATATATAACATATACACTCACCTACAGGATTATTAGGAACACCTGTTCAATTTCTCATTAATGCAATTATCTAATCAACCAATCACATGGCAGTTGCTTCTCCTGAACTCCAAACTGAATGTCAGAATGTGAAAGAAAGGTGATTTAAGCAATTTTGAGCGTGGCATGGTTGTTGGCGCCAGACTTGCTGGTATTTCACAATCTGCTCAGTTACTGGGATTTTCACGCACAACCATTTCTAGGGTTTACAAAGAATGGTGTGAAAAGGCAAAAACATCCAGTATGCGGCAGTCCTGTGGGTGAAAATGCCTTACGATGCTAGAGGTCAGAGGAGAATGGGCCGACTGATTCAAGCTGATAGAAGAGCAACTTTGACTGAAATAACCACTCGTTACAACAAGCATTTGTGAAGCCACAACACGCACAACCTTGAGGCGGATGGGCTACAACAGCAGAAGACCCCACCGGGTACCACTCATCTCCACTAGAAATAGGAAAAAGAGGCTACAATTCTGACCATGTCCATCCCTTTATGGCCACCATGTACCAATCCTCTGATGGCTACTTCTAGCAGGATAATGCACCATGTCACAAAGCTTGAATCTTTTCCAAATCTTTTCAAAATAATCCTATAGGTCTATGTATATACATTTAATTTAAAGCGCCATTCATGATACCCAAGGTCGCTTCACCAACAAACAATCATCAAACATCGTTAAAATTATAGTGAGTATAAAAGTAAATAAAAATAAGTCAGTCTGTCAGTCCATAAGCCATCTTGAAGAGATATGTTTTAAGTCTGTTTTTAAAGTCAGTAATTGAGTCACAGTGTCTGGTGTGGTCTGGCAATGAATTCCACAGCTTGAGGGTGGTATAGCTGAAAGTCCTCTCTCCCAAGGTGTTGAGATTCACACTAGGGACGTGCAGTAGGCCTGCTGAGGAGGATCTCAGTGAGTGGGTAGGGGTGTAAACTTCCACGAGGTCAGTGAGGTAGGTGGGGGTATAATTGTGTAGGGCCTTGTATACATGTAGGAGCACTGTATATATATATATATATATATATATACAGTGAGGAAAATAAGTATTTGAACACCCTGCTATTTTGCAAGTTCTCCCACTTAGAAATCATGGAGGGGTCTGAAATTGTCATCGTAGATGCATGTCCACTGTGAGAGACATAATCTAAAAAACAATATCCAGAAATCACAATGTATGATTTTTTTAACTATTTATTTGTATGATACAGCTGCAAATAAGTATTTGAACACCTGAGAAAATCAATGTTAATATTTGGTACGGTAGCCTTTGTTTGCAATTCCAGAGGTCAAACATTTCCTGTAGTTTTTCACCAGGTTTGACACACTGCAGAAGGGTTTTTGGCCCACTCCTCCACACAGATCTTCTCTAGATCAGTCAGGTTTCTGGGCTGTTGCTGAGAAACATGGAGTTTGAGCTCCTTCCAAAGATTCTCTATTGGGTTTAGGTCTGGAGACTGGCTAGGCCACGCCAGAACCTTGATATGCTTCTTACAGAGCCGCTCCTTGGTTATCCTGGCTGTGTGCTTCGGGTCATTGTCATGTTGGAAGACCCAGCCTTGACCCATTTTCAATGCTCTAACTGAGGGAAGGAGGTTGTTCCCCAAAATCTCGCATACACACATACACACACACACACACACACACACACACACACATAGTTGGAGAGAGAGTATACGGCAGTATGTGGCGGTCAACGCTGATTGTGTGGCGGCCCGTCACAAATATATCAATGTATGGGAACCATTGACATGTAGATAATACAGGCACCGAATGCAAAATAAGGGAAGACTGTAACCTACCTCCTTTCCACCTGCTGCTCTTGTGCAAAGTTGTATGTTTCATGATATGTAGCGTTAGTGTGTTGTATATTTAATGTGTGATAACTTGTGTTGTCATGGTTGTATTTTAATATTTTTTGGAGGAGCTATAGACAAATTTCCACTAAGGTGGACAATAAAGACTAATATAATCTAATAAAGGAAATAATCATTAGATGCAGCCCTAATGTCTGTACACTACAAGATTTTTTTTTTAATGCAAAGCCATTGTGTCAAGTCATCTGAGCTACGCAGGTGTTTAAGTTTGATGCTTTCTTTGGTGTCGGAGTCTATCACTCCTTCTCCTTTGATGGAGGGCCTCGACTGTGAGTTTGTGCATGTGAGTGTGAACAGTATGCAACCCTGTGTGTTTATACGTGCTGATCCTTTGATCCTGGATCACCTTGAGGACAGTGGCTGCTGCAATGCCATTTAAGAGACAGAATAGATGTGTACTCTATGCTGAAATTCCAGCAGAAGGTTAATGTCGGGGGAGCAGGAGAAAGACGGAGATCAGTCGGGGGGGAGGTTTTTGCTGGGTGTGTGTGTGTGTGTGTGTATGCCTGTTTTGTGCATGCCTTTGCCTGTGGGATTTGCAAAGACTATGAAAAGAATTCTGTGAAGGGCAAAACTCTCAAAATCAAGATACATACAGTATATTACAATATTTAAAAGATGGCCACAGTTAAGGGAAAGTATGCACATTGGCATTCTTGCCGAGAGTTAGATGAGAAAATCGATACCACTCTCATATCGGTCCGTTCAATGTAGCAGCAGCAGCAGCCCCTTAGGTTAGCATAAATACCCCCCACCCCCCATTTCCAGTCTTTAAGCTAAGCTTAATGTTGAATGGACAGATGTGAATAGTATCTTCTAATCTAAAGCTCAGCAAAAAAAAGCAAATAAACTAGTTGTTTAAAGCTATACATGTACACTGTAATGCAATCCAACACAATAAATCAGCAAAAAAAACACTTCCTGGGTGCATGTATAGAATGTTTATAAATGTCAGGGACCTTTTAGTGGGATAAGTTTAGAGACATAGCATCACAAAAAATGCCACATGAGACAGACAGGTGTGTTCTAGCTAGCTAAATTACCATTATTAGTTGTCTATCTATACAGTTAACGTTACTGATAAATTTGTGGCTTAGCCCGGAGTTGTTAACCGTGGTCAAAACAATCATACTACAAGTACCTAAGCGTGTTGAACGGTGTCGTAATCTTATGTTACCCACCAAGAATTAGCTAAAGTTATAGACCGAGCATTAGCAACTTGTCAACCAGTACCTTTATAGTAGGCTAACCCATAGTTGGATCTATCATTATTGAAATCATTCAATATCAATAAATAAGGTCTGTTGTGTGTTGCAAAGTGTTGTGTAATCAGTGATAAAACAATGCCATGTGGCAAAACAAAAGTTGTATTACCCATACAATTACCCTCCTTTTTTTTGGTGGGGGGGCCCAAAAAAAAAAGCATCAAGGTTTGTATCGAATTGTGGGTTAAAAATCATGGAACGAACCGAATCGTGGGTTTGGTGTATCGTTGTATCGTTAAGCCCTATGTGTGACACTCAGTAGTTGCTTGCTGTGTGGCTGGCAGATGCCACATGCTGCTGACCCAGGAGGCTGCAGCTGTTTCCCACCAAGAAAGGGTTTTGTGCGAGTGGTAAGTTCATTGGTCCCTGTAGAGAAATTCTCTTTTCACTTTCTCCCATCCAGCCGAAGAAAGCTTTGCCAGACCTTGTATAGATTCAAAATCTTAATTACTCAAGGATACTTCAGCAGAGTTGGTGCTCTCCCAACATGTGGGTTAATTTCAGGTTGCACCCCATGCATTGTACTTGTGTAATGGCTTGTGTTCAGCCTTATTTTGACTCCAGATTGATAGAAAAATAGCCTTCATTTAGTCACGTTTTAACACCAGATGGATCCAGTTTCCACAGACTACTGATAATGCAGGAAGGCTCTGATATTCCATAATTTTACTTCTTTTTTTTGCTAGTTTCAGAAGCCACATTCATCAACCGTCATTTATTTTGTTCAGTATTTTATCATAGCCTTCATTCCTTCTTCTTCAGGTGACATAGTAAATTCAAATCCTTGTTCCAAAGACGCTCTAAACTGTAGGCTGTAGCTTCAATACCTGATGTACAGTATTTTCCTGCGCAGACCTCTTTTCCAATATAAGCCTAATCCCTCACACAGATCTTTATTTATGACAAATAAAAGGTGAAACAGAAATCTGTATGTGCTGAATTATTGTCTGTTCTGTAGAAACAATACAGACACTGGGGATTGTGCCTCACCCAAGGGAACGCACTGTGATGTAGATATCTTGATTAACATCTTACATGAAAATCAAAATCGAGATGATATTTGTACAGTTTAGTCAATTATTGTTAATAAATTCCATCTGCATTTGTAGTAGCACAATGGTCAGGTACAATTGCGCAATTGAATGTTGGAACGACGACTTCTTATGTTCATTTCTAACAAATATTCCAAATGTGTATGTCTTTATGGGTTTATTCTTTGTTGGCATTTTGTGCATTTGTATTGTTTAAATTTGGTTTGGCTCACTTCGGCTCAGCTCATTCTGAGCTGTTGCCCCCCCAATTTTTGTTTAAGGCTTCATTCATAAGTTATACGGGTGTTACTGCATTTTTAATCTTTCAAACAAACGGCTACGTTTCAATTGCTGCTTGTCAGTTTTGATTTTATGATTCATCCATTATTAAGCATGTTAGGCTGCAGTGCAGTGCAGCGGATAGATTACTGCACTTTAGCCATGGGCAGGGTATGAGTCTACAGTATGTGTACATGGGAGAAGGGACCGTTTGCGTTTTGCCATGAATGGGTTTCAAGATTGTCTTAGTCGCGTCAGATCAGAACAGAACGGTCCGAGTCAGACTCTCTTCTTGGCTATCTTTAGGGATTCACCCATCAACACGTCCCCACCATATCATTGTTTTTACTCAAGGTCCACTTACTAGATTTCTTCTAGACCTTGAGTTAAGAATCTTTTTTGTCAAGCTACTATTTTACCGTCAAGGAAGAACCTTCAAGCTCAACATATAATTGAGTTTACTATTAATTATTTTTATACTGTTGGTGACTTGACACTTCCTATCAGCTTTATTCAATAAGTCATGCTTTTGGCCACCCTTGAAAATTTGATTATAGCTGCTTTATCCTTATTATTTTGGACACCAAGAGGTTGGACCGTCAGGCTAAAAAGGTCAGCATTGCAAACTAGATATTCTATTATATGACTTGCAAATTGCTATGCAAATTGTATTCCCAAGGGGATACTAATGACCCCAATGCCTTCCCTCCAGCTCCATCTCCAGGACAAATTTAACATTTTGTATCCCACTACTAAATAATAAAGCTTTAAGAGAACAGAAAGCATGTTGCTTGCTCTCTCGTTTGTATTGTGGGCTGCTAGTGCAACTTTAGATTTTTTTTTTTCTAATAGTCTGTATACCAAGTCAGACTGTGTGTTAGGCATACTTTAAAAGTTAAAGGGTTGATGTCTGTGTTAGAAAGGATGCAGTTCAATGCCTCTGACTTAGAAGTACAAGGGATTATCAGTAGTAGCCCATGTAAACTGCTGAGTAGCAGATAAAACAACCACTCTCCAAATACAGAAACACAGGCACACACATGCATGTACACGCAGTTTGATGAGGAGAAGCAAAGCTGATTTAAAAGATGTTTTCAAATGCTCTTTGCTTTCGATATTGCTGTCGCCGTCATTTTTTCACTGAGAGTACGTCGTGTGTCTCCTGTGTCAGGCTGTGATGCTCCAAATACCCAGCAACACTCTTTCTCTTCTGCTGTTATACTTTATGCAAATACTAGACTATTTCTCCAAGATGCCATTTATTTATAAATTTTATTTATCTTTTTTTTTAGCAGCACTGTAGCAGCACTTTCTACCTATATAAAGTATATTTGTAACAAATGTAGGGAAGTCCCAACGGCGCGTTTAAAGGAACCGTTTCTGAATACGGGCTTTGTGAATTTCTCTGACTGAGCGTTTTGATACTTTTACAGTATTTTATATAGCACCTAGACCTGCTTTATAATAAAAAGGACATGGAAATCTTGCTTTTTACAAAATGGGACCTTTGATGGGTTCCTCAGCACATCCTACACCTTTTCACCAAGTTTAATAATACACAAGCAAGTTTTCTTGTAATCCTGCTGACAGACAGACCGAGGTGAAAACATGACCTCCTTGGCGGAGGTAATTACTTTTTTTCTCTGTTTGAAAACATTGTAAATAGAATATCATTGGGTTTTGACAAAACAGGCAAATTGAATAAGTCACATTGGGCTTTTTACATTATTGATTGATTCATTTTATTTATCAATGAATTGGTCAATTTAAAAAAAGACAATTTAATTGATAAGGAAAATAACTGTCAGGTTGCCATACATACAAGTGAGTGTGGTGAATGTCTTGTTTTTAGATTGGTAGTTTTTAATCTACTGTATGAATCAGGAGTTGCTGTTAATAGAGATGTGTTGCGCTCCGTTTGCCTCTGTGTAGGGCAGGCAGAACAGACTTCATTTGTCACAGAGAGACACCACAGAGAAATCAGAATGTAAAACACTAATTAGCCCTGATTCTGATGAGCATTCATTACCAAGTCAGACTCCACGCTCCCACTATTCTCATTGGTTGACTAGTTTGGAGCAAAAGACGCAGCATTTCAGACTTGTGCATCGGGTGTGGCTCTGCACTAGAAGATCAGGTGTGCGCTGTACAGGTGGTCTGTTTGCTTATGCATGAGTGTATGAATGCAAATGAGGACGAAGAAGCTCGGTTACCGAGCGGCCATTGTGGCTGGCGTGCACACGAGAGAGAGCCTCCATCTGCAGCGTGATTCTCTGTTGAAAGGCTGAACAGCCTGATGGGTTGCTTCAAGAAGATTGCAGATCAAATGTACACTTTCTTGTACTGCACTGTAAAGAGAATAACTACTTTCTGTATTCTCCACTTTAGTTTAGGAGGGCGGGAGGGTAATGATCAAGGTGGCATATTGCTTTTTTCTAAACATGGTGCATGTGTAAAAGTGTAGAAAGGATATTCAAATCTGTGAATGTCTTTTCCTCAAAGTTGTCCACAGCCAGATGTATTTTATTCATATACTGTACGTAATCGCGTAATCCATTTTTCTTTTTGAGAATGCTTTCTAAACGTTGTGAGCCATTCCCAGCTGATGCTTGGTCATAGTCTTTATGAAAGAGAAACAGAAATATGATCCTTTAGTACATTAGTAGACATTAGTAGTGCAGCTTATTATCCAGCATTAAGCCCGGAGGGTGTTTGTGAAATGAACTTAATAGGCTGTACTAAGCAAAGACACACTTCAAATAGAGAAACCATGCCAAGTTGTTACTGAAATTAAGTGCACTCGATCAAGTTGCAATTAGGCTTTAGAAATATATCAGTATTATAACTTCAGCAGTGTGATGTCTGTCAGTACAGTAAATGTGTAAGACTAACTCCATTAGAGGAGGGAGTCATTGTATTAATTGGAACTGGGACATGATGATTTGCATATGTTCTTAAATGAAGGGATGGATGGAAGGTTTCAGTTTTTCATTAAGGTGCAAGTTACAAATTTAAATTGGTAAAAACGCTTAACATGTTCTGCAGGATGACAAGATTTCTTGTTTTTTAATTAGAAAATGATGAAATGTTTTGACATCTGTCATCAAAAAGATTGACATGGGCAGGTAATTTGAATGAAATGTCAAAAGGTGACTTATCTCTTTTTTTGGCTTGTCAGCTTTAGTTAGGTTCTCTTCATAAAAGATCAGACTCTCATCGTCAGAATGGCAGTACCCTGAGAGCAGACATGTAACCGAGCTGCAGCAGAGCTTTGACTAGAGCAGCGTCTTCAGAGTAAAATTGAAAGAATGTGCTCATCAAACAGTCGTAAGTTGATGATCCTCAGTAAAATTGCATGCAAATTCAATTTTCATTGGGATGATATATTTAGCCCAGGCAGTGCTCTCATGGTGATATACAGTGTTTAGCAAAGGATGTAGTTGTGTTGAATCTCAGTCTGCTCTGCACCACTAGTTCACAATCAAAACTACAACTTGAGAAAAATATAGCTGGGGTAACTAAAGATGCATACAAAAAAGACAATTGGACCTGGTGTTCATCTGCCTTGTCATAAAATGTTAAAGAGCGTTAAAACTGATTTTCACAAACAGCTTCAGAGTGATATTAGAGTGATGGGAACCTGCAGTACATTGTTTTCTTCCAAGGTTAGAACAGCTTTGCTTGTTTCACCTTAGAGCTTTTTGTATTTGAGTATTTTTTTCTGTGCTTTTCTCACTGGTTTGAAGTGGGCGGGCTTAGTTAGGAAAATATGTCATTCACTTCCTGTCATTGATCAGAATTTAGCACCATTCACATCAAAATGTAATGACGTCACCTTTGATGGAGCAGATTAGCTGTGCTTTTTGAATGTTATACTCGTATATTATTTAATAATAACGAGTTATATATTTAAACTTTGAATGTTGACTATTTAATCATGAATATTTCATGTTATAGGGAAACACTAGTTTCAGTGGCATCAAATATGAAATCTGTCACTGTTGAATCTGTAACTGCAAGAATACACAGATCAGATGTTAACTTAAAAGATAGTTTTCCTAAAATATTTATATATTAAACGAAAAAGCGTGCAAGATGACCCCCCCCAAAAAACAAAACAAAACAAAACTGATCCGTTTTCAAAGCATTATATCTAGCCATGCAGCTAGTTTGAATGTCGTGGAACTACTTTCTGGTAAAGTAATAGTGAAAATGGTTGACAGCAAGATCTGTGGGTTACCTAGAGTATAGGGAAGGCAGTTTTACTTGATTTTTTTTTTTTAATTTTAGTTAGTAACACAAATAAAATTCCATTCACCTCAATTATTTTGGGGTAAAAGCTAAAATTTCTTAACCTGGATAAAATAAAAATAAAAACTTCTGGACACCACAGTGGAAAGTGTGATTATTTTGATAAGTGTCAGTATTATTCTTAGTATTTTGAGTATAGTAATAATATAGATATTTACACCATAATCATTTTATTTTGGTAATGATATTTATTCTGTGGATAACTGCTGCCTACTTTTTTACATGGATCAATGGTTGTCAGAAAGTCCTCCCTCCTCTGTCATTCATTTGCCCATGAAACATTATCTCTGTGTACTTTGCTCACAACAAGCAGTGCAATAATTGCGCCTCCCGGGTGTCTCAGATAAAGACTCCTTCTAAATGAAAAACAGGAAGGGACATCTTGACAAATGCAAAGAACCAGAGTAAAGCTGGAGCTGGTGAAGTGGCTGTGCACAGTGCCTCCTCGAAGCCCCCAATGAGTCATACAGTATTTGAGAAGTTTTGCCTCACTTACAGCACAATGGTGGTACTACCACTCTATGTACATGAATTCCATTGTGTCATTTTGGAATATCTCAGTGTTGATCCAGAAGGTCAGCAGCCAAATACTGAACACTCGTGTCAAATCAAATTACGTTCCGGGATGCAACATGATGAAACTGCGATTTGTTTTCTCCCAATGCCTGCAGACAACTCCTCCTCTAGGAAACTCAAAGATTGACAGAACAGGGACTGGAAACCTTTCTTCTGTCATTTCTATGTGAGTGGGGGAGAGAGATCACCCTTTTGAAATTCACTAAATCTGTTGCTGTGTGCATAATACATGGCTTTTTTTTAGTTCAGAGGTTTGGCTTCAATAGGCTTTCAGATCCATCAAAACATTGAGGTGGAGGAGGTCACATGCTGTTTCAGGGAAAGTGACACTACGTTACCCCCAAGCTGGTTTTGAAAATGTGATTCCAGGAATACCAGACACTGTTGTGGCACTGCTATTATCCATCCCTTTCAATTTTTACCCTCCCTCTCTCCTCTCTTCCCTCCCTCACATCTCCTCTCCCTGTGACTAAAGGCAGCCCACTCCTCTGCAGTGGCTGCCTGCCTCACTGATTTGCTCGCTGCTCAGGGAGGATTTGCATAGGCTGGCCCACTTGCCGCTCCTCCCCTCCCCCTTCCTCCCCTCTCTTCTGCCTCCCTTCCTCCGTCCCATCATCTTCGCTTAGTTTCACCTGAGCCACGCTCTCATCCTCTCTTCTTTCTCTCTCTCGCCTTCGTCCTCTCTTTCTCCCGCTCTCCCCGCCTCGCTCACACACCCCAATCCCCCCCTCACCCATATCTCTCCCTCTCAGCAGTTTCTCATTTTCTCATCCCATTCTTTCTCCCTGGCTTTTCTCTTTCTTTATCTGTCTGCAAATCTGTCTCTTTCTCCTGTGGAGTAATACAAAGAGCTATCAGCCTGGGTCTCCCTGGGTTAACAAGCCAGACCACTTCACTTCTCTAGGGATGTGAAGCAGAAAAAAAGAGAAATTGAGAAAGAGCGAGAGAAAAGTCTGATAAATATTGGATCCAAACTTCAAGACGGAGATAAAGCACGAGTCGGGATTTTCACCCTGCGTTGAGAATCTGTAGCCGAACTGTGAGGGAGAAGGGAGTGTGTTTCTGCTGAGACGATAGACAGAAATCTGACAGTTTGTCCATGTCGGAGTGTGTGGAACTCCTCCATCTCTCTGTCGTTCCCTCCCTCCGTCTCTCCCTCCTCCTCGTTCTCATAGCCAAGGCTGTGCATTATCTGTGCCTTGACAGAGCGGAGCTGTGCAGAGCAGAACGAAGCGGAGCGACCGGGGCAGAAGGCTGCAGCGCATGTTGTTCTCCCTCCTGTCACTCACTCTGCACCCGCAGGTGAAGAAGGGGTGCACAGGGACATATTCCAGGTGTCACCTGGAAAAAGCGTGCATGTACAATCTCGCTCGTTGCCCACACTCTCACACACACAAGCACACTACGTGGTCATCAAAGGAGCAGCCAGAGGGTGATCCTGCAGAGAACAGAAAGTAAAGACATATTGGATTTTGGGTTCAAAGAGCCAGCGAGCAAACGAAGAACAGCAGGGGATCTGCTGCTTTCTGACGAGTGGAGTCCAAGAGACAAGTCCGGGCTGCTTTTGTCTGGAGGGACCTGCTGGATCCTACATCAGCAAGGAGCTGGTGTTGATTTTCTGCTATGGAGTTTGCCACTGCATCCTGGCTACGGGAAGGTCACTTTTTCTGAGATCCTCGCACATCTGCTTTACTCTCTTTTAAATATCCAGTAGGGTGGGGGGGGTGTGAGCCATGCTCCCCAAAGGAAAGCCCATGGATGGCCAGCTGTTCTGGATGTTGCTTCTGGGAGTGGGATGGATGGTGCTGGGCTCTGCCTGGGGCTCATCCTCAGACCTCCATCTCCTGTCCCCTACCCCCGGAGTCCCCATGCCCCCTGCCCTGCCCCGGCCCGATCACCCTCAGGGCCCTCAGGGGCCCAGGCACCACCAGCCACCTGTGTCTATATACCGCTCCCCGGCCTCACTACGAGCCGGCCACGGTGAGTCCCGTTACCACCCTTCTCACCCTCCTTCCCCTTCTGGCTTTTTCCCCTTTGCTCTGTCCATTTATCATCATGAACAACCAGTGTGTGAAGGAGCCATCTGTAGCCACCTCACTATCATTTTTCTCTCTCTAAAACTGACTCTCTCATTGTCCCTCTGTCTTTTGTCTTTCTTTCATGCGCTCCCTCTCACTCCAGCGCAGCACCACGAGATAACGATAGTTGACAGCAGCTCTGCATCATGGAGCTGTGTATCATTTATGAGATTATTGGTTTAATTGTCAGTGAAAGGCACTGACATGCAAAACACCCACAGTGACTCTACTCTATCAGCTGAGCAGTAAGTGGCGACTCTGAAATAGAATGATCCCACCTGGTATAAAGCTTGGTTTAAAGACGATGGTTCTACTCATCTCTAAAAAAGTCTGCTACCAAATTCCCACATTTATTAAGTGGTTTGTCCTCGTACAGTGCATGTTTGGCCTCTGTAAGACTACATGCACTCTGGCATCTGGCCTTTTTGAAGTTGACTGAAATTTAACAACACCATGAAGGCTTTTATTCATCTGTTATCTCTTCTAACAGCAGTGCAAGCTTTTAATCTCAGCAGCTGAATATACACATCCAGCAAGGGGAAGTAGCACTGGTGGTCAAATGTCTTTTCAATATTGACTTTGGTTTTATTGGTACTTAATATGATCTATGTGCACAGTTATCTGCTCCACAGACATCAAGAGACGGATCTTTAATTTCTCTAATGGTCCAAATTACATGCTTTTCACAGCTTTTATATTGCAATGGCAATCATTAAGTGACTGTTATTTAAATAATTTATACATCTTTTAGGGTTTGTTTTAACATCTTTTGCCGCTGTTCTGTAATTATTTGTCCTTTAGTGAATGGCTGTATACAGTACAGAGTGTAGTTAAAAGCATGTAGTTAATATGACTTGTTGACCTCTGTAATTAATGTCAATATATAATTTATTTTATATATAAATAAATAAATGAAAGCAAATGACCCTGATTCACTTTTCATGGTCTTTACTACTCGTAGTTATTTCAAAAAAATCGAAGTATTTGAAACACTTTTTAAATATGCCATGGTCTCATGATGAAAAGTGTCAGCAAAATCATTTATAAGAAAATGTAATGATCTACGATATACAAAACACCACATGGAAACCAAGGGTCACAATTGCAGGAGTTGGTTTATCATATTGTTGCAATACTTGTCGGTTATAATAATTCTAGGCCCCTTTGCTTTATTTTGCGTTTGCAGCACCCACAGACAATCCAGTCTCTGCCTTTGTGTCACCCTAGATCAATCAATTCCTGCGAGGGGATCGAATCTGTTTGAAATATAAATTTGAGCCAGGTCTGCGCTTGACTCCTTTTAACACATCGAGGGCTCATTTTTAGCACATTGAGGGCTATTGGAGCAGATGAGCCTGACAGGCAGCAAGGGAGAGGGTGAGAGGGGATCTGCATTACTAATGTGGAATGTGCACACCATACAAAGTGCCAGAGTCTGGGCAGGGACTGGGTGGCAGCCATTTAAAAAGCTCTAGGTATGATGCATGCTCCTGTTTATCAGGAAGCAGTATTGCTGAGTGATTTATGCTGTTAAGGTTACTGTATCTTTATTTGACTCTGAATTTTAATTGCCTACAGTAATTTGGGAGTATGTTTATCCCGTTTGCTACGCATTTGACATTATTTTTGAACAATTTAAAATGTGCGTTCTAAACTCGTAAATCTGCATGGTAGATAAAATAACTTGTTATATCCATATATTAAAAGCACTAGAAGCTCCTCTGTTATCTACCACATTCCTGTACAGGATGCCTCATAAAAGGCACAGAGTTTTCTAACTGTATATCAGTTCAGTTTGGTTCTGGTTGACTTTTGTGTAAATTTGCATGCAGGAAACGGTTACTCAGTACAGAGCGAGATAAGAGCAAGGATAAAATCAGGAGATTAGAAGGCCTGTTATTGTGTGTGTGTGTGTGTGTGTGTGTGTGTGTGTGTCTGACCCTGGTTTTTTGACACGAGTGTAATTACAGATTCAGAGGAGGCCTTGGAGAAAAACACAATGGATACATGCTAATGCAAGCTTCTAGAGTGTGTGTGCACACACCTCAACACACAGATGCATGATAAATGTGTACATACTTTAGGTATACATTCACACACCCTAACAGACACACACACACGCTAACAGGCAGTGACAAGGAATGATCCTCTCAGTTAGGGCAAAACAGAGCGGAGGTATTCATAAATTAGGGAATGTGTTCAGGATGCCATAGGCATGAATATCCAATAACAATTTATTTTTGTAGTCTTTTTTTTATTTTATAATTATTAGTCAAACAAAAAAGAACTTTCTCAGACAGTATTTCGTTACTTGTTCTGAAAACAATGTGCAGGGTCAAGAAGAACTCAGCAATAAGCTGCTGCATACATTTAATTTCATTAAACTATTTCCAAGTTAAAAATATCTCTGTTGCCAGTCATGACCATGCAATGTTACAATCGATCATTTGAAGGACACACAGAGGAGTATTTCCTCAATATCTAATGTATGCAAAAATATATTTGGCAAGTCCAAATCATGTGTATGGTCCTTCATATTGCGTTCATTGGAATTTATAGACAGAAGGTGCACACAAGAGAAAGTAAAAAAAAATTGCTACCAATTGAGCAAAATTGTACAAAAGTGAATGAGTCAACTGAATAACAGCTGCGAGAATGGTTTGACCTGCTTTGAAGCTTTGCCCTTAGCACTTAAGTAGAATAAAAGAGTGTGTGTGTGTGTGTGTGTGTGTGTGTGTGTGTGTGTCTGATTTGATGCGGGATCACCTTGAGAGTCGCTTTGGCAATACTGTCTTCCAAATAGAATGGTCTCGCACAGTATAGTACGTTTTGAGAAGGTTAAAATGGAGGGAGAGAGGAAAGGGAGTTCAAGATTTTGTCGTATTTCTCTCTGAGGTAAGCCTCAGCTCTGTGATTTGAATACAGGCTGAATCAAAGCTGCCTTTTCTCTCACAAGTTATCAAAGAATTGACATTTTGAGTATGAATCTGCTGTTTTCCTTCCTCGGGCCTTTGACACAGGGTAAGGGAAGGGTGGCAATACTGGCGCTTAGTTTAACCAAAGAATGGCTTCTTCTCGCTGCTGGAATAATAGTTAAAAACAAGACGAACAATTTCTAATGCAAGAAGTATCTATTGAAGCCTTTGGACCAAGGTGGGTTCAAAGACTTAGGCGTGGTAAATATTTCTATAAATATATTATGTGTTCACTTCAAGTATCTCATGTTAGATGGGAGCACTACTCCACCATTTATGACCAATTATTAGCATTCTAACATGCTAAACATTAACATAGGTGGTGAACACTTTATACCTGCTAATCATTACTGTGCTAGCATTGTCTTCATAAGCAAGTTAGCATGCTAGCTCAAAGCAACACTGTGCCACAGTGCAGCCTCACAGAACTACTATGGCTGTGGACTCTTAAGCCACATCACACATGCACGGAGGAAAGACCTGAAAAACCTTTTTATTCCTCTTGCTACATCTATCTTTTATGATGATGTTGTTGGGCTCACAACTGGGAGCCAACACATTAAAACTACATACAAAAACACATTAAACCATAGATAATAAATAGATAAAACCATACCTATACATGTAACATTAGAGATTTTCTTCCCTTAAGACTCGATACAGGATTTAAAAATTGTAAACCTTTGAACCGTCATTATGTAGACCAATTAAACCAGTCAATATTGGAGGGGGTGTGGAGAGACAATGGCTCACTACTCACTTACATATGTCTGGCAATGCCCATTGTTAGATAACTTTTGGAAATCCATTTTTACATATGTTAATAAAGTATTGTGTGTTGAATTGATTAGAGACCCTCTGATAGTAATTTTAGGGATGAAACCAGATGTGATACACAGTAGGAAAAAGATGTATTTATTACAGATATTACTGGTAGCAGCAAAGAAAACAATTACAATTAAATGGCTTAAAAAGAGTCACCAAACCAAGCTGATGGCTAACAATGTTAAGAAATATTATACACATATTCGTTGAGATTACAGAGGGAACTTTTCATTGAAAGATGAGCACCCTAATGACGGTGATGGAGGACCGTTAGAACTAACTCTGATTAGATCTGCCAAGTGAATTGTATACAACCCATGTTTTGTTTTAAGTTGATGTTTGTTCTTTCTATTTTCAAGGTTTATTTTTTATTTCTTCTCTTCCTTTTCTGTCCTTCACGTAAGAGCGTGTGATTGTTATGACCTCTTGTAAAGAATATGGTTTCTGAGTGGAATTAATAGTTGTAAAATGAGATCAAAGAATATTCAAAATTAAAAAAAAGTTTGAATACGTATACATGTACACTACACTAAAAATAATTTTAAAAAATGGACAGGGATGGGAGATGACCTATAGTTTGTTGAGAAACCCAACAGCGGATGGTTCAAATGATCTCAAGTATCTGTTAGATCTGGCACGTTTTTGGGACACAATGGCAGAGGTATACCTCCTTAGTCCTCTTATCGGTGCAAGTGCTATATAGAACAAATTTGACCTCATGTAAAGAAGGAAAATAAAGTTTTAGCCACAAGTGACTGTGTGGTAGAAATCATTAGTACATACTGTATGTTCTAGTTAAACACATAACACTGCATAAACTGTGCTCTAAGCATTGTCCAATAGACAGAGTGCAGCTGTAACTGCTGGAATGTAGTAAACCAAGTCTTTGATTGAGACACAGCCAGACCCAGACGGTCCAGTCCTTATTTGTTAGCATTAAAATTGAAGTTATTTGCAATATTGTGTTGAAATAACTGGACCTAGTCCTGAGAAACACTTGAAAACTCAGATATTGGTGGATAGAACTAAGAAGGTGGGGCTGGATAAGGATGAGATCATCTAATTCAGGTCTTTGTTCTTGAAATAAAGATCTTTATATTGCACCATTGCTGCCTGCTCAGGTAAAACCTCTTTAGCTACCAGTGGAACATGCAAACTGTGACATTGTCACTGTTACCCTAGAGTATACAGAGAAATAACTGCAAATTCAAAATGCCAAAGTATTCATTTTCCTTCTCAATGGATTCAGTAGCCTGTGGAGATAGCGTGGCAACATACTGGAACGGGTTGTGTTGTCACAGCTGAAGTTATGAAAAATGTATTTGACCTCTCAGTATCCTGTAAAATGTATTGGGCCAGGTGTGTGGCTGCATAATAACTTGCCCCACATGTAGCAGGTATATGAATTATTCCAATGAACCAGGAGGATTGTGGTCTTTGTGTTGCTGTCTACCTTGATTAGGTGTGTGTGTGTGTGTGTGTGTGTGTGTGTGTGTGTGTGTGGGTGTGTGTGTGTGTGTGTGTGTGTGTGTGGGTGCATGCACACGTTATGCAGCACACTGGTAGACATAAATGATATCGCCCTGTGGAGATTCATAATGGGTGAAGAATTAAATAAAAAAAGAGTACAGTGACGAAGGAGGGATGGTTGAGCGAGATATTCCTGTGGACTTTGTATTTTCCTCCGTTTCTCAGAAAAAGAGACGCCAAGCTGGGTTCTCATTTGAAAACGTTTCCCCGCTCGTCTTTATTCCCTCTTCATCCTCCTCATTCTCACTCGACTTCTTCGCCCTCTTTCTACTTTTCTTACTGCTCCTTGTTTATGCTCTGAAGAGCTGTTTTGGGGGCTTAATTATGTGGTTGTTTCAGGTTTTTGCCTTCTCTGCCCCTGTTTTGGGACTCGCAGGCTTAGGCATTTCATCTTGTAGAAGACAGGGCCGTTTTTCAGCCTGCCGTAAAGGAAAGGGGAAGCAGAGGGAGAGAATAAAATAAAACAAAAGTGAGAAAAAAACAAAGTTGAAAACGTTAATGAGGTGACAGTGACATCGCAATGCCTCCTCTCCTCCATTTTCCTCTCATCCTGACCTTTATCTCTCTTTTATGCCAGCTCAGCTCACAGCCTCACTTTCCCCTTCATTTCCTCTCTCTCTCCCTGCTCATACTTCTACTCTTTCACAACATATAGATAAACATATTTCTTTGCTCTCCAGAACTCTTTGCTTCACTGTTTTTTTCTTTTTTTCTTCCCAAAATCTGCATGCTCTGCAAATTAACCAGGCAAAGTCTGTCCTCGCAAACTCATCCTCCAGAAACTCTGTGCTTTGCTTTTCCCCTCTCGTCGGTCACTCCAGCCTTGGCTTATTAATTATATTTATGCTCTCTAGCTCTTCTAATTATGGCTATGGCTCCAACAGGAAGTAGTTGAACACATCTCATAATTATCCATCAAATGACTATTCATTTGGACAAACCCCCACTGATTATAGCCTCGTACTTGATGCAAATGAATAATCCTATGGGCTGGAATTGAATTGATGTTACATTTCTTTTCTTTTTTTTTTATTCAACCATTTTTAAAAACTCAATCATTTCTTTTTGTGAAAGGGCTTTTACTGTTGCTCCATGAATGTGGATGTACAAGAGTATTTACGTCTTGATTCCGCAACCAATTAGTTTGGACGGCTGTGCCTTTTGGTGTCAGGTCCGTCTCCATGGAGACAGTGAACCTACCAAGATTAGACAGAATGAACATTTCCTGAAGAGGTCATGAATCGTGTTAGACGCGACCTACTGTAACAACATGAGGTTAAGTAATGGGTTGCTCACTGGCCCTCGCTGCATTTTAGCGACTTCGCTCCGAGCTCATTATAGTCTCCATCACAAAAGGTGCAGGGACACAAGAACATCTTTCAACTGCTCCATTTTCTTATTCAGATGTGGCGCTCACCACGTGACATCACAGGGCTCAATCGATCACCCAGGCTATTCAGTTTGGTTCGATTTATTATATAATACACATTATGAATACTATCATATTGTTTGGATAAAAGGGACATGTAGTATATAATAACATTCACCACCTACAAGGAGAAAACTACCTACCCTACCTAAGTGGTCCCAAGACATTTACAGTATTCAATGAGTCTAAGCATAAATTGGATAGATAAAATGCAATAAACATCACCATATACCGAGTGATAAAAGGATTTTAGAATCGCTAGTTTAAAAGTCCCTAGCTATTTACAGTATTCAAGGGTCAACATATTTTATTAGTAACTGTTGCCTTAGTCTCCTTTTAACAGCAGACACAGTCAAATACATTTTTCAAGTGTTTGGGGGATATGATATATATTATATGTTATATAGGATATGTTAAGATCAGGTTATGGTTTGCACTGAAGACTGTGAGCTTGAGGAGAGCAGCTGAGTGATTTATATACATTACATGAAATACCACCCTCCATCACACTCTCATGGCAGTAATTAGCACCTCAGTGATTAATTCTTGATTCTCCAAAGAAAGGCTGTTGGTGCAATTGGCAGCAAGATGGAGCACTTTTATGGACAATTATTCGTAATGTAAGCTATTTTGGTGTTCCCCTTAGGGTTAATGGGCTGTCTTAATAGTTTATTGGCATAGTTGGCCATAGTATAAATAGCCATTTTAGAAGAAACCAAACAAATGACTTCCTTTAAGTGGACGAGTGTACCTCAGTAGTAACTGAGCATTTGTATGGGTCATTTTATGGTAGTTAAAGTTAAGACAATAGCACTGTGTCAAAGGTGATTTTTGTTATTGCTCAGCACTCTAGACCTGGGACAGAGCGTCAAGGCAAACATTTTTTTGCAAACACATACACAGCCAACAGATAATTCATCCCCTGGATAAATATGTTTACAGCCAAGCAAATATAATATTTGTAATCCCCCTCAATCTTGCCTTGCAAGGACTGGATAAATATCTCTTGCTCTGCCAGGTTCCCAATGCAGAATTTCTCTTTCACTGTGGTTTATCATGGGCGGAAGGGAGTAAAAGAAATTGCAGAGGAAGAACGAGGCACAGGGATGTAAAGAGTAAATAAGTAAGACATAGATATAGAGCTGTGTAGAGAGAAGAAGAGATAGCAGAGAGATGGTGGATGAAGATGGGGAGAGTGTGCACGTGGAAATAAGAGAGGTGCAGCAGGTAGGCAGACAGAGAAAGAGAGATTGGTGTAGTCTCTTCAGCCCACTCTAGTCCAGGCTAAAGTAGCTAATGGGCTTGCCCAGACGCACAGAGTGGATATTGCGTTGGGACTTCCTGCAGTCCCTTAGCAAACAGACAGCCAGGGTTGGCTACGAGGCATGCTGGCCAGCCGGAAACATGATATCATCTTGCTAGCACCACTGATATGAACACATGGCCAGCCAGAAAGAGAGAAAGACAGGCAGACAAGCCGAGCCGGTGTGAACTGAATTTTGACAGAGCCTATGAAGGAACACCTGTAGGGAGAATTGATTGGCTAAGCTGACGGGTCAATTAAGGTACCCTGACATGCACAGCCTGTTTAGAGAACCGGCATATGTATAAGGAATGACAAACATAAAGAATAGCAGCACACACAGTTAAATGCCCCTGCATCACATGGGGGACATACCTAATATGCTGTTTGTCCATTCTGAAGTCCTTCTTGCTTGTTTTAGCTGCTGTGGAGAATTATTGGATTCATGGTCATGGACACACAGCTTAGACAATCCTCAGTGCAGCAATCAGACTCAAACTTGTTGCTGTTTCTTTTCTACTGATGGTTGCATACAGAGGCAAACTTCTAATCAAATGATTTTGATAGTCAGGGGTGGCTGCACATAACCACAATCTCCCTGTTTTGAGTCCAGATGGAGACCCTTGTTCATGTCACCCCTGCTCTTTAATCACCATACTGGCTGATTAAAAACACCAGTTACTGATTAATTATGTAACCTTGTCAGGTCCTCTAATTATTTTAACATTAAACTATTTGATGGCACTAATTTACATTTTATTTTGCCAACATTTTTTTTAATTAGCTTAAAACTTGCACATTTGCAATTAAATGTGTTAAAATCTCACACTGACACCATCAGGGAGGACACGCACACGCGTTGACACATGCTCCAAATCTTTGCCACCCAATTGCATGGCACTCAATACACAACGCTCTGGGAATTGTTTGCACTCTTTGAAGGGCAATATTGTGCCATGTTAGGTCACAGGTGTAAGAGCGGGTCAGTGTTTGTTTGCCCTCTCCTTGACATCTTGTCTATTGTATACGGAGAACTGCCTCTTGGAACAAGCGATGCCGCTCTCTAACTATGCTCACAGCTTTAACAGGTCGTTTTTGGACTACGTTAATGAGCTTCTACAAATCCATGGTTTACCTGGCTGCTCCTCAAACTGGCAAGCCTGTACAACGTAACCATGGGAACATAAACGAGACGTGTTTATTACCCTACAGAGGCCGTCTGGCAGCTGCCTGTCAAAAATATCGGCCTCTGAAATAACTTCCCTCTCAATAAAGATGAACCTTGTCGACTTTTAAAATCTTTTTTGTTTAGTTTTAGTATAAATAATAATAATTAACTCTTGGGGAAAATCTTAATCTTTTATTCCTTTTAACTCCCTCCAAACCGGTACCATGGCTGTTTTTGACGTTCCAAAATCAAAACACGGTCGAATCATGAGCAATGCCATGTACTTTCACAGTAAGCTCAATTTATTTTTATGATGCTGCAATGCTGGGGATTAAATAAACTGGTGAAATTAACATCACAAGATATGAGAGGGGAAAGAGAGAACTAGGCCTTCCCCACTACTGTCTTACATAACCGGTTGACACTGTAAAGCAAACGTTAACCTGTGATTTGTCCTGTTCTACAGGGCACTTGGTGGATATGGATAACTCACATGAAACCCAAATGCCCCCCCCAGGGCACCGTAGATGTAAACAATATATGTCCCATATTCCTCAGAACGAACAGTGCACGGAGCAACAGAGTCTTGCTTGCAGGATGAAACTGCAGCCGCCCCACTTGAGTAAGATTGATTAGACGCTCATTACTCCATGCATTCCTCTATTAGTGTATGTGTGGGTGGGAGTGGGTGTTTCCTTGATTTGATTTATCAAGTGCTCAAAAGCAGGAAGAAGGATTTATCACAGCAATGATACCATGCCAAGCTTCTATAGCCATTGCTTTATCTGAAGATGCTGACTCGTGTGTGTGTGAGAGACTAATCTCTGCTTATAAGAAGCAGTTTTGAATTGCAAGGATTACGACGGTCCATACATTGTGTTTGCTTTTGTGTGAAGAACAGATTGAATAGTTTTCCTAATATATAGTACGTATGTATGTTTGTTCTCGTAATCTACTTATGAAATACAGTTTGAAGTGTGCAGCCAAGTAAAGAAGTCTATTGTGAGGTCCACACACACTGTATGCAAGCAAACACACTGCTGCTGCTGCTGCTACTTTATCTGCATCAGAATATGAGTCATAGTCCCTCTTCCAACTTTCTTGTCCATCACTCACATTAAACCCCTCCTCTCTGCACTCTTGCTCTGAACTTGATGATACTATCACAGACACATGCAAAACCTCCCTCCCCTCTCTCTCTCCTCTCACCCTCCCGCTCTTCCTCTAATTGATTTTCTCCTCTATGGCTGTCCTCTAGCCACCACTTTGGATGATCCTTATTCTACTCTTACCTCTGCCTGCCCTTATCAGTGCTGACTGTAAACTAAGCACATTTTGTTTTCCAACAGAAGGCCTGCTTTTCCCTTCCTTTTCTGCATTACAAAATCAATCCATCTGTCGATCTATCTCCATCAAGCTATTTAGCTAGCAAACTCTATTATAATATTGCTTGTCACAAACAAATAGCGCTAATAACATGGAATTATCTGTATTTTTACTAGCTTATTACATTTCGTCAGAATGTAGATGTCATCAATACAAGAACACAGTCATGTCATACTCCCCAATCTGCTGCTTTGTTTCTTTTTTTCAACAGAAATAAAAATGTTATTCACTACTTTATTTTCCTTATACAAATATTAACAGGCCGTCTTGCTATCTCTACCTATCTCTACCAAATATTAACAGGCCGTCTTGCTATCTCTACCTAGCCAGCAAGTTCTCCATTGTAGTGAGGATACAGTACAGATTACATTTTTGAATGCAGCAGAGGGAGGCAGGCTTATCCTGATACAGTGTCACTCTCCCAGGATCCATAGGCACGAGCATGCAGCCATGTGTCGCCTGAATGGAATCAACACTGATGCCCACGCATGATTTGTCACCGTTAATTCCACAAACCAACATCCCAAGCCATTCATTTTCATAAATAGCCCCTGTTCCCTTGTCTATCCATTGTGTTGTTTTCCCTCCTTTTATCTCTTGTCTAATTCTCTCTCTTATCTCAGATTTTCTCCCTATCCAGCCCTCCATCCAAGCACTCTAATGCTCTCTCTCTCCTCCTTTTCGCCCTCGTGCCAAGTTGCAGGCTCGGGCTACGCTGAGTTGCATTCGTGACAGCGTCTGAGCGAATTAACGCAGTGCTGCCACTGCGTGCTGACATCTAGGACACACAGCAGAGAAAAAAAAAGAAGAAGGAAAAAAAAAAACTCAGCCCCCCGTTCTGTCTATCTAGCCAAGCCGGAGCAGAGCTTATCGGGCTCTTCTAGGGGAAAGGAAAGAGAAACGGATATTCACCCCACTGCAATGCCATAGTGTACATATCAGTGCCAGTCCAGGCAAAACAGTTGCAGTTCTCAAATGTCAAATGATTATGTATGTGTGTGTTTGTGTACGAGTTTGAAGCTTGAATAATGTATAATGTAGAGTGAATTAATGTTTCAGCTGACCTTAATGTTCTCAGCATAGAAGGCTGCGCTGCTTCACTAACTTACAGGCCCTTACAGAAAGTGAAAAATGTCTTCTTTTTAATGCCAGGACAAACTCTGGAAACCTTCTTGCCTCCAACACAATTACCGATTATGATATATGGGCCTGTACGACACACCCTTGGAGCAGCATTTCTTTTTGACAGGACATTTTCACCTTTTTTCAAATGTGCATTTTAACGTCCCATCAGGATTTGTTTGAAAACTGCAGTAAAAAGGGTGCAGGCATTATTAGACACACACACTCTCACTTCATTATCTTTGTCTTTAGGATCCCTTTAGTTATTGTTACTGGTGCGGGGCAGTAATTCTTCGTGAAAAATCAGCATCCTATCTAACCTTTAGCTGAGAAACTGGCATTATTGATGAGCAACCAGAGGTGATTATTCGAGTTAGCATTGACCACAAGATGCAGAATCAATACTGAAGTGCTGCATTGATCCTTATGGCGGTTGTTGATGAAGTGAAGAGGCTCGTTGGGCCAATCAGGACATGGACGCAGGACGATGATTCAGTGAGCTGATGGGTTTTTATTAAGTTAAGTCTGTTGTCCAGTGGGCTTTGTAAAAGTTGATATGGCTTAATATTATTACCAAGGTCCTCGTGTGAGTGTGTGTGCATGTACTGTATGTCTAATAGGGTGTGCAAAAAAAGCAATTCACATTCGTATCGCGATTCATGTTCTACAGATTCCAAATCGATTCATAAACTTCCAAAAATCGATTGATATTTATTTTTCTTTTTTTTTTGTAATGGCATGTATACTATCACATGGGAACTACATTCACATACTATGAATAGTTTCTTTATTTATAACTATATTTATACAAAATTGATTTTGAATCGAATCTTGAGCCTAAAAATCAATAACAAATTGTGACATTTTCTGAATTGTGCACCCCTGATGTCTAATATGCAAGGCCTTTTTGTGGTTTGACAATTGTTCTTTTGATGATGATGAATAATTTTATTTTGATTAACATACATGGAAGAAACAATTACTTCCCTCAATTTGTCTCCGTAGATAACCGTAAAAAAAGGAATACGATGAAGCCAAGGCTTATTTTTGACTGTCCCAAAATTTCCCATAGAATCATCCAGAAATCCATCATAACTAAATGAAACTGAATACTTCAGTACAATCCTAGTAATTTTGATCAAATTACTTCATAACCTCTTTTTTTAAACTCAACAGAGACTTGCACACTTTCAGCTCCATAAGTTCATTCCATAATTTAAACCCCAAAACTGAAACACATCTATATTTACCAGTTTCAAAAATAGAGAACCATCTTAAATTATAAATTACAGTACCTCTTCTTAATTTAAAAAAATATATATTAATACAGACAGGAAGGCCATTGTTCACAATTATAAATAGTATTTTCAAAACATCTGGAAATTTTAGGATGCTGGAACTTAATAAATAAATAAATTGATTAGTTGATTGATAATAACAAGCTTTATGTATTATTCTAAAAAAAAAAAAAACAATCCTTTTAACACCTGTCTGGACGTTTTGGCATGAAAGCGTTGCAGTATAGTAGATCTGCTGTTGCAACATTGCTGCAGATGATAAGCAAGCCCATAAGTCAGTATTGATGGCTTTAATATTTCAAAATGTAAAAGAAAGTCAAACTAGAGAGATGTGCGTATGCTTGGCGAATATAAAAAAAATCTGAAGTTTCTTTTTTTTTTACCAGACCAAACTTGGCGACTCTGGTCAGGTCTGGTTTTCCTGGATGCTGCAGACTAAATGGGAGCTGGCAGATATGGTGCTTTGCAGCCCATTCTCCTGTCTCATGAAATACTGTCACTCCTTTGTCTCAGACTGCCTCCAACTGTGTGTGTCCACGTGCATACTGTATGTGTGTTTGTTTTCACTGCACTTCCTAGCTGTGGTATCGCCAGGAGCAATTCTCCTGCCATGCTGAATGCACCTCAGTGTGGTTACACTTCAAAGCCTGTCCAGAAACGCATCCAGATGCACACAGACTCAGGCAGTATGGATGCACCCGTAAAACTTTATCTTTTATACAAAGCGACATATCCATATCCCCTGCAATTCAGAACTTGTTTAACACGTGCGCTGGCATCAGGAGAAAGAAGGACCTTTATTTATTTGGTAATATTTAGACAATACAGCACTTACACATCAGTGCCAATGCAAAGTGGTCTTAACCCACTTAACTCTGAGTAGTTAGAGTCATGAAGTCCATTGTGGAGAGGGTATTTTCCAGGAAGACAAGCCTGTACGCATTGGCAGCCACAGCATGAAGGCACATATTTATTGTTATCCTGTGGAGGATTCATCAGAAACCACAACATAACAGGCAAATAAAAATAGAATGGAAAAAGAGATACGAGGCTTAAGAAAACAGCTAATATATATGTATATTTTATACAGTAGATCCTTCCCACGCTGAAAGAAGCGTGCTTTACTAATCAGTCGCATTGATGTTACACACAAACAAAGTGTGTGGGTTAATAAATTGATTGATATATACATTATGTGTGGGGAGGTACTCCTATGTGTCTGTGTTTCCACCTCAAGCTGAAAGATACATCAATGCCACATGCATTACCACAACCAAGCCCCTTTGTTTTTCTGTGACACACAAAAACCTTAGAGTTGTGCAAACAGAGGGGTAGTTTATGTATTATATGTGCTGTGAAGAAACTTCTGTATCATTTGTGCTCAGTCTTCATGCCCAATCCTCCCCTAGGAATTGAGCGTATACTGCAGTTGACGGCAACAAAGCTTCCAACAATTTGTTGCTTTAACCCTGCTCTGCTTTTGATAACGGCACATAGTGAAGGAAGACAACTAAATGGGAAGTAACAAAAATATGTTTTACACAGTGCAGGACTTACAAAGGGCACTACCCACCAGGACATCCCCATTCCCTTGGTTTTTGGTTTTCCTGTTGGCAGACTTGCGATGGCTTCAGAAATGTTTGGATGAGATATGAGCTAGACAAAGAGGAGAGCAGATAGACAGTTTTTCCTGCCGAAACCATGCAACTAAAATCTCAAAAAAGCCATTTCACTCTCTGTGCTCTTCCGTGTACCATGGCCCACACATCAATTTAACACGTGTACAGTAGCCAGGCTTTAGACAATCACCCATGTCATAGGCACTAACATTCAACTGATAATAATTTGTCATGAATATGAGGCAGAGTGGTGACCACTAAAGTGTCTAGTTGTCTAGTTTGAGGTCTATGAACAGGAAGCAAAGAGCCTATCACTTTGCCCTTTTATCTTTTATACAGCTCTCAAATGGAGTGGAGACATTCAATTTAAAGCCTAAGGTCTGGTAGAAGCCAGTGACTTCCATTAACTCTGTCCCTGTGAAGTAGTTGGCGAGGGGCGAGCATCAAAGAACTTTAATTATCCTGCCCTGCAGTGAGAGAGACAAAGTGATAGAAGTGAGGCAGATAAAATACAAATGTATAAAGCAAAAGAGACGGACAAGAAAAGAGGGGGAAAAAGTGGTGCAAGGTGTATGGATTGTCTGCCATAATATTGTCTGATCTGCGTGATTGCTGCCTTTTTGCTTTCGAAGGACCCTCAAGGTTTTAAATTGCTTCCTTGCTTTCATTATCTGCCGTTTGATTGGATTGTGGAGCCCTGCTGAGGTGTGCCATCAGGAAGTAATGGGCAGATCTAGTTGTATTATTATTTTATTTTGATTGGTTCTTCACCCTAGAAATTCAACTGTTATTAGCTTTGATCACAACGACAAAATGGTAGACCCAACACACACAAAGCATGTATGAACAAGCACGCATAGAAGCAGCCAATTATTTTAAACCCTGGCCAAGCACCAAAGATGTTTTAGGAGGATAGCGTGTACCCTTTCCTATGAAATGAAGATAAAGGAAAGCACAATTCTCCTCAATTCTTTTCGTGGACCAGCAAAGAGTGATGGTGGGACAGACATTTAGACGGAGTGGAGTGGATGGCGGTCTTTTTTTTGGAGCTGGGCGGTAAAGGTCAGGGGCAGAGAGATGGCTCTAGCACAAGGACATAATTAGCTAGGCAGAGAGTCAGTCCAACACACACAAAGGTAGGAGATAGTGGTGTGTTGTAGCTAGAGGGGGGAATCGGAGCCTACTGAGGGAATTGGAGCCACTGGAGAGAAATGTGTAAAAGTCTTGACACAGATTGTTTGGTTCTTTATCCGTCACTGTTGTTTTCTCCTTTTTTTTGTCCTCTGTAACTCCCTCTCTGTAAGCCTTTTGGTATCACTGTTTCTTTCTTTATGTCCCTCTCCCCCACCTGTACTCTCCATTGCTTTTCATATCCAAATCCATTTTTGATGTTCCTCTTTAACCGATATTTCACTGTTGTCATTGAAACCTTAATGAAGTGGTTTCTCATTCTCTCTCCCGTGGCTCCTCTTCCCTTCAATGGCCGCAGAAATCCAGAAAGCAAGTTCCAGCAGAATACCAATGTGCTTCAATGGTGCAATAACCATTCATCTGCAGTATGTGTGCACTTTTACATAGAATCAAAAAAGAGTGAGCAATAAGGGGGTTATTCATCATTAGTGGAAATATTCTTTTTCATACATTGCATAATTGTTTTATCAAGGACTTGCAGGACTATTTTGGTGCCTGCTGTCTTTTATGGCACTGCTCTGGTGGCATTATTACCTTTAGCTGTGCTTATTTGCAGTGATAGTGAGTGCCAATAAATGCTGGATGGGGGTTATGCGACCAAAGCCATGACTACCACCACCTCCAGTGCACTTTGCTCATCTTAGGTTTTATTCATGCATATACATAGAAAAGCTCACCTAGGAAGACACCTTCTCGATTACAGCACCCCATACTGTCATGCATAATAATGGCCGCCTCAATGCCACAACAAAGAGAAAAGATAGAGTAGCAGAGAAAGAGAGAGATTAGGGTTAAGGGCACTATGTTAGGTGCCAATTATCAGAGATAATTCAAATCTTATAAAGAGTAAATTAAAAAATAGCAATATTTGAAAAAAGCATCCCTGGGTTTGCTTTGCTTTGGGGAGGGAAGGCAGGTTGGCCCAATCACACTATCCAGGCATAGATTTAATGTGACTGCAGTAAATGGTTGTAAGTGGGGCTATCTTAGGCTTGCACAAGTTGATACACTGTCAGCACTAGGGCTCCGCACTGGTCCATTCCTGCACCCAAGGGTGCAATAGTGGGTCCTTATATCTTCCTAGTGTGATGTATCCTGGATACGACAGCGCAGCACAGTGAGCTATTTCCTCCAGGTCTGACAAGTCTTTGTTCATTGCTCAGCATTCGATCAACCACTCAGAGTTTTAATTGGTTCTTGTGATGCTCCGCTTATTTGGGTGTAACGAATGATTTCATGCTTTAGTTGTGATGAAATCTTCCATCAGTACAGACAGCACAAAGCTATGAAATAGCCCCTTGTCTGACGCTTCTTCTCCTGGTAAAAGTTAGGAAGATGAAAAAGACAAATAGGCAGAGGAAGACAACAGCGTTTGTGAGCCACCTTTCTCATGGGAACTCTTTTTGCATCAGCGTAATGTTTTATTGATTCATCGGCAGCGTGAGAATGATCCATTTATCCCTGTCGAGAGAAATATGAGTGTTGTTGACTCGTTCTGGCTGAATAATCCTGGTATTAATCGAAGCCAAGGAGTGTCAAGATGAGGCGATTGGGCTGTTTGAGGTCTCTAGTAGGAGTGGCATCCGAATGAGGCCACTGGGCATGAGGGTGGTGACACAGGCTTAGCACAGAAGCCTTGATTCCTCATATTGGGACAGCCCCAGCAGAGTAAAAGAGTTTAGAGGTTTGTAACCTCTAAACATGCTTTTAATGGATTTCAGTGCTGTTAAGGAATACTTCATGCCGTTTGTAATCATTGAGCAATATACTGATATAATGTTTTGGTGTGGTGGGTTGCCTCACTTCCCTGTGGCACCGTGTTGGAGGATGAGTTAAATGTGGCATTTCAAGGAGCCCTAAGTGAAATCTAATATGGCGTTTGTTTAATTAAAACCTAGGCAGTGTTTTGGGGGCAGCAGATTAGTGCTAAAAGATCCAATTAAAGTGTTAGGTGATAAAAAAGCTCCGGAGCCTGTTGGGCCTCCTCTCTGAAAAGTGAAATACCTTGCAGCCAAACCTGATAGCGCTGATAGCATATAATGAGAAAGGACTCTTAGTGCAACACAGGGCCACTCACTATGGCTGCTGCTGCTGAAGCTCCCTAAATCTAAAAAATCCCAGACACACATACAGTACTTTAGTGCCATCTCATAGCACAATCAGCATGTTTAAGAGAGAAAGAGCAATATTTAGGAGGACTGTGGCATCCTTAATTTTCACTAAAGCCTGATTGCCATCGCGTTCTGTGTAAAGATTTGAAAAAACAAACCACCATAAAGGGATAGAAGAGTTTTCTTGGGATTTAGTTTGTTAGTCTAATCTCTTCCACTTGGTTTTATAAGCTTGGATAAATGTCTAAATCTTTTATTAGATTCTGAAGAGGCTCAAACAACCGCAATCTTCATGGGATGAAATTGGGATATTTCGCATTAAACTGATGTGTTTTTTGTAGGGCTGTCAAATGATTAAAATTTTTAATCAAATTAATCAGAATTTTCAGTGGATTAATCAGGATTAATCACTATTTGCAATTACACCTGAATCCTAACCATTTTTTTTTCTGAAATGCATACCAAAAGATAAATAACAGGACACAGATACATAATTTTTATATTATGTCTGTTTATTAACACAGCCAAATAATGGTGGTTTAAATCAAGCTGAAACATACACACCATAATATTTGTAATGTCCCATCGCTTCCTCTTTGGCATTCCTCTTAACCAGGATGTACAATTTACAGTATTCAATTGAACAGAAAGCAATAAATGTAGTCCAATCATAACAGTGGCCTTCCACATTTTTGCACAATTTGAGTCATCTGTTGCGTTTTTATGTGGAAAAAAACATTTTCAATAAAACTTCTAAATCAAACCAAAGAACAATCTTTTACCTTTTCCTCCATTCTTTAATCCAGTTGCTAACTACTATAACATGTTGCACTGAAACTGGTCTTTTTGTTTGAACATCACCTTTCAAATCTACTGAGCTTCATCATCTTTCAGCCAGTTGCTGAGGCAAACTAACTTGTTCACATTTTCTGAAAGTAAAGCTGACCTTTTCTTGTTCACAATGTGACCTGCAATTGAGAAAAGTCGTTCACAGGGAACTGTGGTTGCAGGAGTGGCTAGATATTTGTGAGCTAGTGAGGCCAGCTTCTCATGGGCTCCTGAATGAGATGCCCACCACCTCAACGGGCAGTCCTCCAATTTAATGGTGGGCTCTGCTCTGTACCTCTGTATGGCAGGTTGGACCTCTTCATCTTCTGATTCTGAATCTGAGTCCATTTGCAGAAGGCTGATTTTCTTCCTGGGTGGCCCATCATCATGTGTCTGTGAAGACCTTCTGGGTGATTCTTGTTGCAGCATCCCTTCAAGTGTGGTCCACACCTCTTCCCTGTCTGTCTTGGGCAGGCATTTCAAGTCTTTGAAACGAGGATCCAAAACTGTAGCAATCTGGAGCCATGCATTGTTGAGCTGTTCTTGACGGGATGCTAGGTCCTCCTTGAACTTGGTCTTGAATCTCACCACATATGCAGGGTCCTCATCACAGGCTTCCATCTTGAGACGCAAGTGGCAGAGAGAAGGTAGTACCACAGAACAGGAGACATAGGCCTCTCCACCCAGGAGCTCAGTTACATACCTATGCACAGAAAAACACACACACATGCACACAGAAACAGTGTATTATTAGAACAGTGGTTATCAACATATTATTATTATTATTATTATCATCATTATTTTTTACATACATACATGTTATTGATATTTGACTGTAATTCATTCCAGAAAATAATCAAAGCAATGTTATTTGATAAGTTACAGACTGATTTACCTGCATGGCTCTAGAAGTGTCTCCAGCCTCTGCAGTTTATCCCACTCTGCTGCGGTCGGCAAAACGAGTTTGTGCTCCTGATTGTCCAGGGCTGCGATGACAGCCTCTTTATTTCTGCTCACGCGCTTGACCATTTCCAACGTCGAATTCCAACGTGTTGGAACATCCTGGATCAATGGCTCTTGCCTCTTTCCCAGGCTGACTTGTTGTGCTTGAAGTTCCGCAGCATTTGCTGGGCTGTGCTTAAAATGACCGACAACTTTGCGAGCCTTGGCCAAAGCATTTACAAAGCCGCTGTCAGCCAGACTCACTGTGACACTTCTCTGCACCATGTGAGCGACACAGTTCATGTGTTTATAGCGTGTAAGTCGAATTGCGGCAACCATGTTGCGTGCACTGTCAGTCCCAATGGTTGTCGTCTTGCCCTCGATGTCCCACTTACGTGCAACAGAAAGGAACTGTTCTTTACAAGCCTCCGCAAAATGACGCTCCTCAGTTTTTAATATAGTCAGGGCAAAAGACTTCAGTTCCCACGTGTCACTGATGAAATGTGCCGTTACTCCGAGGTAATTGTTGTTACTCACTGATGTCCAATGGTCTCCTGTCAGGGCGATATGATTTACTTGAGCCAAGACCTCTTTCCTTTTTTTTCTTTTTCGTTTTCATAGAGCTCGTGGATTTTCGTCATAACTGTGGCTCTTGACGGTGGCTTATAGGATGAGTCTTGAGACGCCACTTGCAAAACATCAAGGAAACCCGAGTCTTCTACAATGCTAATGGGTCTACAATCCTTTGCAATCCATTTTGCTATTGTGTTGGTCAAATTATCTGAGGTTGATTTTGTTAATGGCCTGCGAACATTCAGCGTGGTCTGGCGCAAACCACTTGCTGAACCTGAGGGCCCAGCAAACGCATGTTTGGCGTTGACATGGTACCTCAAGCTTGAACAACTCCGGTGAAATTGAAACTCCTTGTTACAAATCTTGCAAATAACCTTGTACTTGTTAACTGTACCATCATCATTCTTTTTATATTTGAATCCGTCAATAGGCCCACTTTGCTCACCTTGCTCCATCTCGCCTCTAGCTCCCAACCACTTTCCTGACCTGAATAATTTGTCACACTGCGCATGCGTGAAATGCGTTAAAAAAATTGACGTAATTAACAACAAACAACTAATTAACGTCGTTAACGCGCTATTTTTGACAGCCCTAGTTTTTTGTAACAGTAATGTCGTTGCAAATTACTCCCCATGAGTAGTAGTGCTTTTTCACTCATTTTACACACAAACACAGCTGGCCAGAATGAGCAGGGCAGTTAGTCATAGGAGGCCTGTGTGGGGGATATTTGTGTTAGAGAATATTGTGATGGGTAATGGGATATGTATGATGCTTCATAGATTCTCATTTCTCTGTGTGTCGTCCCCCCCCCCCCGTCAGCAAGGCACATCAACAGTTTATTTCCAAATACCACCCCTCTCTCTCCTGCCACCCTTAGTTACTATGCTGGAACCTTGTATCTCGCCTCACCGGCCCCTTCATCTTGCCACAAAAGATCACTCCGCACCAGCTATTAGCAAAGCAATCAGCATACTGTAATGTAAATATATGCCTGAGGATATTTTATAAGGACTCATGGCCAACTGAATTGAAGGAGGAAATCCGGATGAAATTTATACTTGCAGCAGCTTGCATATGCAAACATGCACCTGCACTCGTCCACACAAGTGCACCTGGATCATCCACAGCCAAAGACACACACAGTGCAAGTCGCTGACACTCACCCAGTCGAGCCTTTTCATTCTCTATCTAAACAACAGTTCATTTTTTTTACAACAGTGAATGCCTCTCTGCCTTGATAGAAATGACATCAATATGAAGAACTCCTATTGTAATCGCTGGCAGGGTGCTCATGGTGCACCTGATGGAACAAAATAAAAGTTTAAATTGATAAAGGTAATGGGAAATGTGACAGAACTTTGATGTTTGATGTCAGGATTGCTTGTTGGGTAGATGTATACATGCTCTGTTATAGCAGAAAGATGCCTTCCAGTCCTATCTTTCATACCAGCTCACTTCTTGACATTTTTAGTTTAAATTTACATTATTGTCCAATTCTTTTTTCAGAATATGTTATAAATGTTTTTCCATGGATGTTTTGAAATAGATAGTAGAATTTGAGTATTGAACATCATTGTTGGGGAGTAACCTAGCTACATGTAATGGCGTTACAAAATTAAGTTAACTGTAATTGGTTACAGTTACTGGGTTTAGTAAAGTTCGAAGTCCATTTGGATGCTTTCGATTGGTTCTTGGTTTGAATTTGCAGTGCCAACCTTCTGACAGTTAAATTGCGCCTCAAGCTGTCTCAGGGTTGCCACTATGGCTACAGATAAAAAAATCTGAGAATGATTCAAACATAACCAATGTAAAGAATGTTTGCCAGTGGCCAAAATGCTGTTGACGTCAAAAATGTTGATTTCCAGCCTCAGGAAACATCTGCCCGTATGTGGCTTACTGTTACAGCAAGCTGTCATATTATATGAAGAAGTAGTTTGACAATAGTCAGTGTTGAGTACTGCTGTAAGGTTAGCACTACCAGGTTTGAAAACAGTATTAGAAATTTAGAAAAGTAATTAAATGTTATAAATTACATTACTTTAATAAAGTTATTGAAAAAGTTAAACTTCTATTACATTTTAAATAGGGAAACTTGTAATCAGTTACTTTTTACATATCCAAAGTTAACTTTCAAACGCTGTTGAGCATTGCAACAGTTCAATAGTAACGGTCAGTGTATTCCCAAATCTGCTCTGTGCTTCAGTAGCCTACTTCTATCCTATCATAATCTTACTACTTCCTCTATAAGTCAGTCAGGAATACTCTCGTCAGAGATGTATCTATTAATTGCAACAAATGGAAATACATTATGATAATATGTTATAATAATACTTTATAATAAATGTAAATGGACTGTTCTTATATAGCGTCTCCACGACCACTCAAAGCACTTTTACATAGTACAGGAACCATTCATCATTCACATACATTCATACACTGTGGCCCGTACAAGGTGCCACCTGCTCATCAGATACACACTCACACACATTTACACGGGGTAAAACTCTGGGTTCAATGTCTTGCCCAAAGACACTGAACATCGGACATGAGACTGCAGGGCCAGGGATCGAACCCATACAGTACAGTTGTGCTTGGTGCTGATGGCTCCACTCTTGATAATTCTCCCTGGACCAGCTAAGCAGCGTGCTAAGCTGAAACAGGGAGCACCATGCAGAAACCCCCTTGAGTAAACAAAAAAAAAGAGTGAGCCAAAAGCAAGACATTGAAAACCATTTTAACCTTTGAGTCATGTTAGAACTCTGAACTAGGCAGGTCATATTTAAAAGGACCACCTTGATGTGAGAATGGCTGTGATTGGTGTGCGTCAATAGGAATAATTTAATCAGCGGGCGAATGACTTCCACGTCCTGCATCAACTAAGGCTAAGCTTAATTTAGTAAAAAAATTTAAAATTACAAATCACATAAAAGTTCAACATAAGCATCACAAACTAGTCACCACGTTGTGGGTATTCCTGCCATAACTTCCCTGGTAGTCTATATTCATGACCTTCCATTTCCGGGATTGGTAGTCAGGTTGTGCACAAGATAAGGAAGGCTTTGATAAAAGGCATTTTTGAAATGCAAACAAGAATTAAGCCGGTTAAAGCTGTCGAGAGACATTTTGAAGAAGAGTGTAGTAGTTTTTCCTCATATTTTACATAAATGGTTGGGGCAGATCACAGTCAATGTAATATTCTACTCTTGCAGCCTCATGTGTTACGTTAAGTTGAATAGCCTTGCCACTGTATGTAATACAGAACATATGCCCTTTGTCCATTACACCAGACAGGAGAATATAACTGTATTGCCTCGGCCATCTATATACAGAGCAATACAAATATACAGTGCATAAAGTTTCGGCAGAAAAGTTCAAATGTATGTATCGCTCTTCTTGGATAGTTTTTGCTGCTCTTTATGGCTCCCTTGGCACTGTCAAACACATCCTTATCAGTATTCATATCTAACACCATAGTAAAATCAAGTCAGATCCAGATAGGCCCTGTGTGACTGAAGCACCTGTTGCCCTATTGGCTCAGCCTGCGGATTGATGTCTTCCCTTTGATGAAACAAAAGCTCATGTCTAGACTATACAATGGGCCCCATCACCTTGCCTTTCTACTGCAACATATTTAAAGTGTGTAGGTCACTGAGCAGCTACATTCCTTTCTTCTTTATAACAGAAATGGATTGCTTGCCTATAGGTAGGTCTCCATATGACACAAGCATTGATTTGTTTAAATGAGCTTGACTCCCCAGGGTGGTGGAATACATTTCTCAATTTGGTGTTGCACTGAGATCATCTTTTGGGGGGGGGGGGGGTCCATGCTTTGTGTATGTATTGTTCCAGGGTAAGGAGAGAAAAGACCTGTTAAATGAAGACATGCCAAAATATATTTGAATGACACATTCTTGGTTCCTGTTATGTCAAGTGGCTCAGGGGTCCTGCCGGATGAGGCTTTCTTTCTTTCCTGTGCATTTGCTCATTTTCATGCGTACCATATGAGCCAAAATGTGTGCGTGCCTGGGCTGACGGATTAAAATAAGCTTTGTACAGTGGTTTTGCCTATAGTCTTCGTCCCCGCTACCCATGCCACTGCAACAATTCCCCCATCTATTTGACTCACACAGTGGCAGATTTCCTTTGCCTTTCATGAGCTGTTGAAAGCCGCAGTTGCTTGCTTAAAATTTCTCGTCAGTTCAGCTAAGTACATCTTCAAAGGCAGCAACTGGGGCCGCCTGGTGTAGGTAAGGTATATGAGTTATAGGAATGTAAGATTGAGAGAGGAAGAAGAAGAAGAGTTGAAAAAGAGAGAGACAGACGGGAAAAATACACTTGGCAGCTTAGCTTCAAGGTATACACCTACTTACTTACTTGGAATCTGCACACCAGAAAATGGAAGGCACACACTCTTATCCACATACACACACTGTGGTCACTTAATAGAGGTATATGATTAAGTAATATCTCTTATTCAGCTTACTCAACTAGTGCTCAGTCCAGGAAATGAGAAATTTCACTGAAAGCTAAGAAAGACAACTTGATTTCCTCCAAGACATTTTGTTGTGCCAGCACATTCCTGGAAACTTGCTTCTTCCCCAGGACATGATACAGTATCTATTTAATCCATTTCAATTGACTGAACAAAAGTAGCCTACCCCCAATATCACAAGACAAATGTACAACTCTTTTATCTGGCATCATGAGGGTTTTGAGACGTAAAATTGTTACCATACGCAGATGGGAAAACTCACCATAGAGTATGGACAAACACATAAATATGTAAGTAAAGGTTTTAAAACCTTGAACATCTACAGACACACTTACAGTTTCAGCACATCCACACAGCTGACACACAGAAAAACAGCAGCAACATGGAGAGCTTTTGGCTTAGCCTTTAATTAGGCCGACACTAAGACACACTGAGAGGCCAGCCTGTTCCATCCTACTGCCCTCCAAACTCCCCCAGGCCCTCTCAACCTCATGCCGCTAAGCCTTGGCCACTGATCAGCATACACATCCACACACACTTTCACATAAGCTCACTTCATACTCCCAGGCATACATGCAGATGTGCACAATCTCCTCTAACACGTGCTTACTTGGCGTCTTTGTCTCGTCCTCAATGAGACCCCTGCCTATCTCCAATCCATAATTTTCGCTTAAGTATTCCATTAATTACAGCTTTCAAAAAGAACCCTTTACCCCTTGTCTGTCCCTTTCTGCCCCTCTCATCGATTGCAACTCCTCTTGTTTATTAGTAGATAGGCTGTGTGGCAGTGGCCTTTTAAGAATCTATCTCTGTTGCTACCTCCCTTTTGATAAAGAATTGGAAACCGATAACAGGAGAGGTGGTGCAGGACCGACCTCTCCATGGCTTTGTGGCTAAATGGCCGAAAAGAGATGGATTGGAGCTCCATCGCCATTTTTGTCTGCCGTGGCTTGAGTCACTGCTTTGTTTTGTCTCCGGCTCAATGTCCTTGGAGCAGGGGATAAAGCTACTGGCAAAACATCGGCAAGGTAACTGGTCAATGGTGGAGGAAGAGGAAAAGAATGGGGAGGAGAGGGTGGAGGTGAATTGAAGACAGGGAGGGCATTAATTATATGGTTGACACATTCAATAGAGTGCTGAAGTCAAACCACCTGCCGGAGGGAATTGGAAAACAGCAACTACAGAGTGCCATTCCAATATTGAATCCCAGTTGCAGTGATAAAGACTGCCTCGGTCATAGTGTGCTATCTAGCTAGTAGTGTGTCTTTGTGTGTGTGATTTTGAGACCAAGAAAAGGAGTGAGAAAAGACTATATATAGTATATAGTGAGATTATTGTGCATGTGATCTTAAATAGTATGAATGCATATTCAGATTAAAGGAAAACATATTTTGGAACTATTTTGGTGGACACACCCTCTGAAACTGTATTTTTTGCTCGACAGAATTGGCGTCTGGACTGTCTGGTCCTTGCTGTATCTTGGTACCCTTGCCTTAATAACCTAACAGCAAATAGTTACTGTGACTGACATGTGAAGCTTTGGTTAGTGTAGCTTGTTTCTTATGATTTGTAAAATGGTCTAACAATGGCAAATGTTAAGTGTTAAGTGTGATCATGAGCCCCAATAATGATTTCCAAAAATGATTTCTTACATTCTAATCAATCATCAGTAGTACAGTAAAACCCATATTTAAGCCAGCCATATATAAGCCAACGGATGTAGCAGCCACAAGGGTGTACTAGGCCGCTACTGTCCGCCATTCACCTTCCGTTGAAGTAAATTACTTCTGGTCTCCATTAATTCGACAAAATGTGAAATTGTGCCTGTTTTATTGGGTAACAGCAAACTGTATAGATTTGACATGTTTGTGGTACTTATACTGGATGGATGAACACCATTATTCCACAACGTATTCCCTCGTCCGGTACTTCCACAATAGTGGTGGATATCTCTGTCCAACACCTTAGTCCAACGTTATTCATTCGGTTGAGATCTGGTGACTGCGTAGGCCAAAATGTATAATTGATACAATTTTCATATCGTCGCCTTTTGTCCTGTATGAAAGTATCTGCTTTCTTTAGATTTCTCTCAGCTATTTTGTTTTTTTTCTATATTTGTCACGAGTCCGTCTGTGCCATATGTAGGATGGAATAATTTCACTGTACATTACTTGACCTAACCTACCTACTGCAGAATGCATCAGACTTGCACTTTACACCTGAGACCTTTAAATGAAAACTCTCCCCTCCCTCTGCCTGGAATAATGCAGCTGGTTACAGAGGCACACTTGGTTGTGCACACAGGTGAAGCCCCGCAGAGAGATGTTTTGTCTACAATCTCATAGTCTCGCTTTGCCAGAACTTCCTCCAGCAGCGCTGCGGAGGAGAGTCTGGCTAGTCTACACAGCATTCCGGGATGGGAGAAAAAAGTGCTCTGGTTTATTGCCATTTGCTTAAAAAAGACCCTGTGCGGCTGCAAAATAGCCTCGGGAAGGAACTTGTTTTGGTGGAACATCTGTATGTTCAAAAAGTCTTGCAACAGAAAGCTCAGATTGGACAGATAGTCTAGCTAGCTGTCTGGATTTACCCTGCAGAGACCTGAGGAGCAGTTAACAATAGTCCTCAAAAATCCACCGGAGTTTAGAGTGCCAACACAAAGAAAGTGGAAGGGCCAGCCGATAAGAGGTGCATCCGGCGGAATTTCCGGCAGCACAGGAGCAATCCTCGAAGTGGACTGTCGTGGATAAAGACTACTGAATGTTGCTCTGCTGAGCACTATTGTGTAATAGTAAAAAAAGAAATAGTTTCCGTAAAAGAATGGCAACACTTAACTGTGTACCTTAAAGGTTGCACTGCATGGCACTCTGAAATAAGAGCTACCTCGTCAAAACCAATCACTTCATCAAGGTTGCCATTTATGGCAGGCCTGTTCTGTGAGAAAAGCAGTGCAACAGTGAGCGCTGCCTTGAATATAACTGTGGAATTGAAGTCCTTGGCTCGGAGGAAGGTGGCTGAGTAAACTTTTGAAAAGTACAAACTTGATTGAGTTCTTTTTTGCAGTCTCACGCTCCAGCCTGCACTCTGTATGTGTGTGTTTTTTGAGCTTGTGAGCAAGTGTAGGAGGTGCATTGCAATGCACATATAAGTATTTCTATCTGTCATTAGCGGGGAGGAACTGCTTGTGAGCTAATCAGTGAGACATAAAGGTGCTTGATGTCGGTAGGGTTGGAGACAATATCAGGTTTGTCACAGACGTTGGTCGCTAGGATGTGGGGTTGCTATGCCAACCGCAGGCACAGCTGGTGTAGCTTTGGAGAAGACAATGAAGCTGTGTTTCAGCGGGCAATCATCAAATTCAGACAAGTAAACAAAAAAGGGTCACCAGGCATGTTTATTTACAGTTTGATTTTGTTTTTCAAAAAAAGAAATCTGTGTTGTCAGCTTGGTTGTGTTGTTTGTTCTCCCCTGTGATGAAGAACAATTACTGTGAATATTAGGTTCAAGTACTTTGATGTTGTCAATATCAAAGAGAAGATTAGCCCTGCTTGATATAGTACACAACTATTTCTTGTAGCGACCGTACGTCCAGCTTTCTAATCCATCTCCCAAAAATCAGGTGGGCATCTGAGAGAGATTCTCAAGTTGTTATATAAAAAGAGTCTACTTGTTGTTGAAATACAAAGCGGACATGTCTGTAGAAATAATGATTTGACAGGGCCAACATAGAAAAGTTAAGATTGCTATCTCCTTCAACTTGTAACATTTTGTTTGTAGCTGTCAGCTTCCATTTAAAACGGCACGTGTGAGTGCAGACTATATGCAGAAGTCCCACTTTAATTATCACTTCCCACATTTGCAGACTTTCTATTGAAGCCAGCTGAGGAGGAGAGAGGCAAAGAAGTTACTGAGCTGTCTCTGTCATCAGATTTTGAAAATAACACCAGCTACCTTCTGTCAAGCAAATATTTGAGCTGGTTGTTGGTGTGGCAAAGGTGGCAGCCAGTTTGACGGATAGTCAATCCATCTTGACTTATTACATTCTGTACACAACTAGGCCAACAAACCGAACTAGCAAAATCCATTTGCTGCTGTGGTTTGTTGACATCTTGTGAAAAATAACCTGCTGCACTATCTGCTTCACTGGAAGAGCATGCTCTGTATTCAGCCCACACACTTCAACACAGGACCTTTATCATTCTATAGTAAATAATAAATAAAAAATAAGCCTATATACATTTAAGTTCAGAATAATAGCAGTGTGTTTAAAAAGTGAATAATGCTCAAAATCCTTAGAATAGCTTTTAATTCCATAATATCAATGTATTGGGAACACTGCACATTCAATTTTTCATGTCACCCCACAAGGGTTCTATGTGATAGTGGTCCGTGGATTGGGCTGGCCACTCCATAACATCAATCTTGTTTACCCAAAAATAACAATTTTGCTCCCATCAGCCCACAGAATGTTGCACCATTTCTCCTTTGGCCAGTCAATGTGTCCTTTGGCAAATTTCAACCTATTCAGTACATGTCTTTTTCCAGCAATGGGACTTTGGGGGGGGGCTTCTAGCTGATAGCTTTGCTTCACATAGCCTTCTTCTGATCATAACAGTACTCACAGGTAACTTTAAGTCTTCTTTGATTTTCCTGGAGCTGATCATTGGTTGAGCCTTAGCCATTTTGGCTATTCTTCGATCCATTTGAATGGTAGGTGACCGTTTTTCCCCACGTCGTTCAGGCTTTGGATACCATTTCAAGGCTTTTGAAATGCACAATAACCAGCATACACAACATTTGCTTCCTTCCTTCCTTAAATATGGGCCCTAACTGACACCTGTTTCTTCACAGAATCAATCACCTCACTAATTAAACACAACATTGCTATTATTTTGAACATGCCCCTTTCAATTACAGATTCAATTACACAGAATGAGCAGCATGCATGCCATGACTGTTGGGTCTGTTGGTTTTTTATGACTCTACAACACATACTAGTAAATTATTTGCCACGTAGAAATCACTTCTACCAAAAAATATGATTTATGAGGTTAGTGATGTTGGACGGCTATTATTTTGAACACAACTGTCTATACTGTATATATACCTGTTCACTACAACTTGGCTGAATCTTTAGTTATCTGATAAGGACTGAGCGCACGTTTAGAGAAAACCATTCTCCAAACAGGCAAATTTCAAAATAAATGTACCAAACAAAATGTTACGTAAACAGTATAAACTACCACAGTCTCAAAATCATTACAATTACCATAAGGTAAGGTGCAATGTGGACTTTTCTTATGAACAAATATGTATTTACATTTAGCATTACTTACCAAATGCATAATTCAAACTCTTCAACCCATACCCAGAGTTCTTACAAACATGTTTTACCTTGTAAATATTTATGAGAAATTATGCATTTTTACTATTTTCTTAACCCTTTGCTTGCTTTTGCATGATTACTTTTATCACATATACCAGCACTTATTGCTATATAATGTGTGAATTTCTTGCATGTTCTAGCACGTTTTTGTTATATATACATTAGCACTTTTTGATTGTGTAAAAAATTATTGGGTTTATACATTTTCTATTTCATGAATTTCTAGTTTTTAACCTTTAATACCCCTCTGTGTGTGCGAGTACCTACGATAGGATACAGATTTTTTTTCAAACCATACTTTTTCTATGTAAAAAATGTTATTTCAATTTTTAAAGGCCTGTGTGCACCCCTACTGGGTTCTCACATGCTTGTGCACACAGATAATCCTGTGGTCCCATGGAAGTCTGGATCTTGAATCCCAGCCTACCAGGTGAAGGGGCAATTTCTTTTGGATTCCTCCTCAGCCCCAAATTGGTCTTATCAATACCAATAAAAGAGTGGAATGTTTGGCCTCCAGAAATGTGTGGACACTGGGTTTTTTCTTTACTTTTAATGGATCTCTTGTGTTCTGTGATCCTATCTTTTGGTTGACTTTCAATTTCACCCATGATTGGATGAGCAAAGCTTGTTGTGTTCCTTGTGACTTTGCAGCTGACGCAATTTCCACATTCATTGACATCCCCAGTTGAAAAGGACATTGCACAAACCAAAGCCAATTTTGTAATGTAGTGTTTGTACAATCTTTCGCAACTCTGGTCCAAAAATAGGCAAGTTTGTAAAAAGTTCAGAATTAGTAAATATGACCATCTTGGGTTTGAGTCATAAAGGCCTAGGGATGAGATCAGTGGTTGAGGTTGTTGTGTTGCATTTGTGCATGAGACAGGGGAGAGGGAGAGACAGACTGGCAGACAGTGAGGAGCAGAGGAGTTCTGGGCTCTCTCCTCGAAGCCTTGGCAAAGGCAGACAGGCTGCACTATCCTCTGGGGATGATTCAATTATAAATGATGCTTCCTTTCGGACCCATCTTGGAATCCCATATTCTTTAGGAGATCTTCACTTAATCCTCAGCAGGGTTTGGTGTGGCCCGTCTCTGAAGTGATATGCCTCCCACACATTGTGTGTCATGCATTATGAATGATGGGAAGGAGACACTCATGTCCTAATTTTGCCCAGAGCAGTGTGAACATCAACACTACAACAGAATACTAATTTTTACCATAGAAAGGAGCAGGATTGAGTCAGGAGCTTCAGTGTCCCAAACATTTGTGTGTGTGTTTATGCCATCTTAAGCTGACGTAACTCCACCTTTGCTGCCCATGTACTGTATGTCTGTCTGTCTGTCTCTTCCTCTTCTACCCTGTATCCTTCTTCGTCTCTTGTACCTTCTTCCCTTTAATTTCTGTGCAAAGTCTCTCTCCCCTTTCTAAACATTCTACTGGTGGCAGCGTGCAGCATTAAAGTCAGCAGACAGGTCTTCTTTGTAGCCTAGAGTGCTGCGTGGATCTCAGCTGCAAACCTAATCACCCCCCTCGGCCTTCTCCCCCAGCCTCTGAATCCTCTTCAAAACACCTTCCTTCTTTCTCATCCTCTTCCTTTTCCAACCGGAGAGGTTAGCTGACATCTCCAGAGAACCAAGAAAAAAAACAACAACATTTAAAGCCCTTCCTCTCTGTCCGCTCGCCGCTATAACACAGAAGAGTGTCTAATGCAGCAGGAGGGGAGACAGAGAAGGGAAGGGGAGGGAGGAAGAGAAGGGTGAGACAGGCTATTCGAGTTTCGCCGTAATGAGGGGAGAGTTGTTATGGCTTACCTTCTGCTGTTCTAGTCTGTGTGTGCGTGTGTGTGAATATTTTCACTTGTGTACTCACGTTTGCGCCTTTGCAGTGTTACATGAAGCTGAAGTGAGGGTACATGACTGCTTTGTTAATGGGTGTCTGTGAGTCGATCTTCCTGTTCTTCTGTAGCAATCTGAGGATGACTTGACATGCCTGTGAGTAGGAACCAATGTTTCTCCGATAGGAGATGAGGGAATAAATATCTAAGGCTCAGGATCTACAGTTGCAAAAAGTGACTACTCTACCCTGCTCTCCCTCCCCACCATCCCCCCACTTTTGCCTCAGCAACTTGATACAGATGGCAAATCAAGCTGTTCATCATGGAAGTATGTCAAGTATGTCCTCCGCCAGTGAAGGGTGACAAAAAGAGATAAGAACTTTTTTTGATTGAGTCATCTCACCGTGTGCTGCGTCGCTGGAAGTCATTGCACCCTAAGTGTTTTTGAGCCCAATCCAATTACATACATTATACATTAATTTCAAACTACGTATAAGAATTGTTGTGGAAGACAATAATCCTTTAACAATTGGCTAGTTCATCATGCTAGCTAGGATAGTCCCAAGGATAATTTTAAAGCAAGGAATGCATATTATGTTCCTAACAGGAGCAGTGGTGGTTAGGCATAAACCATGGGAAAAGGTTTGCAAATAGCATCCTGTGGGCCAGGGAGTGCACCGAGTTTGGTGACCTCCCATAATTCCCAATTTTAACCAGAGTTGAGATCTAATTAATCTGAATAAAACACCTGTGTGGGTGTGCAGAATCTTTCATAGACGTTACTATGAATAAGTTGAGCCTTTATTGATTCCCAGAAGGTAAATTTATGTTTTGCTGCAGAACAAGACAGAAAAATATAGAAGTAAAAAAGAAAATAGGTTTCTGTATTAGACTGTATTAGTTTTAGCTAAGCGTAACTAATACACTGGCAACTGAGTGTTCAGTAGGTTACACCATTATAACCATTAGTCTATAAATCAGTTGGTCAATCGACAAAATCATTTTTGATAATACATAAGGTGTTTTCTACCTACAGTGAGGAAAATAAGTATTTGAACCCTGCTATTTTGCAAGTTCTCCCACTTAGAAATCATGGAGGGGTCTGAAATTGTCATCGTAGGTGCATGTCTACTGTGAGAGACATAATCTAAAAAAAAAACAAATCCAGAAATCACAATGTATGATTTCTTTTTAACTATTTATTTGTATGATACAGCTGCAAATAAGTATTTGAACACCTGTCTATCAGCTAGAATTGTGACCCTCAAAGACTTGTTAGTCTGCCTTCAAAATGTCAACCTCCTCTCCATTTATTATCCTAAATTAGATGCACCTGTTTGAGGTTGTTAGCTGCATAAAGACACCTGTCCACCCCATACAATCAGTAAGAATCCAACTACTAACATGGCCAAGACCAAAGAGCTGTCCAAAGACACTAGAGACTAAATTGTACACCTCCACAAGGCTACGGGGAACTTGCCAAGCAGTTTGGTGAAAAAAAGGTCCACTGTTGGAGCAATCATTAGAAAATGGAAGAAGCTAAACATGACTGTAAATCTCCCTCGTACTGGGGCTCCATGCATGATCTCACCTCATGGGGTCTCAATGATCCTAAGAAAGGTGAGAAATCAGCCCAGAACTATAGAGGAGGAGCTGGTCAATGACCTGAAAAGAGCTGGGACCACCGTTTCCAAGGTTACTGTTGGTAATACACTAAGACGTCATGGTTTGAAATCAGCATGGCACGGAAGGTTCCCCTGCTTAAACCAGCACATGTCAAGGCCCGTCTTAAGTTTGCCAATGAACATTTGGATGATCCAGAGGAGTCATGGGAGAAAGTTATGTGGTCAGATGAGACCAAAATAGAACTTTTTGGTCATAATTCTAACCGTGTTTGGAGGAAGCAGAATGATGAGTACCATCCCAAGAACACCATCCCTACTGTGAAGCATGGGGGTGGTAGCCTCATGCTTTGGGGGTGTTTTTCTGCACATGGGACAGGGCGACTGCACTGTATTAAGGAGAGGATGACCGGGGCCATGTATTGCGAGATTTTGAGGAACAACCTCCTTCCCTCAGTTAGAGCATTGAAGATGGGTCGAGGCTGGGTCTTCCAACATGACAATGACCCGAAGCACACAGCCAGGATAACCAAGGAGTGGCTCTGTAAGAAGCATATCAAGGTTCTGTCGTGGCCTAGCCAGTCTCCAGACCTAAACCCAATAGAGAATCTTTGGAGGGAGCTCAAACTCCATGTTTCTCAGCAACAGCCCAGAAACCTGACTGGTCGAGAAGATCTGTGTGGAGGAGTGGGACAAAATCCTTTCTACAGTGTGTCAAACCTGGTGAAAAACTACAGGAAACATTTGACTTCTGGAACTGCAAACAAAGGCTACTGTACCAAATATTAACATTGATAATCTCAGGTGTTCAAATACTTATTTGCAGCTGTATCATACAAATAAATAGTCAAAAATCATACATTGTGATTTCTGGATTTTTTTTTAGATTATGTCTCTCACAGTGGACATGCACCTACGATGACAATTTCAGACCCCTCCATGATTTCTAAGTGGGAGAACTTGCAAAATAGCAGGGTGTTCAAATACTTATTTTCCTCAATGTATGTTTGACATTTCACACATGAACCATATTAAGCTATAATGAAAGGTTTTTGGTTGCAGCCCTTCATACCAGCACAGTATGTTCTTTCTGATGTGCCGCCTGTTGACATTGGTTGTTTACCGTCACCTGCACTCCTTCTGTACTGGCACCAACAACCGACTCCAACAAAACTGTCAGCAGTAAATCCCACTTCAGCAGAGAGGCTTTAGCTTCTCTTGGCATTGCTGGGCAACTATAGCACAAATACTACTGTAGTGTTTGACTGCTCAATCCCAGCAAGTGGAGCTGCTGCCCAGCGGCCCAGACTTTATCATCCTGGCTACTGGTGCTGCTCTGCAGCCTGAGCAGCAACAGCTACATGAACCTCTGTCTTGCTTTTTGCTAGTGCTAGTGGGTTCTGGCTCATAAAGTTAGAATATGACTCTGACAAAATGTTATACAATGTAGAGTAACCCATACAATCCTCTGTGAGCACTGTGCAGACAGGAAAATAACTTTCTAAGCTATAATCACAGGCTGTGTTGTGGTATTGCATAGCTTTCTGCAAACTTTTGACATTTGTTTAAGTTTACAAATAAAGGTTCCCTTCCAGCAATCATACCTGATACAACATCATACCCATACATATACATTTTAATAACAGTAGGGTGAAAATATTACTGTTTAAAATATAAATTTTGCAAAGGGTCAATCTTGGTGACAAACGATAAATAAATGTGTTCCCATTCCCAATTCTGTCAGGGTTTTACAGCGTATTTGCCTGCACATATATCATAATACGACTCAGTCGTCCGTTACTTTTCACTAGGTCCGCTCTGTCCATGCCGTCTGTTTTTTTTCCACTTCCATTAGCCCTGGTTTTTGGCGCGTGAATCCATGCAGTGTGGTATTGCTTCAGCTTATTATAACGGGGAAACAGACAGTGTAAATCATTCAAGGCTGGCTGTTTTCTTTACATAGCCATCCTTTACAACACACTTCCCTTCATCAATCATATTCTGCATGTTGTTCAGCGTTGCTGATGAAAGATGGGACACATGGCCACCATGTGTTTTGACAATGTATTGACACATATACACACACACACAATGTGCATTGTGTGTGTGTATATGTGTCACCAACATAGACATCTATAGCACCTTAGCCATTTGCTGTAAACTTGCTTCTGGCAGCTGATTGAGGATAGAAGGAGAGAGAGCGAGTGAGCACTCAATCATCTGTCTCGCCCCTCTTTCTATCCCAGGGGATGGAGGCAACAGTTGGAAGTATGAATTATAAAATGATAAGAGGTTGTAAAATGGAGATAAATCCCGGTGATTACACAGCTCAGTATCTCACAATTCGATTCCTCTGTCAATGATTCTTTATTGTGGTTGTGTGAAGGACGGCAAGCCTAATAATTCCCCTCGTATGAAGCACGGCAGGAGAAAGCATTCTGATGATAGAGTTGCAATTACATTTTGCATCTCACTTTCAGGATTTTTTTTAAAGGCTTTTCTTTCTTTTCCTCATTCTCTGATGGCAGAGAATTTGACCACATCAAACCGTGTTTGTCTTCTACTTCCATCCCCTGGGGTGCCAGAGCTGCAGAAAGCCCAAGAGATAACAAGGGGAAAGACATAAAAGCACATAAACAACACACACCAAGGAGAAAGGAGAGGGCGTGTGTGCGCTTGTAAATGTGTGTGCATGAGTTAAGACTCTTACATGTCTATGCAGGTGACTTTGAGCATGCATGTGTGCATGCACACTCACACAGAGAGTTAGAGTTTAGAGCATTTACCCAGACTGCAGTTCTGTGCCTCGTGGGCTAGCTGGCAGTGGCATCTTTTTCTCTTTGGCTGGCCTTACCCACATGCACATACAGTTACATGCACACGCACGCACACACACACACACACTACCTCATCCAGCTTACACTAGAATAAAGAATAGAACTTTTGACCACCGCCTCCCTGTAGCCTGTGCAGTTGGACAGCCAGTAACAGTCATTTGCTGTAGGTCCTCTGTCAGCTCCCTCTAAACAGAGGGTTTTATCACAGCATGGTGTGAAGCCTTAATACAACCAATTACCCAAATCTAACAGATGTGCGCCATGGCAGCCGCTCTACTCTTTTGCTCTTATAGATAGCATTATTGCCTAGTGCACTTTAAATAATTATGTGAAAGATGAGGGAAGACATTGTGCAAACATGCCTGTAAATAATCTATGTAAATGTTGTTCATATTTTTTTGTAATCATCATACTGTACGCTGAGCTGGAACAGAGGCTCAAGAGGAAATCTTGTTTGCTCCACTCAGATTTTTCCCGCTGGCCAAGTCTATTGAAACTGGTGACCTTCAGTCATTCCTGGCTCTGTGTGAAAATACCATCCTACTCCTTTTTGTTTTTTTTTATTTCCTCTAGTTGGGTAATGTCACGTGGCGGCCTGAAGGACAGGACATAGTTCTGTTGCGCAGACAGGTGTCCTGACCTTCTGTCTGCACTCCCACGCCTCAGGGGACCTCTGTGAAATAGAGGCCAAGGCTTTGACCTAGTCTCTCATCTACAGTTTGTCTTTAAACTGAGCTAAACTGCAGATGCATGAATCACAACTTTTCAGCCTCATGTGGAGGTATTTTGTTTTTATTTTATTGTCAGCCATCAAAGAATAATCAAAATAAATCAATGTTGCTCATCATTTTATTCAGAGGGCTTACCATCTCCTCTCCCTTCACTCACAAATCAATAGTGCACCCAAATGCTACAATTAGATCGAAAATGGCCTCCCTCCAATACCCACTGGCCATGGCAAGATTGCATTATTCAAGTATGGAGATGAAAGTCCCTTCTGATCCACCAAAATAACATGTTGTGCAGTAATCTGTTAGTAGATTTGATTCCTTTGATGATATTTCCCCCTGTAGTTGGCTTTTCACCAGGACATGCTAGCTGTGAAAGGCATGCATGTCGGATGTTTCATTTTCTGCTGTTCTGATGACAGTAAATAAGTCTATCTGTAAAAGAATGCCATGAATGACCATGAGAGCAGATGAAAAGTCTACAGCAAAGTACAAGAAAAGAAAGGGACACAGGAATCAGAACAGCAAACTTTGAAGAGGTTGTTCACATTTTCCAGTACCAATGCTAATACTGTGACATTGATACCGGTTCATAAACAATACTTTTTTCAATACCAATTTTTACTCCTTAGGTATTGAAGTTGGGTATTGAATGACAAGGCATTTTTCGATACTCTGTACTTAAGAGGCAATTTGGTCAGTGCCTAAAAGGTATGAACTGTTACCAATTTAATTCAATTCAATCTTACGTATAGTGTAAAATCATTACGGACGTTATGTCAGGACACTTTAAAGATGTAGTAATTCTAGATCACATTCAATGATTTACAAGGACCCAACAACTAGATCCACGGGCAACACAGCAACTACAATAATGCCTATCTATAATAAATAGAAATATGACTCATACTCACAGCCATAATAATTATGGCAGTGTGTAAGCAACAAAAAAAACTGCCCAAGCCCAATACTTTGGCACACTCTGTTACAGAGATCCCTCTTCTTTAAAGGTTGTATTAGCCTACTCAATGAGCCAAGTTATTTCCCAGACAATGAAAGACATTATTTTCTCTTGCACTCTTGCCCTTTAAATTACATGCGCATTTTAAAAGGTTTTTGCCAAAGAACTAATGTGAAATCTAATTGCTAATGTAGAGTATGCGCTGCTGGAAAATCGTAAAGGCAATATGTGTTGATATATTGTATTATAATGAAGAAAAGCTCCTGCCTGTTTTAGTTTGTTTGTTTTTTTTCTCATTTTTGCATTCTGTTTTCAGTTTAACTGATTTTTATTACTGGGTAAAAAAAAAATCTTAAAATCTATTATTTATTAACAATTTTTGGCAGGTTAATGCCCAAGTAGGTGTTATTTGAAGTAAATGGAGTAGCCATGCTACAATATGCTGGCACAATTCAAATATGTCATTGCTTACCCTCTCTATCTAATTAGTTTCCGTGCAACATCGCTGAAATTGAATTATATTCATGCTCCTTATATCCACTTGAGTGGAAAAAGCCCTCTTGCCTGGTGAAGCCCTTGTGCTATGAAGGGAAGTTATTCAGATAAAACTCTTGACCTCGGGAGTTCAGCCTAGCTTCAACAATTCTTCATTTCCTCACAGTTGCTAACAATTCATTTAGTTATTTTCTCAGTTGAAATCAAGATTTAAAAGTCCCATGACATGGTGCTCTTTGGATGCTTTTATATAGACTTTAGTGGTCCCCTAATACTGTATCTGAAGTCTCTTTTATATAGATCTTAGTGGTCCCCTAATACTGTATCTAAAGTCTATTTCCCAAAATTCAGCCTTGGTGCAGAATTACAGCCACTAGAGCTAGTCCCACAATGAGCTTCCCTTATGTGTAGTATGTAGTATGCGCCATTTCTGAGTCTGTAGCTTTTGAGGAGGAGAGGTTGTTGTGTTTTTTGGCGGGGGGGCAAGGTGGAGGGTGGGGCTGTGGCCTTGACAAACTGCCACTTTGCTCGTTTGAAAGCCATGATGTCTCTCTCTCATGGGTGGGCCAAATTCTCTGGGCGGGCAGAGCAGAGAAAGGGGAGGTAACATTGCCCCTTATGACCTCCATAAGGGGCAAGATTCCAGATGGACCCATCTGAGCTTTCATTTTCTCAAAGGCAGAGCAGGATACCCAGGGCTCGGTTTACACCTATCACCATTTCTAGCCACTGGGGGACCATAGGCAGGCTGGGGGAACGCATATTAATGTTACAAAACCCTCATAAAGTAAAATTTTCATGCCATGGGACCTTTTAACATGAGTATCAGAAATGACTCCTTACACAAAAAAAATGCATGAATTGCTATGCAGTGAACTTCCTCTCTGTGTAGACATACAGCTGGTGCAGTCTGGACCGAGCAGGTTTTTTTAGGGAAATGTACTACACTTCGGCATTCTCGGGTTCTCTCTCTTCTCTGTACTTGTGCAGATCATCACCCACTTGTGTGATTGCGTGTGAGAAGCCATCGTGTTTGTACACTTGTATACTTCACAGTGTGCGTTTGTGCCTCCGTCAGCCTGTGCATCATTTGCCACGCGTTTGGCTGCCTGTGTGTGTTTCATGCCGAACATTGTCTTTTTGAAACACTAAGCAAATCTCCTCAATGTGATAATTGGCTCCCCGGGGTGCTTGTATCTTTGCTGCTCATCATCGTCATCCCCTCCAGAAATAAAGAGAGTGTGTTAGATGAGATAGGCGAAGTTTGCTGGGGAAACTGATCCCAAGTCTGCCTGAACTCTTTTTGGCAAGAAGAAACTTTGAGACAATGAGACATCGGGGGCCAGATCCGGTGCAACCTGGCTGCAGGCTGCTATCTGGTGTCTTCACGGCACCGGGGCCTTGTTTTGTCATCCATGATAAATGATGCAAAACATCAGCTTCAATTGCTGCAATGTCATTGAGAACAATTGGGAGATTTGATTGTTTGTCTTCAGGAAAAAAACACTGAAATCTCAAAGGGAGTTGCCTGTGTTAAACCAGCCATGTTGGGTTATTAGTTACAAGAAGTGAAGCAGTTGTTTGAGGCTTGGGATGCTTCACTTGTTTAGGTGTTTTTCATGTCACATAGACGACCTTAGTTGGTGGTTTGCATTGCTGGCACCTGAGCTGTGTAAAATGCAGAGCTGTTTGTGCGCCCGAAGGCAAATAGAGACACTCATCTGGTCGATAGAGTCTCTCCCTCTTTCTTACTCCCTCTCATCCATATGTTGTTGCAGTCTCCAGGGTATTGTGGACCACAAAGCAGATTGTTGGCCGCTTCATAGGGGAAACTGTAAGACAGCTGGGCACCCATCACAAGGCCAAACAGATGTTCAGGTGACTTAGAGAGGAAGTGAATGAAAAAGAGAGGAACAATGGGGGGGACGGGGGGATATTAGGATGCAGAGGGATATTGGGAGGCAGAAAAAATGAATTTGAAATGAGACTTCATTAGCAATCCCCTGTCAGCCTCTGAGGTGGGCCAAATGCTTTCTACTATCCTTAGGACACAGGAGTCTGTTTCGTCTCCATATTGATTCGCCTGCTAGTCTATCTGCTGTAGGTCTAATGCCTTTGATCTCTTGATAATCTTTTTCCGAAATGTGGACGAGGTGCCTAAGCGGCTCAAGGATTCAGTGCTTTAATTCTGACGCACCCTAGGGAACATTCAGAAGTTAGAATGGAATCCTGCCCTGCAACCAAAAAAATGAAACTTTTATCTTCCTTTTTTTCTGTTCCACATGATAATAGAAAAAGGAGATCCACAAACAATTTTCACAGAGCCCATGTCTCAGGGCCAAGCTTGATCCAATCAGAGCCTCTAATCTGACAGAAATCTGCATAGTGGCAGATGTAATATCAAAAATCTCCATTTTGTTAAGCTTCTCTACCCCCACTGGTACCAAGGCCCTTTTTTCTATACTGCATTTGTCAAATTAGACCAGACGAAGGTTCTTCGATTTCCCGCCCCAAACCCCTTCTCTTCTTTCTTGTGCCAGCCTTTGTTCTTTGGTTGCAGGTCTCATATATAATACATGAGGATTAGGAGACTTATCCGGTTCTGGCCATACTGGCTGTTATTCCCTGGAAAGGGGCTATATTTAAGAGTTGGATAGGTCATAGATGGCGCCAGGGGAGCTGATGACTTCTACCCAAAAGGTGGTGGCGGCTGAATACCATTAAAAACCTAAAATAGAACTCAACACAATTACATTGTAGCAGTGGCAAAGTAGCTGTAAAGGAATTACTGCCGACTTAGCCCGTAATGGAGGTTTAGATCTAGTTTTGTCTTGTTGCTGAAGACACCATGCTCCCTAGTGTCTAGTTACAGTATATTTGAACATCGCCAAAAAAAGAATTTTCCCCTTTACTCTTTTTATCTGTCTCTATTTCTACTAGAATAAATCTAATCCCTGCCCTTTTTTGCTTCTTGTGTTTCCACAGCTGGCACCACCTATATCTTTGGTAAAGGAGGGGGTTTGATCACATACACATGGCCCAATAATGAGAGGCCAAGCACACGGACGGACCGGCTGGCGGTGGGCTTTAGCACCACCATCAAAGACGGCATCCTCGTCCGCATCGACAGCGCCCCACGTCTGGGTGACTACATCATGCTCCACATCGTAAGTACTCACGTTTAACACCTTAATATGGCAGTCACTATACTGAAGTCATTTTTATTTAGATTTAGGCTAAACATCGGGTTCAAGCTAATAAGGAACAGTTACATAAATATTTTAGCTCCTGTACATTGCAATACATTTACACTCACCGGCCACTTTATTAGGTACACCTGTCCAACTGCTCGTTAACACTTAATTTCTAAGCAGCCAATCACATGGCGGCAACTCAGTGCATTTAGGCACGTAGACATGGTCAAGACAATCTCCTGCAGTTCAAACCGAGCATCAGTATGGGGAAGAAAGGTGATTTGAGTGACTTTGAACGTGGCATGATTGTTGGTGCCAGAAGGGCTGGTCTGAGTATTTCAGAAACTGCTAATCTACTGGGATTTTCACGCACAACCATCTCTAGGGTTTACAGAGAATGGTCTGAAAAAGAAAAAACATCCAGTGAGCGGCAGTTCTGTGGGCGGAAATGCCTTGTTGATGCCAGAGGTCAGAGGAGAATGGCCAGACTGGTTCGAGCTGATAGAAGGGCAACAGTGACTCAAATTACCACCCGTTACAACCAAGGTGGGCAGAAGAGCATCTCTGAACGCACAGTACGTCGAACTTTGAGGCAGATGGGCTACAGCAGCAGAAGACCACACCGGGTGCCACTCCTTTCAGCTAAGAACAGGAAACTGAGGCTACAATTTGCACAAGCTCATCGAAATTGGACAATAGAAGATTGGAAAAACGTTGCCTGGTCTGATGAGTCTCGATTTCTGCTGCGACATTCGGATGGTAGGGTCAGAATTTGGCGTCTACAACATGAAAGCATGGATCCATCCTGCCTTGTATCAACGGTTCAGGCTGGTGGTGGTGGTGTCATGGTGTGGGGAATATTTTCTTGGCACTCTTTGGGCCCCTTGGTACCAATTGACCATCGTTGCAACGCCACAGCCTACCTGAGTATTGTTGCTGACCATGTCCATCCCTTTATGACCACAATGTACCCAACTTCTGATGGCTACTTTCAGCAGGAAAATGCGCCATGTCATAAAGCTGGAATCATCTCAGACTGGTTTCTTGAACATGACAATGAGTTCGCTGTACTCAAATAGCCTCCACAGTCACCAGATCTCAATCCAATAGAGCATCTTTGGGATGTGGTGGAACGGGAGATTCGCATCATGGATGTGCAGCCGACAAATCTGCGTCAACTGTGTGATGCCATCATGTCAATATGGACCAAACTCCCTGAGGAATGCTTCCAGCACCTTGTTGAATCTATGCCACGAAGAATTGAGGCAGTTCTGAAGGCAAAAGGGGGTCCAACCCGTTACTAGCATGGGGTACCTAATAAAGTGGCCGGTGAGTGTATAAACCTACGCTGTTGTTATTGTTGTCCAGAACCACTTATATGTTTCTAGTATTACAACCGATATGATGACCACAAACACCTGTGAGTTGTTGGTCAAGGTTTACAGATTGCAGTCTTCAGGCCATATTCAGCCCATCATGCTCAAACTGAATTATACAAACAGTGCAGATCCATAAAAGAAATAAATAAATAAATAACTTACCACTCTGCTCCAAGTCTCTGCTTACCATCCTCTTCCAGAATAAACCTACTTCTCCACCACATTCGAACTGACTCCCAGCATGAATAATGGATGTGGCCTCCCCATACATATGCAGCCTGTTCCCACGAGTTGGCATTCTTGGCCATTCGACGATGCATCCATGCAGCATCTTAATAATCTCACTTTGAGACCTTGTGTTAGACTTGTTTACATAAGCATTAAGTATTTAAATGATCATCAACAGGAGCTGATGAATGCAGAGCGTCAAATCAGTGCAATTGGGGGGATGTGGAGGCAGCTGTGCTGGGGGGGGGGCTGGGAAGTTGCTACTGACGCCATGTGAAAAAAGATGTGGTGATGAGGAGGAGCTACAGTTGCTAAAGCAGATTGAAAGTCTTTTTCTTCTTAAAGAGCTCCCCTCATCTCCTGAGTGCCGGCCATGTGGTGCAGAAAAGCAGCCATCTGCTCTGCAAAGACGAGGGCCAACAACAAGCAGTTTGGAGCTGCCTTTACAGTATGCAGAGATAAAGTGAAGGGGGGGGTGTGTGTGTGGATGAGAGAGGAAGTGGAATGGCGTGGATAGAGAGAAAATGATGAAGATGTAAAGTAGCAATGTGGGGAGATGCCTTTCTGCATCCCTAACCGACTGAGTAATTGCAGCAACCCCTAAAGGAAGGAAAAGAAATGCATTTTTAATTCTGCTTTTTTAGATATCACAGCACAGCTAGCCAGGCAGGGTATTTCTTATAATTTGGCTGTGAGTCCTTGGGCGGGCCAATCTCTTGACGCTAATGAATGTATTAATAGCAAAAAGCCAATTCATTCAGAGAAGCAGCATGTTGTAAAAAACAGTGTTGTTCTGCATGGGTACCATTGCACTGCTGATATTTTACATGATTTATTAGCAGCCATGGGTGTATAAACAAAGTGGGTTTCATTTAATATTAACAGGGATGGTACCCTTAAACTATAAAATACTTTGCAAACATCACAACACTCCAAGGCTCCACTTTCCCCACAACTACACTACACGTTATTGAACCGAAACCAAATGAAGAAAGAGAAGGTAACGGTAAATAATTAATAAGACGTTGAGTGAATATTTAGCTGTGAGACTGGTGGATTTGGTTACATTTTGAGGAAATTAAACCACTGCTTGACCTCACTTATAATTTGTTTGTTGTTGTTATCTGGATAATGCATTATAATCGGACTACAATATTCTTCATGTCTGTAGTTGTGGGAATATTGAATCCATTGGGAGGTTACCGCAGTACAGGTATTGTGTTTACAGTTAAAACAACTTTGCTGTTTCTACAAGTTTTATGTATGGCATAAAAGTAGCAGATATTTCAGACTTGACCGAAATGTCATTAGATAATAACTCCTAATGACAGACGTCAGGTCTTCGCTGTCAGCGCTTTGCATTTAGTAATGAGTCTGGAAGTAAAGGTTAAACGCATTATGCCTGTCAATTCTGAATATATGTCTAACCAAAGGTCTTATCAGGCCCAGGGCCATTACCTTAGCCTTTGTAATTATTAGGTCACTACTGGAGAATCAGCACACCAAAGTGTAAAATAGAATTATAGACACAATAGGCACCCTATAACATTTCAATAGCTGACTATAATGCATGGTAGAGTCAGCATAAGTGTGTGTGTGTGTGTGTGTGTGTGTGTATATATATATATACTTTGTATGTCATGCTTTCAGTTTATTCTGACAGAAAAAGGGCATACATTGCATTTTCTTTTTCCAGAGCGCAGAGAGAAACAGACATTTTGAGGCAGAACCTAATCACCGATTCCCTCTCGTTCCCTGTCTTTTTTTTGTTGCTTTCTTCATTATCTCCTCTCCCTCCTCTCAGTTTTCTGATTAGCTTACGGCTTGTTTGGCAATCATGAATTAAAATGCTGATTGTAGTGTTTACATTTTAACTGCTAAACACAACTGCATGCTTGGTTTGAAATCTGAGGGGCAATTTGGGGTAATTTGCAGAGGTGAGCACGACATTTTTGCCATTGCTCGTGTTTCATTTACGAGTTCATTCCATTTCTGAGCTCTAATGCGGAGCGTAAAAACTGACGAGGACAGTTTGTGTTTGATGTTGCACATAGTTAAAAGATAATGTGAATGCAATGTGAAGATAACAAACCAAGGTGTTTGTGTAATGTGGGTCAAAAGGGGTTGTCACAACGCCGCAGGTAACGTGTGTTTGTGTGGTATGTACATTTTTGGGAGTGAGTGAGTGTAAGATTAAATCCATGACAGAAAGACTCTTAAGCCGTGGGCTAGATGTGCGAGTTGTGATTCACACAGTCTCTCACCAGGGACTGCGCATGACTGCAGGTCAGATAACCCAAGATATACACACAAATAGAGAAATCCTTCAGAATCTTATCTCTACTACCTCATACAGGACAGATGATGCAAACTTAAAGAAACTGTACTGCTTAAAAGACATAGCAGTAACCTTATTGCAATAAAGATCTGCTGGTGATAGGGAATTTTATTGAAGGTACATTTTTGATCACAAAATTGTCTGAATATCAAAGGTCCCATATTGTAAATAGTGAGATTTACATGCCTTTATTGATTATAAAGCCGGTCGAGGTTCTGTATTGTTATTTTGAAAGTTTCATAAGACTTATTCCATTAAGAAATGCACACAGCTTGTAATCATAGAGCTCAAAAGTCCCGCCCCTCCTCCGAGAGACCTTGGGTTCCAGAAGTAAATTTCCCATTCATGTCTGGGAAAATCTGTATATAAAGAGTTTTAGACCATGCCTTACTTTTCAACAAAAAATCCAAATAAACTCAAAGGTACAAGACCGTGTACATATTTTCATTATCGAACGAATTCAACTCAATTCAATTCAATTTTATTTATAGTATCAATTTATAACGAGTTATCTCGAGACCCTTTACAGATAGAGTAGGTCTAGACCACACTCAATTTACAAGGACCCAACAGTTCTAGTAGTTCCCTCCAGAGCAAGCAACAGTGCGACAGTGGCGAGGAAAAACTCCCCTTTGGGAAGAAACCTCGGACAGACCCAGGCTCTTGGTAGGTGGAGTCTGACGACCGGTTGGGGTTACAATGAAGAGTGGCAATAACAGTCCCACAAAATAGTAATTTGTAGTAGTACTTTGTAGTAGTTCATGGCATAGCAGAAGGAACTACGAAGGAACTACTCATCCCATAATCCACCACTCCACCACTGAATAAAGGAAGCTAATGTTTGTTTCTTTGTTTGTGGGATTGTTCAGAATTGTGGGTAATGAAGTAGTTATCCAAGACATTTATCTCAAAACAAGGTTGGTGCTCCATGAACTTTTGGCTATATGGGCTTATACGATCACTTAGTCATGTGGTGGCTGATTTTACGATTTTATAGCTTATACTCCAATTGTAAATGGAGAAATTGCATTGTATTTTCACTTCCGCTGTGGGCGGGACTGTTGAGCTCTATTTACAGTGATGTTACAGACGTTCCTCGGCTGCAATGACATTTGTGCGAAGCCGAGAACCAAGATGTGGAAGAACCGGAAACATTGACCCATCAGAGTAGTTTCAGTAGGGGGGCTTAAAGAGACAGGCACTAAAACAGGGTGTTTCAGACAGAGGGTGAATACAGGTATATTCAGAAGTATTTTTTTTACATTAAAGCATGTATGTAATGTATGCATGTAAATGTTCTAGTAGCAACCCAAAATACTGAACTTGAAAATGAGCATGATATGGAAACTTTAAAGGAAAATTGCCACATTTTTATTTCTTGGAAGATGCACTCTTGTGTCTGAGGTGTCATCCTTTTTTATCACCAGTTGCTGGAAAATCTGAAGGTAGATACGAGGATGACATGCAACCAAAGTACCTCAGCTACCAGAAAGACTTTATACTGTATAAAACCCTTTTACATGGTTCTGAACACTACAGTCTGAAATAGCAAAGGTGAGGACAAGCTATAGCTCACTTCTGTGGAGGGCGTAGTAGGTGATAAGTTGGAGTCAGGTTAAGCTGAAATTGCGAATGCTCCATCGTCTTTCATGTCTGGCCTCTCTCATGGTTTGTAATTAGGGGGGGGGGGGGGACTGCAAGACACCTGACAAGATAAAGCCTCTGCAAGTATTGCAACACATTCTCTGTTAACAGGTAAAAGTGCAAGTCATTACATTGAAAACTCCAATTGTCAGTTTTTGGATAACCTGACATTTAAATTCTTAAAAACAGAGCTTGAACTCTAAACCTTTTTCGTTTGTAATGACTAGTTTTTACTTGTTGCTTTTAACATTTCAGTCTTAATTATGAAATATGAATTTAAAGTTGTGCTTTAAATTTCCCTTGGAAAATAGCCACTTTTTGTAATGTTTGTGTTTAAGATATGAAAGACCCTTTTGGTGATAATAGTACAGAAGTCTTCAAAACTTCAAAACCAAATAGGTGGACAGATGCTCCAGATGTGTTGAACATGCTTCATCCAATTTACATACTGTTCATTACACGCATACATACAGTAATGCATGTATATTTTAATTATTAATGCAGGAGTGCAAATGCATAATTCATTCAGTTCTTCACTCATTCCTGTCTCTCCCTATCCATCCATCAGCTGCTGCTTTGTTTGAATGTGTTTACCTCCAACATTGTCTGTTTCCAATCTACCTCCCTCCCTCCCTTTCTCTCCCACTCCTTCTCCCTCTGACAGACGTAATGTAAGATGTTTGATGTGTACCTGTGTGCATCAGCGTGTATATGGCCAGCAATGTGTTGCCTCTATTGAGTTACCCTACCTCGGCAGGGAAAGATAGATATTATCGCAGTTATGGCTCATGGCCTCTGATAACATTACAGCTTCTTATTTGAGTTTGTATTTCCTTACCTCCCACGTTTGATTCCCCCCACGGAAATAAAAAGCTGGGAAAATATACCTTGCAGCTGTTTTCACAACTAGTTGCATGCAGTACACGCAGTCAGCATTATTGTAACTTTGTTGATAACTAAGTGTTTATCTGAAGCTGAGAGTTATTTTTATTTTTCCTGCGTTATTATTACGATTTTCCAGGTGATACAACAAGCCGCATTATTTCATCTCACGGCTGTGTGTTAAACTAATAACTAAATTGGAATTATCATTACAAGAATATTATTGGTGGGTGGTGCACAGGTTGTGTGTGTGTGTGTTAAACCTTTACATGCTACAGTAGGTACGGGCAGCTGTGAAACACTATATGATCAGAAAGGATCATTCATGGTTGTTTTTTATTTGGGATTTTAAGGTTGCTTTTGGTCTGCGAGTGGTTTAAAATGGACAAATTTGATTTGACAGACGGTACAAAATTAGTTTGACAAGTAGTTCAATGTAATGCTATTCTTTTTTCATTAGTGCTAATCTAATGGTGGCTGTGGCACTTTTAGAAGCATTTGAAACTAGATTATCTTGCCTGTAATCAGTGGTGGTAAAATGTTTGTGTGGTCATGGCCGGATTAACCTGTTGTGCATGCTGGCTCACTGTCACACTGTTATGGCTTCCTGGGACACTTGGAATAGAAGAGAGCCATTGGTAATGTTATTAGTAACACCTTTTATATATGAGTATTCAATATGTCTGTACTGGATTAATTTTTGTGCAAGCTAAAATGAATTATATTGTATGTAGGGCTGAGCAAAATATTGGTATTATTTCGATAGGTTGGATATGGTCTTTCATTTTGGATATTGTGATATAACACATAAGGACACAAGTGTTGTGTTTTCCTGGTTTTAAAGGCTGCATTACAGTCAAATGTTGAACTTACCAGACTGTTCTAGCTGTTCTGTTATGTGCTTATACCCACTTAGTCATTATATCTACATTAATGATGATTATTTATCCCAAATCTTATTTTGCAAATATTTTGTGAATGTGGTTAACCCTGCAATATTGATATCGAGGTATTTGGTCAAAATAATCGTGATGTTTAATTTTCTCCATTCCGGATTGCAATGTAACCCTACAGGACAAATGTGCCTTGTTAATGTAACTAAATACATTATGGAGACATGGAGAAGTTGCCATTGACCTGCCATGCTTTTGTGTATAACTCCAAATGGTCAATGCAGACCCGATGGTCTGCAAGGAGCAGTGTATCAGCCAAAGGGTTAGGATCCATTTGTAGCTGTTCCACAACTAGCCACAACTTCAGCCTATCTGTATCCAAAGATAACATCTATAAAAGCTGCGTGAAGTTTAGCTCGACATTTCGTTGGGCACAATTTGGAAAGGTGCAATTGAAAATCTACTGTTTCGCTTTGTGTACTTCAAAACAACAAACTCTGCAGAACTCCTCCTCCACACTACCACCTTCTTCCCATAATGTAGTCAGACACCTGTAATAACAATCTGAGCCTGTCAGTGGAATAAAACAGCACTTTTAGTGGACATACATTGAAGGTGCGCATTTACCCCATAGAATTACATTGCAGCTCAGTTTGTGTCTGCTGCTTACACAGTTCTCACTAAATACTGAACCAATTTAGGCACTTAGACACAAATGCATGGGAAAATAGGGTCCAAGATAAAAATATTGAAATTCCATTTTAGAGCGTCAGTTTCTGCTTTGCATGGTTGTAATCCAGATGTGTGTAGTGCCTAGTGGGAAAAAGACATGAATTTAAGTTTGACTTGCTTTTTAAAAGGTGTTTGTGTTGTTATTTTCACTAACTTGATGGTTCTCTTGTAAGATTATGGATATATTGCAGTAATATAATTATTCTAATTTTACTTTGAACCACCTCACTCATTTTTCCAATGTTATACGTTTGTTTTACTTAATCTTGGTCATAAAGTAACCCCAAGAAAAGGGTGTTTTTAAGGAAATCTTCATTCTCACATAAATAAAGTGAAATCCCTCTTTCTAGCCAAAGGGTATTGTATTGAATATTACAGAAAAGAAAGGGGAAAAATGTCTGTGCTCCTCTGTTAAAGCATCACGTTTGTGAGACATTATATAATCAAGGACAGTTGTTGAGAATGTGGTGCCATTAATAATTAACAACTTAGACAGGCACCTTGGCTTTAGCTGGAAACAGATAAAAAAGATCCACGGACACACCTAAATGAACATTACACCAAAAGCCTTTTTGCTTCTTGTATTGTCTCATACAGCATGCATGGATACACAAAAACATATGTAACACAAGCGCTCGCACTCTTTAGTTCTCCCTCTCTCGCTCTAATATAAGCCCGCCCACACTCTCACTCTCACATATTCTCTCACTCTCTCTACTACGGCCATGTACATATCTAAACACACATAACAAACACACATACCTTTCCACAGGCTGCTTCAACAAATTCTCACACCGCGGTACACTGGCACTGACACTCCAAACCTGATACTAGGGCTCTTCAGGGACATCTGCCTGTCAGTCATCCATGTCAACCAAAGGCAGCAGTTTACACACACACACACACACACACACACACACACACATTCACACACACATATGCACACACGTCTGTAGAGCAACAGCAAGTAATAACCGCTCAAGTTGGACAAACACAGTGACATTATTACAATGTACCCATGTGGTCCTTGGCCTTAGCCGCAGCCTCAGCGATTTATATTTCATGGATTAAGATGAAAAATTCAATGAGGAACAGCAGTGTGCCTCTCTCTCCCGACTTTGCTTTCTGACAGCTAGCCACCCCCTCTGGGGGTTGCTCGTGTTTTCACAGCTTCATGGTAGGACATGAATCCCATTCTCACAGTGATGAAGAGACAGAAAGAGAAGATGAAAGAGACAGAGAGGGGAGCATCGTGTACATACAGAAGTAGAACAAATACAAGAGGCTGAATGAAGAAAAAAAAGCTGGGGGGGGGTTAAGAAGAGGTAGTAGGAAAGGAGTTTGGGGGGAGACAGAGAGATGTGGGTATTATAGAATTCAGAGCAGGATCAGAGACAAACTTGGCTCAGATAGGTCTCAGCACATTGACTGTGAATTCAATGCAGGATGTGATGCAACGTCTCCTTCCCCCCCCCCGCTACCAGCTTTGCCCCTCTTATCTCTCACTCCTTCTTATCTCGCTCTCTCTGCTACACTGCCTCAGCATTATTGTTTTCATACTAACCGCTAGATTGGTGCTGATAGCTGATCGGTCAGTCGGTTTGAATTCAGCTGCAGTGCGAAAAACCCTCTCTAGTAAAGCTCCCGGTAGAGGCTGGGGTTATACCCACAGAGGTGTGGACAGAATGTGGCCATTTTAGTGGCGGCCATTTTAAATGCAGGAATCTGTCGCTTAACCATTTATGTATCATGTCATCAGAAGTTTGAGAATATTAGTCCTAGGGTAGCCAGGGTTTGGTAAGTTACTGGAAAAAAATGTAATCAATCACTCATTCCTTATTAATACAAAAGCATCTTAATGCCATGCCGCTAAAAAAACACATCAGCTTCTGAGTATTTTCGGCTTCACCAGTGCCTGAAATGGGCCAGCACTATTGTATTTTGTTGACATGAGTACCCTCACTTCTAATTGTTATTACCTGTATTATTAATAGGCTTATATTTAGACCAAAATAGGCTAATATCATGATTTATTGGGGAAAACCAAGCAATTGAATGTAAATCAGACATTTAGCACCCCCTTACAACCGAAAGGAATGATCCTTTGTTTCATAAGCAGATTTTCAGATGTGAAAATGCGACGATTTAACTTTGAGATTGATAGTCGAATCAGGCTCCATTGTCGACAATATGTGTTCACCCCTAGAAGATACTTTATACATGTGAATATAAATATATCCAAGATACATGCAATGGTCATGGCATGAAACCACTGAATTAGGGTACTGGCACCTTTTTTGGTCCAATTCCAGCACTGGGCTTCACCACACCTCAGACCACCAGTGGGAAAAAAAAAAACATCAGGAAAATGTGAACCTGTTCTTAAGCCTCATTACCATCACAATATTACCGCTGCATGGAGCGCTCATTAACTCCAACCAGTGAAAGAAAGGGATAAATAAAATCAAATATTGGACCGACCTAGTTTCCTGCACCTGAACGTTCAATGACGTTGTCCTGTATAATAAGCCATTTGCTTTTGTTTCCTGAGAAACAATGTGAGGTTCCGTGTGGAAAATTAATAAATCAAATCAAATCAAATATGCCATGAGTAGATTTATTAATGGTCTTATCTCACACACCTTGGTCAATAAAAGCAGAACCATGTCTCAACCCAAGCATGAAGAACTTAATCAAATGGTGTAAATAAGCCATACTCATCAATATATCTCATCTGTCCGCTTAACTCATTCAAATATGAGCATCATGTTATACCAGTATGCTGAGTTGTCACATTTTAATGTGAAAAGTTTCACGTTATAACAAGATATGTAATATATTGTTAGAACTTAGATATGTTTTTATGTAGTGATAACAAGAAGGTATATATTGTTAGAACGTGAAAAGTATCATTTCATTATTATCAACTTTTCACGTTTTAATTACTGATCCATTTTTTTCTAGCTGTGGCAGCAATTTGCTTCCGTATTATTACACATTAACAAGCATTTACATTACTTTACTAACTACTCAACAGCAGAAATAGTAAGTCATAATACTTTATGGTTTGTTTCTTTCAAAGCTGCCGCACACACCTGTCACCTTGTCTGTATACAACACATGTAGAAATGTAGAAAACTACACATTTTGAATATATTTAGTGTCCATCAATACCTAGGTCGTCACAATGAAGCTGTGGGGTCCTCCAACCATCAACTCTGAGCTGGAGTTTGTTACTTTGGAGTTATTGGAAAGCACAAAGAGAGCAGAAGTGAAATAAGTTAAAACAAGTTTGGATAAATGACATTATAGGAGACCATTAGTGAATATTGTGGATGTGGAAGAAAACCTATTCTAAGTACACATGCTGGATGTTAATGCCAGCTGTGTAATGCTAACAAATTGATGTTTAAAGGAATAATCTGACATTTTGGAAAATAATTGTATTCACTTAGTCACTTGAGAAGATAGAGACCACTGGTTAGCTTAGCTAGGAAAACAGCTAGCCTGGCTCTCGCCAAAGGTAACCAAAATCAATGTATACAGACACCTTTTAAGCTCAGGAATTAATTTATTAGATCTTGTTTTTCAAATCTGTACCAAACAATTACATGTTGGGCTGGTTCTATCAACAGATATCAAGTTATTGAATCAGTGGAGTGAAATACCGCCCAACAGTGGTCCGAACAACTCCTAGCTCTGTCATTAAGTAGCTGCGTTTTTCTTAGATGGTGATAGATGCTCTCTTGAGATCAAAGCACCTCACTTCAGTCTGCATCAGCGTTATTTTTTATAATTTCCTCTATTTACCCAGCTCCAGGAGCTATGCTATGTGTGTTTGAGTGATAAGCGGGACAGCTTGTGACGAGCCACCTAATGAAAGATCAAAGGGATTTGGAATCGATCGAGGTGCATCTCCAACACAAGACTAGGTGCTGTCTCAGTTCTAAAGACACTCCTTAATCCCTCCACGAGGTTCGGCGTTACCCGGTTACAGCCACTGTGCTCCTCTCTCACCTGAGCCGCCACAGGACAAAGAGATGGGGAGTGAGAGTGAGAGTAAACCCCCCAAAAAAAGAGAGATTCCAATTTTAGGAAATTGACTCCCATTTTGGATTATTGACAAGAAATGGGGGGAATTGCGGGCATGCTCAAGTGATAAACGTCAACATTAGAAAATAAATCTAGCGGAAATAAGGCAAAAGTAAATCTTCCACTTTCAATAGCGGTGTGGCAGATTGGCTTTTTCACAAACAACACACGTATATACATTTATGTACACACTGCAAATGTATTCATGGAGGATTAAGCAACAGAAAGATGTTGTTTACTCTCTCACACTCTCTCTCTCTCTCTCTCTCTCTTTCACTGATATAAAAAAAAGTAGGGGGATCAAATTTGAGTGCAAAGCTCCTTCACAGATGGAGTGAAAATGGGAAAGTGAGTACCTGTGCATTTTTTTGAGTTTGTATTTATTTAATCCTCCCATTATTGACTCTCACCATGACAAAGCTTGACAAGGAGACAAAGCACTATTTCACTTTTTTATGAAACTTGGATCAGAAAAACAATCTATAGGGATAAAAAATATTTCCTACTGAATGGCTCGTATATAGAATTATTATAAGCACTTAACCACTAAAGGTTTACGAGTGTATCTAGGAAGTCGTATTGATCCTCAAACATTCTGGACAGGCAGTGGGGCAGGGGGCCAAGGACATGACAGCCAAGTCTTCCATCTCCACAATTCTTGTTCTGCTCCTCTATTGCCCTCAGCCATTTCCTCTGTCTGTGTGGGGAAAAAAGCTACATATATTTCTATTTTTAGTGTGAGCTCCAGTTCTGCAAAACACTCCTTCTGTGCCCAACCACACACACACACACACACACACACACACACACATACATTTCCTGTCAGGTCAAAGCTGGCTCGTGAAACGTGTATGCATGTGTTTCTGTCTAGTAAATAGTTTTTGAAAGGGGTTACTTTAAGGGTTGAAGCCAAGGAAAATGGAAATAAGAATCTACTCTTCTTCTTCTTCTTCTTCTTCTTCTTATATTGTAGTTCCTACTTTCAACTACAGTATAATATTCAATCAATACGTGATCCTTGCAGTATTCTGGTAATTAGTTTCCTTAATTTTCTGCTGTTAAATTTCCATGCACTTTATCTTAGAGTAACGTCTTGTTGTCTGTCTTTGGTTCATTCTCAGCAGAAAAAATATTTTATAGGGTCCATCATTTCCTTCTAATTAGAAATGTACTAATATATTATGTCATTTCTTAGGAAGACTCTTTAAAAGGACTGTATTTTCATACTGTTTAATGGGAAAATGGAAACAGTTCAACTGGTGCGTGGGCTTTAGTGCAGCTCAGCTGAATATGTAAAATGTGTCTATCTGTATAGTTGTACATTTTAGGCAAGCATTGAATGAATGCATGAATATTTGTCTACATGGCTTTGAATGGATTCCCGTCAGTTTTGCGAATTATTTTTTTTTGGAGTTCTTTCAAAAAGAAGAAAGAAATTTCCACTGGAAATGCAGTTACATTGCAAACCAACAGTCACCTTATTATGTCACTGCTTTTCCCAGATTACCTTTATTGTCATTCCTTCATGTATTTGCAAACATAAAAACATGAAATGATGATCCTCAAAGTGCCAGTTGTTGGTACGAATATCAATCAATAAAACAGTATAGTACAGTGATTGATTCAAAATGAATAAATAAATTAGAAAGGCATTAGACCAGGCAGTAGATATTATTGGCTGCTTTATGGGAAAATGTAGGATCCAGGAATTTTGGAACTTGACCCAATTAAAAGTCACAATGTCTCAGCCTCTGCTACATCGATTTTGACCGTTACTCTTTTAATCAACCTTTAAACTTTACCGAAGTACAATACTAAATCACTGGAGTGCTAAAGTGTTACCAAAAAAATATAACATCATATATCATTTCCTTTAATGTTGTATAATGTTCTGTTATATATAAAGAGTGAGATTAGGCTGAGGGCTCATCAAGTAGGTATAGTAAGCTGTAGTGTGGGAAGCTGTGTGTGTAAAATAGGTCGTTGCCTGATAACCAGCCCTCCGTCCTACCCTCTGGAAGATCTAAGCCAACGGCCATGACAGTATGAGCCAGCACAAAGGTGACAGATGTTAAGACTTTGGACATGGGTGAAAGCATAGTTCTCTTGACCCACCGTAACCTGCCCTCCCTCCATTCCCACTGAATTTCACAAGACCCCTTTGATGAAGTTGGCTTGAAGGCTGAAGGCACATAGTCAATTCATTCTACCCACATTATCTTTAATTTATTCCGATCTTACTAGAGCATTCCAGACTGACCAAAGACGAGAAAGAAAAGGCAGACGTCCTTCTTTCATTTTATAACCCGCTCATAAACTTTGCAGATTTCACTTAATAATACAGTACTCATCATATTTTCTCTCTTCCTGATAAGACTCGTATGTTCGTTGATAAATCATCATTCTTCAGTTGCACACTTAAAAAAGAAGAAAGAAAAAGACTTGTTGCTGTTTTGCACATGCATTGGCAGTTTTCCAGCAGGCTTCTGTCTGTACAGCAATTAATGTCATATGGAGCGAAGAGGGACCTCATGACTCATTACATATGCCTTTCGCTCGGAAAAGCCTCTAAGGGACCTTCTCCTCTTGTGTGCCAATGCTGCCACTCGGGGGATGGCACAAGTTGGATAACACTCTAATTATAAAATTCACTATGAAAAATGTCTACTGCAGTGCTGGCAGAGAGGAGATTAAACCTTGTTTTGGCTTTAATTTATTTGAGCTTCTTGTGCCCAAAGACTCTGTAGTTATTGTATGGATAGTGTGGGGTTTTTGCCATTTATGGTGGCAGCCATGTATTTTTGACATTACACAAAGTATCATTGACATTATTTCTCAAGCTTGGCTGTCAACTTCAGCGTGGGGGGGGGCTATAACCTGTGTCAACAGTCTTGCTGAACAGATAAGGAGGCCCATCCGTGCCTCGCATGGCTGATCCTGGTGGACCCCCCCTCTTGACTACTGTAACCTGTTCACAGTCCTGGTTCAGTGGAGCGCACACTGGCAAAGGGCGGGCATGAAGGGGAGGGAGAGGTAGAGAGTGACACAGAGGACAGAGACAGTGATGGCTCGAAGAGAGGGAATGTTGATAGGAAGAGTAAGCAGCAGAAAAGGGCTAGATATATGGAGAGAGAGTAAAAACAGATAGAGAGAGGTAGAAAGAGGCAGCGCAGTGTGTCTAATCTCCCTTCAGGGGCGGTGGTGTAAGGACACCTTCTATGACAGATAAACTCACCCGACAGCAGGCCCAGAATGACAGACACCCACCAGTGGTGGGAAGCAATTAGGGACATTTACTGGAGTATTTTCATTTTTTGCTACCTTATAGTTAGAAAAAGATCATCTTCTGCCACTTGGCCCAGAGTCACCACAACATCAGGCAGAGAGAAAGATGCAGCACCTACGTTGGTTTCCACACAGCTTTGGTGAAAGAAGAAAAATAAGATGGAGGCGGGTGGGCAGGGGAGCTGGGAGGTGAAAAGAAAAAGAGTGAGTAGAGTAATGTTTGCTCCACTGTGGTGAACACAGATGGAGAAGGAAGCAGCAGGAGGTGTTGTTTTCATTCTCTTTTCTCTAAATCTTTCCTTTCGCTCTGTTTAAGATTGTTTAGGTCTTAAACAGAGCGAGTAGCCATCTGAGCTGTTCGTCACAGTATTTTTTTTTCCTGGCTTTTGATTGAGATTACGCACACCAGAGTCCATGCATGAACAAGTTTTCGATCTCCCCTAATTCCTTTGGAATTCGACATAGGGGAAGGGAAAATTGCCTTTGATAACCTCTGCAGTTATGTTTTTTTGTCAGGCTGCGCAGCGCATTGTCTTTTTCTGCACATTGGTCAAACTGTGAAAGCACTCTTGAAGGACGGCCTTAAAAAAATGATTTAAAAAGAAACCTATTACAGATCAGGATAGCCATAGAGTTTACTTTCTCTGACACAAATGTGACATCCAGATGTATGAAGTCAATGCTTCTGAAAACTTTCCAGCAGTTAAGATGGCAGATTGTGTGTGTGTGTGTGTGTGTGTGTGTGTGTGTGTGTGTGAGTGAGAGAGTGAGAGTGACACAGCAATGAGTCTCCTGCAGTTTTGTTGAGAAGCGACAGCACACGCTGACCTGGGACGGACCTTGTGAGTCACTGTGACATTTAAAAACAACCTCCCACTGTCTCGCAAGATAGACAATATATTTGTCACTTTCTCTGGCCCGCTATTCTCTGCCTTCTATGGAGTTATCACTGAATAGAAAAAGGTAAAGATATATAAGTGTCAACACACCTATCTAGATCCATGTTTCTCTTTTAACGCTGTTACTACGTGGGGAAAATGCATGCATGTGCAGACAGGATTTGGCACATTCTCGCGCACCACTCTCACATACGTCGGCAACATCACAATTTTCCCACTTTTGCAATTAGAGATGATTAGCCGAATAAAAGCACTGTAAATAAATGCATCGGCTTCTTTCATCGCACACTCTGACATGCTCACGGAAAGGCGACGCATACCAGCAAGCCTGTACGGCTCCTAACATGCAAGAAGGCATCTGCAAAGTCTGTCATCTGGAGTCTCTGATTAACATTGATGGCGTTTCTCAGAATTACATTGGCATCCCCTTACATTCCAATCACCTAAATTTCATGCCTCCTCTCTGCAGGCATCCCTGTTGATTGTGAGAGAGGAGAGCAGCTATGAGTGCTATCTACTGAGCCTTTGATATGCACTTATCTTTTAGCAGTTTCATATTATGGAAATGAAAATTGCCTTTAAAAAAAGACTGGTGCTTTATTACTTTTGGGACAATTAATTTAATGAAAAATAATGCCTTTTCGAAACAGCGAGGGAAACATAATTATGCAGAATAATTGACAAAGATGGACAAGCGTAGGAAGGATGTAAGTAGACATGAATGGAAATGTTCTATTATTTTGTATTTTGTGTTGATATACTGTATATAATACTCCATGATCTTTTTTTCCGACAGGCCACATGTTTTTTTTAATATCCAGATGTATAGAGGGGACTCAGTCTGCCCTGAAAGTGTCCAAAGCATTCGGGAAGTAGAGCACTTGCCTCAACCTTCCTTAAAGTGGGAGAGACAGTCCGACCTAGATTTCCTCCTGTTTATTCAGCCATTTTAGGTGTCCACTATTCATGTCTCCATTTCAATTCTCCCCTTTTTTCTGTCTCCATATTTCCTGCTCCTGAACACAGCCACTTTTGTTTAGTTAGTTTGTTTGTTCTTGCTGTATTTCTTTTTCTCTTAGTTGCCCTCTGTCCATATCACCCCCCAGTCTCAAAACACGCATGAAAGTAACTCTAAACGGCAGTGACACATTCAGACAGCTGCTGAGACGACCCACGCTGCTTAGCAGCAGGGGGTCTGATGGTCTGACTTATCTCAGAAAAACCTGGTGTATCCACTCCCAAATTAAATTTTTTGCTAAAAACAATCATCTTATCTCATTTATACAACCCTGTATTCATCCCCCGCTTGTAACTTCAATGCAATGTCGCTCCATAATATTATAAGGACAGCTCAACCATCAGTCAAACTGTTGCTTCTCAAATGTTTTTAATCAATCGTCAGAGCTCATCATCTTTTAATGTATTCCAGGGAGTTTGGTTCAGTTCTGGTTGATCTAACACAGCTCTAATGCGCCCGATTTGGTCATGAATTTAAAATGAATAAAATGCAAAGTGAGACATGGACTGTTGACCAGTATCAAGCTGACATGACAGCCATGCACACAAAGATGGCATATGTTGCCCAGTGTGGCTTCTGAGCCATCACAGCAGGAGAGTTTTGACTCCTCTGCTGCATTATGCCCATTCAGGTATTCACTCATACATTACATTCAATCTACCCGAAGTCGCAGCGCAGCGCACAGAAAGAGGGCTCTAGGAAACACACATGCTTGACATTGAATGTTCCAATACATAAGATTATGCATGAGATTATTAGATTGTCAATACTAATGCATTTAGACAGCATTATACTGTTGTAGCAGGAGAAGTGAAACTACTGAACTACCTTTATGCAGTTAGTTTAGTCCTGGGGCTCCTTACTGCAGCCTCAAAGGGTCACAAGATGAATCTGGGGTTGTGATATGATTAATAGGCGAGGAACAAAGATGAATAAATAAAAAAAACTTTGTTCTGCTCCACACATTTGTATGAATCCTTTTTGACTTTTCTCTTATCTTTGCTTTACTTGGGAAATATTGGATGATTTAACCTTTTAAACGGCTACAAAACCATCTGAAAAATGGAGAAGGCTAATGTCTCTTTGGTGGAACTGCTAATAACTCAAAAAAAGTTTGGAAACCACTGGTTAAATCATTAATCATATTTTTATGAACTTATTATATATTTATATGTCAGAGAAGTAATTACACGTGTAAAATGCATGTAGTGGTGTGAGAAGTACACCCTCTATCATTTACAAAGACCCAACAATTCCCAAGGACAATACTTGTACTCCACCACTGCTGGAAGATGAGAAATCTGTTTGGTTGTTTTTCTACACATTTTCACAAGCCCCACTAATAATCTTCATTATAACTGTGTTTGTAGCAACTGGAGATTCACTTTATCTCCTCACCAAATATGTCGTAGTTGGAGCAATTACTTTACAAATAGTGCAAATTTAAACAGCAGCAATCAGTGTCTTCAGTGTTTATAGTGGGAGGGAGACCCACAGGTTGATATTATCATAGAGATTTGCTGGATTTGAAGCTAAATCAATCTCAAATCAAAATAAAATGAAAATAAGTAGACTATCAAAACACAGAGCGAGATGGAAAGAAGAAGAAAAAGGAGTGTGGTTAGGACCGGGGTACCTAATGCTGCACTCTATTCTCAGTTAATCATCCTTCTCCAGTTCTCTCTTTCCATCTCACCTCATAGCTTCTCTTCTGCATGTCCACTTTCATGCTTTCATCTCTCTTTTTTCATTCCTTTCCCTCTACCTTCATCTCTGACACCTTTGCAGGCAAGGTGGAGGATAGAGTCTTGATCCCAGACAGGTTACCCTCAGCGACAAACCACCCATCCCTCTGCGCCCCCCCCCTTATCAGCGGAGAACAGAGGAGGCCCTTTTTCTGTCTCATCATCTTCTGTGATTGGGGAACAAGCACCCCCCCCCCTTTCACTTCCCCCTCCACAAACTTGACCTGACAGGGGCCGGCGAGATAAGAAAACTGACTACTGTACATGCCAGCCATTAGCATTTTAACACCTGTTCGCGGAGCCGTGGGTGTTAGCACTTCTAATTTTAACGCAGAGTGCAGAGACAACATTGGACAAACAATGGCTGTGACAAAATCTTAAAAAAAAAAACAACTAAAAAAACAACTGAGTCTGTGTGCATGTGTTTCAGGTGTGCACATTTGTGTGTTTACCGTCATCAGCCTGTCTGTGCCTGGAAGTGCGTGCCCAGAATAGTATGTTTACATAAACAGATGGATGAGAAGCAGCGACTCTCTCTTTTTCCATCTCTTTGTCTGCCTCTTTTTCCTCACTCAATTAACTGTGGTCCAAGCTTTGGTCAGCGCTCAAAGACATGTTCATGGCTACCGCACACAAGACAAGAGATCAACTCTGTCAGTCGTGTTTTATTAGAAAGAGTCTCTGTCTGCTTCCCCATCCTCCCAATTCGAATTAGCATCTCTTCCTCCAATAATTACAATCCATTTTGTTAATTGGGATAATGTGCAGCTATGTGAAATAGCTACTGTTGAGGCTTTTTTTTCTTTTCTTCTCTGCTTCCCTTTCTCCCAGTGTGGTTTTGCTTTGCATATTACCCCAGACATGGTAAGGGGAGCATGCAAAATACAGAGGGCAGCGTTTCAAACAAGCTGAAATCTTTTGTGTCGATTCAAATCATTTCACCCCGTGACTCTACCAAGCAGCTGCAGGCACCAATGCATGTGATTGTGACTGAAGGCATTCTCTGTGGAAAAACACACAAAAAGGTCAAAGATAAAGTATTAGTTATTTTTTGTGCGGTACTCAGTTGCTGTATGTCTGAACTTTATTTCTATTTATTTTTACATAAACACTTCTGTTTTGTTTCAGAAATAGCATGCATGCTGTGTGCAAATACAGACATTAGAAAGTTGATAATTTCAGAAATATAAGGGAGAGAGATGAATTGTGCGCCCACTTGATTTATTGTGCACTGGTTTCATTCTAGGGCTACCAAATAGAAAGTGCTCGAATTCAGCAGCACATTAAATTAAATATCTGCCGAACAGTTTCTATTTGATCACCAAGCTGTTTCAATTTCATTAACCTAGTCCCTAATGGACTTTCACAGCATATTATTCCATCTAGCACAAATCCCATTCATTGGCTCTTTTTTTTTCTAAATGAGCGCCCTGGTGCGCGGGGACTATGTGGCCCAACACAGTGCAGAGTGAGGTCACACAAAAAACTGCTTTTTCTTTAATGGACGCTGGTGCAGAGCGACAGTGAGTAAATTAAATCAAATCTGAATGCACACTGACTAAATGCAATCAAACTAATGATTTATTCCCACCACCTTCTTCACAGCTGTTGCAAAACATCAGTCCAAGAATTGGAAAATTTGTGTGTGTGTGTGTGTGTGTGTGTGTGTGTGTGTGTGTGTGTGTGTGTGTGTGTGAGAGAGAGAGAGAGAGAGAGAGAGAGAGAGCAATGAGTCCCCTGCACACTGCATCGAAATGGTATTAATGAAGTAGTGTAGCAGCAGGTCAGCCAGATGAAGATTCATGGCTGAAGTTTTCCCACGCTTCTGTGATTTAGCAAGCTTGTAATTATGCAGTATGCATTATAATTACTTCTGCTGTGTAGTACTTTGACCATAAAGAGAGATGGTGCAACACTCAACAGCGATGGAACAACATTCGGCGCCTGTAAATGGATTTGTTCTTTAAAAATTCGTTTTTTTTTTTTTTCTGTTCACGGTCTATAATAACATGTTGGAACATGTAATTATATATTTTATGATTGTCTAAAAATAGATTAAAAAGGTGAAATAGTATGAATAGATGTTAGTTGTAGTGTTTTTCATCAGCTGTGCTATTATAGTATCAAAACTAAAAAAGAAAGTGAATTAATAGCTTGGATGTTTGGACTGATCAAATGCACAGTTCTTTCTTTTCTTTAGCAATGGACAAAGTTCACCAACCTGATGGAGTGACGGAAGAAGAACTTAAATTGGTCAATAGTTCTTGAATTGAGCTACACATTCATTGTCAGTAGAGGATGCAGCAACCAAAGGTTGTTTCAGGGACTTTACTGAGACAATGCAGCCAAGACACATGCAGTAAAGTATAGTAGTGATGATTAGGATCAGTGCACTGTCAGTACTCTTAAGTTCCAAAAGCCTGAAAGTGATAGTATAGAGCTGGAGAGGATTCTGCGGTAACATTGATAAATGTTTTCACCAGGCCGTCCGCCATTAGTGTCAGGGCAAGTTACAGCCACAGGCGCGGACAAACAGGAAATAGAGAAAGAGTGGGTATAAATAATTGATAGGGCTGACCCTGCGCGATTCATATTCTGCGGCAGAGGATCAAAGAGCGAGCCTCAGAGTTTGACATTGAGCCCAGGCACAGGAGTCAAAGTCATTACCTTCCCCGGCAACGCTGCTGCTTGTATTTATATTTAAAATTCAATGACTCTTCCTCTTCAGTCTGGACTAACATTACACAACTTGCGCATTAACCAACTGGCTAATGGACTCGCTAGTATTACCCTTGCTATTACAGTAGCACTATGTAAAGCCAGGTGGAAGCCATTTTGTGCCTGTCCATTCGATGAAACTGTTCCTGTTTGAAATATAGCCTGGGTAAGACCTCTGGGTTCTTTTAGGTGTGATCAATATTTCAGAGACACCAGGCCTCTGTGCCGTGTATCCTCCCACATCGCTTCTCACAACAGCTCGGCAGCCGATTATGAATGTCTGAATGAACGTTTAAGCCAATAAATGATTTATGGAGTTTCACAGTTTTCAGAGAAATGTTTATTTTAATAGTGCATTAAGACTGCCACTGTACAAAAGAAGCCACGAACCCTGCAGCGTCTGCTTCTAATATGAGTAAGTAAAAAACAGTGTCTGCAGTGTTTTATTTAGTCCCACTGTAGAGTATATCTTTCTAAGGTGAGTGCCTTTTAGTCTTTGTCTGTCAGCAGCCGTATGCATCACTGCCATGAGCAGCTGCATGTGTATCACAATATGCTTCATTCATGACCATCATGAAGTTCTTTTTTAATACGTTATCTCCCTTTCATAACTTCATTTTCCTTACTTGCTTAATCATTTCATTTAAATTATACATTAAAACCATATGTTTACACACTTGCCACTTGTTACATCTAGCCTTGCAGGTAGTTTTGGTTTATTTGCCCAGGTTTTGAGATATCCATCTCTTAGATTCTGTTGCCACACCAATACAATGGAGGAGAATGGAATTTTGTGGTGTTCACAACGTGGAATTATTACATTTAAAAGTCACAACCTCTCTTTTCAGCCATTGGCCTTGTTACTCTGTGTAACCAACAAAACTCTCTGTGCCGGGTTTTAAAAGAAAATACTTTCCATTAAAGATATAACCCCAATTAAAACCTCCTGACAGGGGGCTCTGTTGATTATCCACAGTACCAGGGACATTGTTTTAAGTAAGAGACCTTGTTAGTCAAGGTTTTCGTGTGCTTATTCAATGCTGTGAGCACCACAAATTAAAGGAAAAGGCTGGTATCATAGTGGTCAGCAAATCTCAAGAATAGACTAAAATTGTAATGCTTTAGTCCATCTTTCAATACTTTTTGACTTTTCACGTGTCAGTCACAGGGGGAACTGAGCAGCCACGCTCTCTGCAGAGAGCTGACAGGATTGAAACAGCAGCAGCTTTCAGCAACTTTAGAATTAAAATTCGTTACAGCGTACATTGATGTTAACATATATACAGGTTGGCAGGACTGCCTGACATGTTCTTTCGCTGTACGTTTTGTTGGTAAATGTGAGATGTTCGAGTCACACACGTCTCGTCTTCATAACAGAAACAAGGAAATTAATTTGGCCCGTTCTGATTCCCGCTTGGTCAGACTGCTGGGATTGGTGAAGTCATGGGAAACTTTGGTTATTCGTCAAATTTGCGGAAAAGTTGCAGTGATTGGTCAAAATTGCGAGTTGCACCAAATTCACGGGGATTGGTTGAATTTGCATGAATTGGCGCAATACTAGAGGGGCTGTTCAGTGAAACAGTTCAGGACAACAGAGCCCCGTGGCACAGAAGAATCATGGATTTGTTGACAATAACAAAAATATAGAACATTGCCCGACTCCATTTACCTACTGTACATCAAATAAGGATGTAGGCCGGAATCTCAGAGATGGATATCTCAAAACCTGGACAAATCAAAACAATCTGCGTAGCAAGATGCTACTATGTTTTTTTCCATTTTGGGTGAACCAACCCTTTAACTTCTCAAAGACAAAGCATTTCCATGGCATTACTTTCCAATTGAGGCAGAGGTATGACTATAACAGGGTCTCTCTACACATTTTTATCATCCAAAGGTTTGATCCAACAATTCACAACTTGTTTTGTTGTTGTACATTTGCTTTGTATGACTGATGCATTTAGTTTATTGTAGAAATAAGGATATTTTCCTGTAATTAGGGGCTTTCAATCTCGGCAATAGTGTTACACAATTTCAAGGCCGCATCAAATATGCCAGGTTCTTGTCCAGCCCTAGGGCCTGTCGAGTTGTCAGTACATTCTGTACATGAAGAAATGACTTGCACATAAAGTCTAGCACACACAAACCTCTCCTCAACAGCCAAACATCCTACTCTTTTGCAAATGCCTGCCTCTAGAGCCTGAGGAACAGACAGCTACAAATCACTGTGCCATATATGAGTTATCTCTGTCAATTACCAACGATAAATGGCTTTGGCACTGTGAAGGCCAGGTGCATCAATCCATGGCGTCTTGCATTGTCCTAGCTTCTCCACTCCATTGATTCTACTTCTACTGCTTCTATGATCCAGTTTTGATGGCCCCTGACCACAAAAGCCAACTTGAGCGCTGATGTCAGATGAAAGGGTGGATATGTAACCCAAACTCCCACCCTGGGACATGTTCACATTCTTGATATCAGATCTTCCCTCCCTCCCAACTGAGACTTAATATAGATCTACTGGAGTCATCTCGCTACAACTACTCTGTGTCAGTACCAGATTTCAATCAAGATTTGATTGCAATGCAATACCTTTTGTGGGGGCGGAAAACTCCCACTTTAATAACATTCTCTGACCTTAAAGTGCTTTCAATGCACATCTTCTTATAGAAGATATCGTATCTGGCATTCAGCCGCATTCATTTCTCCATCTCTTTTTCATTCTCCATACCTCTTTTGTCAGCTTTTTCTTTCTCCCCAACAGAGCTAAATGTGCTAATTCTACCCATCTCACCTCCACAAAATGGCTTTCAGATGTCTATATCTGTCTGGGGCCTGTGGCTTAGCAGAATGACCATTCAGCGAGCTGAGGATGGGGTCTATTGTGAACAGCTTGTCCCCTGTACAGCAGCTGTCTGCTAAGGGCTGTCTGTGATGGCGGTCGGCACGACCGTCCACCACTGCTTTGAGTGATTCTCTCTCTTTTCACTCTGCCTGGGGCGCTGCATGTGTTGGAGGCATTGATCGGCTCTGAATTGGATTGTGGCGAGCCTGATTACTGATGTCAGTGTGTGCCGGGTCACGTGGGACTGCTGGAGCTCCTCGTGCCAAGCCAGGGCCAGCTCGCAGCGGCAGAAGGGGGGCCAGCGTTACTCGCTGGAATCACATTATCAGTCTTAGTTACACTGAGCATGAACACAACGTGCCCACACAAACTGTACATTTAAGTGGGGCACAAACAAACTGCCAACATAATCTCATGCTATTCCTACAGCGGTAAAACAGCCGGCATTCGTGATTGGCATTCAATAAATAGTGTAGGAGCATGTTAGACTATACAAGGTCTTTAGTGCATCTTATCAATTACCACTTTCCCTATTATGTTATATTATGTTTGCTTTAAGAGTTTGTGAGGGCGGCTGATTGAATGCTTGGACGCAGCTTTGTATGTTTTGCTACGTGACACTACTGAAGCTTCTGTTGTGCAAGGTTACACTCTTTGACTTTCTGTGTGTGTGTTTTGGTGTCTGTTTCTATTCAAGTGTGTGCGAGTTTGAAAGTGATTCTCCGCGCATCATTTGTTTACGCCTGGAATAGTGGCCATCATCTTTTCCACTAAGAGAACAATAGCCATTTTCCCCCTTTTGCTCAGGAGACAATGAAGTGCCTTCCCGCCTTGCGAGCGACGGGCCAATAAAAAATGTAATTGGATCTGTCAATCAAACATTGCTGCAGCACAGGGGTGGGCTGGCAGGTGGGTGGCTGTGGTGGAGGCGGGAGGGTAGCCGGACAACAGGAGTAGTGCAGAAAGAAAAGAAAGGGAAGTGAGAGGGAAAGCTGTGCCATTTGCGAAATACTACGACACACAGTTCCCCCTCTGCACACTGCCTGCAGGCACTCAGCAACAGGAACAGAGGTGTACAATTGTTGTGTTTTGTTTCGTTGTTTTGTACCAGGGCCGGGGGCGGGGGTGACGATCTGTCTTTGTTTGTAGGTATTAGTGGGTCGGTGATGTGGCTTTGATGCGACTACAGAGGAGAGCTGGGGCTGCCAGAGCTGCGGAAGGTCACAGTGGATCTACTTGCGCTGATGTGTCTGTCTGTGCTCTGTACACACTCAGGCCGTCACACATAGGGTTTTTTCGTTCCAGGGAAAAGGTCCAGTCATTAGTCAGGAGATCCAGCATGCTTTATTCTCACAGTACAAAACACAAACACACTCAACATCACCTTGTCACATTAATTCATACATGGATTATGTGAAGTTGCTGCTATTTAAGCAGCGAGCGTGCCCGTACACTTTTATCATATGCATTTTGTTTGTTGCTCTGAGTTTTAATGACAACTACTTAAATTAAAAGCCCATTTACAGCCTCTCTGACAGAGACGTTAAGTGCACATTCAGATATTCGGCTTGTCTGGCTCCCACTCCGAGCCCTACCTCGGCTTTTAGGAGATGGCTTTGTCATGTCTTTAGTGACATTTTTTGGAGAGCGGTGCTTTGTCGTTCCTTGCATTATGGTCTCAAGCCCTGCATCTCTTTTTATGAATAGAGAAAGGGTGTTTCAACTGTAAAAGTGAGGCATTGAATACAGTGCGGGTCCTCAGACCACCTTGGCAGTTAAAAGTACTTCAGTCAAGGAAACTACAGTATGCAGAGTTACTGCCGGTTCCATGCACACACACACACAGTCATTTTACTGCATACTTTGGACAACTTTCTACTTTCTTAAAAAGATAACCTTTTCGGCTGGATGCGTTGCACCTAAGCACCCCCCCTCCCCCTCCCCACAAAAACAGCTTTCTGCTGTGGTTCAAGGTTTTTTTTAGACTTGATTTAAAAAGTTAATATTATTTTAATGTTTGTCTCATATGTGTTAGTTTTTGTCCTTTTTATGAATACAGCAAAAGAGTAAACTAATTAATGTGTTGCCAGAGAACAAAACTTAATATGAGGTCATGCCTGCAATAAAATAACACACATTAATTCCATTTATTATTGCAAACTGCAGCTTGCCCTAATAATCCTGTGGTAGAGTGATATTATATTCCTTGACGTGGAGAATATTTAAGAATGTGAAAGCATGAGGGACTGTTAAGTATAGGTTGGCCTTATGAAGTGCTCTTATGTGGTATTCTAAGCAGGTAGCATTAAAAAAAAATTTTTTTAAATGTAAGTGTTGTAGCAATCCTGCATTGCTTTGGTGTCGACGGACACTGTTAAATTCAGTTGGACATTAGCGAGGTCTAACAACAGTTAGCCATGCACGACCAGTGTCTCAGCTGATCATTAAACTATATGCCCCCCCTGTGCAATTCTTTTTAATTTTGGTTTTGTTATGAGAAACAGCCCCGTTACTCCAGGCTTCTAAAGTAGGTAATTACACTGAGAGATTCCCTTTGTGGGATTAAAACAAATGACACAGAAAACACAGCCCTTCCCCTTCACTACTCACTCAAGCCCTTTCTCCGCTCTAAAACCTTTTGCTTGTAACGCACACATGCCCATGAATACGCAAGCAGTCACAATAAAACAGACTGGCAGCTCATGAAAATCAGTGGGGTCGAGGGGAGAGGAATCAGGAATTAATGGGTAGGGATCACGATTTATGGACACGGTAAAACTGGCTTAGCATTAGGAGCTAAACAAAACATGTGGTATTCATACAGTTTGTATGGACCGCGGCAGAAAAAAAAGGCATCTGTCCTGCCAGTTTTGTAGTGACGGGCTGCAGGGAGCATTACTCATCATTACAATCTCTGCTGGCAGCCTATTTTCATCACATTACAGTGGTATAATGAAGCGTAGCGCTGGTGTCCTCAGGTTCTCTAAGTAGTTCACCATTAGCAACAGCCGAGGGCATTCATCCAAGAAGCTTTATTGAACTTTTTACAGTTAGTTTATTGTATAATTAATTTGTTACTGCACAACAATAGGTGGAATCTTGGCGCTGTGGCAGTCAAGTAGAGCTCGCTGCATTTGATGCCAATTGCCAGTTTACTTAAGTACTGAATTTAAAGATTTGGATTCATTCAACACTGGAATCAGAGCACTAACGTCTACTGTTCTTCTTCTCTTTGTGTCTTTATCAAGGAACAAGGCAAAGTGGGTGTGACTTTCAACATTGGGACAGTGGACATCAGTGTGAAAGAGATGACCACAGCTGTAAACGACGGCAAATATCATTTGGTCCGATTCACCAGGAACGGGGGTAACGCCACCTTGCAGGTGGACAACTGGCCAGTCAATGAACACTTTCCTACAGGTAATGCCCCTCTAATTCTTTTGTCTGATGAATTTCTGCAATAGTTAAAGTAAAATTAAAGCTTTAGAACCACTGGACACCACCTATTTGTTTAAGCAAAGGACACCACCGAGAATAAAACACAAGATGACTCTCCTGTTCTTCTGGGTAAAACATCTCAGAAGACTAAGTGGCATTTGGTAGCGTTAGCTGACACACACTATGCTCTTTTGGCAAACCATGTGTCCAAACAACTTCTCTACTTTCATGCCCTCACACCTGACTACACAGGAGAGGAGCTAACCGAGCTAGGATCATTTGTCTCGCAAGAAGCATTTACTGTGCAACACCTGGCCGGTCCATTTCAGTGAAAGGGATTGAAGGCCACCAAGAGGCATTTGGTCAGCGGGCAAGCAAAGAGAGGATGGAGGCAGAAACCAAGGGTGGCCTGTTGGCCAGATAAAGCTGCTGCCGGCCTATATCTCTCAATCCCAGACCAGCAGAAGCAGCACAACAGCAGAATACAAATAGGGTGATCAAACAGAGCCCACTCCATTCAGGCACTCCCTTCATTTGGAACAGAGATGTTCCACTCAGCTAGCTTGCTAGGTGGGTGAGAGAGAGAGAGAGAGAGAGAGAGAGAGAGAAAAGCCTCTCCTGCTTCCATTAAATTGAGTTGGCTCCCATGGTCTTTGATATCTGTGTCTACATTGCCAGCCAGCTTAGGAGAGGCCACCTCTGTTTCCTTGTTCCCTATTAGCCACTCTTCAATTTCATTTCATCAGACCGAGAAGACGCACAGGGAAGCAACATGGGCACAAAGTGGCAGTTGAGGCAAAGAGAAGTTGGGATCACAAAAGATAATATGATACTTCATTGATCTCCGAGGTAAAATTGTGCCACGGCAGCAAGACATAATTAGACAGAAACAGATGTAGAATAATGTTGAAAATTGAATAGTGTTATATCACCAGATGTGGAGCTAATGGGAACAGACATGTGCCCAGAAATACAACTGTGCATCACTAGCTAACAGTGTTGTAGTCAAGACCACATAAGCCAAGACCAAGTCATCACCAAGACCAGAGTGTATTGAGACTGAGTCAAGACCAAGACCAAATCAGTCCCAGAGCTTCTCCTGTCTCCCGCATTCACTTTCTTGGAAGTGTGTGTTAAGTGGGCAGGTGAAGGGGGTTAACAGTAACAAACTTCAAATTAGAAATGAGTAATGTTATTGGTTGCATTTGAAGCAGGAAGTTTTACATCCAATCACAGTAATGATGTTAACATATAAAATAAGTCAATGCACAGGCAGTTTAGTTATATCCCTGCAGTTGTGGTCTTGACCCGTCTTGAAATAAAAGCCTGAGTCCTCTTTATTTGAGACAAAAAAAATGCGGATGATTCTGAGAGGAGACCGAGACCTTCAAAAACACTAAGACGCTAAGTTGTTTGTTTCAAACACAAAAAAGTGCAAAAAACGCTGATGCTCCCTAATAGTAAGGAGCAAACAAATAGGAGTTGATCCCTTTCGCTTCTTAGCCCTATGTCTCAACAGCCCTACAGCATGCTGCTAGTTGCATGCCGTCACCGAGGACAGGGCAGCATCTTCTCCTGGCGTGACCTGGCACGCTGTTTTGGTTTGGTTCAGTGCCAGCGCAGGTGATGTTAATCTCTTCTGTCTCTGGCTTTCTTTTGCCGTTGGCTGTCTTTCACTTTTTTTTTTTTTGGACAAGATAAAGTTAGATGGGTTTCATAACTGCATTTCACCCACTCTAACACTGGAAAATACTAAGAAACTCCGTAACATGTGGCACCCAACATGGTGCGTGACATGTCCATCACGTTCACACATTCACAGTGTGTATTGTTGCACAGAGGTGTTTTTATTGTCATGCATCCATCCCGGTTCTGTATTATGCAATAATTTGACTATTCTCCATCTTCCCTGGCCAGTCATTTCAGATAACAGCTGAAGCTCTACCACATTCGTAATTAACTTAAAGTGTTTTCTGCATCAGCATTTAATGGTTATTTTCACAACCTTTTATCAATATATTCGTCAATATCTATAATCCACAGCCAACATCCCTTCAGAAATCACCGCTTAATGTCTGTTGGCTTTGCGTCTCAGTTTAAGCGATGCACAGAAAGAGCTCTAGCTTTTTGAGTGTTGGATTCCTTCCAAGTTATTCCATTGAGTTTTGTTCCCTTTTCTGTCCGCCTGCCATTGTCTTGGAATGGAGTTGAGGTCGGGGGATCGAATGCGTGGTAATTTCTTTTTCTCTTCTGCACAGGTAATTTGCAGGACACTCAGTGATAGTAATTCAACGATGATTGATTTTTTCTTTCACCCTACCTCCCTTGTAAAGGCATTGTCATCTCATGAGTAATTACATGTTAGTGTGCAGACTCGCCGACTTCTTTCTCACACTACTAATGCTTTACTTGAAGGCAGCAGGCCGCCCCAATGCTCTCAAGTCGTTCAATAAACAGTTACCGGATCTGGGCATGCCCTCATTCCCTGGTCGGAAAGGGTGAGAACACAGGTGTTGGTGGATTGCTTGTCATTTAAAGCTGCTTGCAAAATAGTTGGGGCGTGTAAATTGGACATCTCAACAGCAATGTTTGCAAAGTTTGGCCAACAAAGTAAAGAGCCTTTAGGATCTGCTGTAAATGGCGACAGGAGGTTTTTACCAAGCCTGATGCACCACGTTTTTTTTTTTTTGTTACACCGAACCATCTGAGAAGCCTTCATTTGAAACTTTCAAAATAATCGCTGACAGATGATTGGACAGACCATCTTTCTATCACGGCAACCATTGTTGTTTTGAACAAACAGTTGTGGTCGTCACATGCGCATTACTTGAAGCCTGACCAGATGGATTTTGATGTGATATGTGATGCTGCTTTCAATTATTCAAGAAGGAATGATGGGTCAGATTTATACTTAATATCTTCTTCATTTTTAACTTTATTATATTTTAAGCCGTTTTGGGCACAACCTAAGGCAAATTAATCTAAAAAAAAAATGTGAGCATCAACTAAATTACTTTTCTTATATCTCATAATTGTAGTTGGTCCCCACTGGACGTCTTTAGCAAGTTGTGTCTTTAAGCTTTTTGAGGGTTATTTGCGTATTATCTATTTTCCAAAGTATTAGACACAGATATGGTAATAATAATGCTCCAAAATGATGTGAAAGTGTATATTTTCGTTTCATTGTTTTCTTCTATTTTCTTGAGGGAGAACCCCTAAATCCTATAGGGAAAACACTGACTTAGGCCTTATTTTTTTAGTATTGTCCATCATTCCTGACAGTTATTATAACAATATAGTCACTAAGTTAGTAAATGACATCATTAGCGATCTGGTGAAATCGCTAATGAGACAAGCAGCTAGGTTTGAAACAAAACTCCACGTTAGTTATAAAGATTTGGGAAAGAAAAGAAAATGATAGACAGACCATTAAAACATCCATCAGTTTTCAGAACAACAGTAATTGTGTGAACAGTTCCCTTGTGCAATCAGAGATAATTACAGTTAGTATCATAACATTTTACCTTCAAATTATGTGGTTTAGATAATCTAGCTAAAACTCTGTCTGTCTTTGCCTATTGTATTACAGTTTCCAATTTAAGAATTTTAAAATAAAAGACATGCAAAGCAAAAGAAGGAAAACTAAACCAAATAGAACAAAAACGCAGGTGAACAATTGAGATAACATAACTAAGTCATCACTTAAGATGATATCACAATGCATTCATCTCAGGAGCAAAGGTTATGTTTTTTGTAAACTAATATTTCCAGCAACCCCACAAACAATTTTACAAGATAAGAATATGGAATTTGCATGCTGGGACAATTGAGGAATAAGACTTCATATCAAATGTACTCATCATCCCCATTCTTCTACACAACAATATAACCGCACGGATCCATGGCAGCTGTTCCATCAGGATTCTACAGCTAATGGCAGTTTAGTGTGTGTTTGCGTGTGGGCGTTGTGTCCTGAAATTCCTTTTCTATCTGCGTTTCTCATCCTCTTTCCATTTGGTTTTCATCAGCGCCACGCATCTCTCCTACAGTTGTGTGTGTCGTTTGTAACAGCCCACATTACTGCAGGGGCTCGTCCTTGTTTAGTTAAAGGGTTCCGGTTCCCTTATATAACACTCCGAATCCTTGTACTGATTTTGGATTACATGATCTTTATGCGTAAGTTTGAATCCTTGAATCAAATAATTACTAGACCGAGCCGGGCGGAAATTGTGCATCACACTTTGCCGGAGCTGGCTCTGATTCAGGCGTTGTCTCAGATGAATGACCATTGGCCTAACTACACTGCTTGGGCCTCGGGCAATGGTGTGTGTGTGTGTGTGTGCGAGTGTGTGCGTGTGCGCGCGTCCGTGCTTGGTCCATTATTTGTGGTGGGAGCAAGAGGGTTGGTCATAACCAGAATCAGATACACATGCACTCAACTCACCAACAAAGACCCTTATCCATGTGCTGAAGCACACAATGTTACAACTCCTACAACCTGAAACAGCCACATTGAGTAGCACTGTTTCAAGATATCTGCCAATCTTTGTCTTGAAATTCAGACAAAACAATTCCTCGGGAACGAGCTAAATCCCCACGCCTTCCTGGGGCCAAACATGATTAGCCCTATCTGAGACACAATCTCTGTCGCTCTCAGAACTCAGACTAAGCTGAGTATGGAAGCCGCTAGTCTAATTCATCCTTTCAACACCATAAATTTCAGAGCGACCTGATAAATGATGAATATACTCCCTGGCTTTGTCTGACGTCTGAGAGAGAATGGAAGGAGGATAGAGGGAAAGCAAGCAGGAGAGAAACAGAGGGACGTGGGTGAATAGAGGAGAAATGCAGCCGCGGAGGGAATACAGCAGCATTTAATGGAGTAGATGACTGGAATAAGTTGACAGAAGGGAGAAAGAGCTGACGTATAGACAGATAGATGGGTAGAGAAGAAGAGAAAGGGAATAAAGAGTGAGTGAAAAGTAGATAAATTATACCAGGATTGTGGCTGTAGCTGAAGAGGTCTGTTTCAGCCAAGAAGAGCGAGGATGGCTGATTGCATTGCGGAGACGAAGAGAAATAGAATGAGGATAGCTGGATGGATGGTGGGCTGAAGAGAAAGAGAAAATAGACAGAGACTTGGGGAGACAAATGAATAGCCAGAGAGACAGATGAAAGGCATGTTTAGATTGGAAGGGAGGTGGGTGTAGGATATTCATAACCAGGGGGCTGCAACAGCTAGCTATGGAGTTGAGCAGTGGAATGATGATTTTTGGACAGTGCTGCACTATATCAAATGTACTCATCATCCCCAAATTAGAGAGAATGCCAGGAGCCTGTCGCAGTAGCCATTTTCACAGTTTTGATGCGCTCTCAGCACTGGCCCTGTGATGGAACCCCAGCGAGATTAGTCTGGCAAGCAAACTGAATAGAAGGTAGCGGCCGACCGGCAGATGACTGTCGCCGTGCCAGTGTTTGTGTTGACTGAATAACTGCCACCGAAAGGGTAACATTTAGACATGGTTTTGGCTGGGAGAAAAAAATGGTGAGCCATGCATAAATGGTAAAACAGACATGCACAAACTGTATATAAACGCAGAGACGGCAACAAATTGCATTCAGCCACTCAGCTGAGTGCGTGCGATGAAACATGAAATATATATATTTGGGCTGAACGATTTGGGGGGAAAAAAATCTAATTACGATTTTTCTGATTAAGATTATATTTGCAATTTTTATTTAAAGTGTAGCTAAAGTTCAATATTCACTGTGTAAAAAATAAAACATGTCATGAGCATTATAACATGAGACTCCATCTAAACTGCTCTAAACCGTTTTTCTTTTAATAAGCACAGAACATTAAACAGTCAAACACAGAAAATGTATCACAGAAGATAAACTTATAATAATAAAAAGAATTCCAATAAAAATATACCAGTTCTTTCCTGTAAACTGAAACTGATTTTCCTCAGTTCAATAGCTGCATCTACATATTGTACCTTCTACCATCATGTTACATACAGTAATACAAAATAGATGAGAAATCTTTGGAAAATAGGACATTTATGTTAACAATCTATTATATTCAACATTATTCCAGCATTTATCGTATGAAAAAACAGTAAATATAATAACAAAAAAGGAATAAAATGTGTTAAACCAAAATTCAACTAAATATTGCACATTCAATTAACCGCAGTCTTCACAATTACCTAATCACATTCTCAGCCCTATATGTATATATATGTATATGTGTATATATATATATATATGTATATATATATATATATATATATGTATGTATATGTGTGTATATATATATATATGTATGTATAGATATATATATATATATATATATATATATGTGTGTGTATATATATGTGTGTATGTATGTCATGTAGACGTGTGGAGAAAAAAATACAGTATGCTGTCAACACTGTCTAAGAATATTTTATTTAAAATGTTTGCCAGCCCATCTACATTTACACGTAAAACATTAAATATTCATGACTTAACAAAATGTTTTAATTCTAATACTCAGCTAGCCTGCTTCATTAAGACTGTGTATATGGAGTGTCCGCTTTAAGAAAAGCGAAATAGGGTTGTCTGTGCCTGAGATTCACAACAAAACCATTATAGAAAACAACTAAACAAAGTTTACATATAAAACACTCGTGCTTTTATTGGCAAGGGCATCCATTCTGGAGTCACCTTTTAGAAATTGAATATCACATTGACAAACTAGAGAGATTTTTCTCATTAGGTGGACAATTAGCTTGTGGTGTATTCATTACAGGGGGACTGTCACCTCATTAATCACCCAGAACAATGTAAGAGCTATACCTGAGAGCATGCCACTAGCAATGCAGGGCCAGCTTTTACCCAATTCTCTGTTTCAGGCGCGACTTCCCTCCAGCTGAGTCAATATGAGTGGCGGTTTGTAGATGCTGCATATCTTTCCTCCCCTGTTATTCCTGCCCCCCAATCCATCCCTCCACCTCCCCCTAAACTGCTCACCTTTCCGTCTGTCCGCGGGTTTCACATGTAGCCACCGTGCCTCCCTCTGTGGCCCTTGCCCAGAGGAGAGTGTATTTGGCTACCACCTGACACCTGCTCGAGATCAAAGGAACGGGAAGGGAGCCCTGCATACGTGGCTTAATAAATAACATGTCCTCCAAACCATACAATGATATAGGTTGTAAGGTCTCAATTCATCACATACACACAGCACAATGAAGGATTGAGCCTGGGATCAAACCACCAATGTTGTGGTTAAGGGGCAAACACTCCCCCCCCCCCCCCCCTGGCACAAGCACAGACAGCCAGAGAACATAACGGTCCTGGTTTTTATTACGTCGGTGCCGTTGAAAAATGATTGCAGTTTGGTTATGTTTAGGCACCAGAACAACCTAGTTGAGTCCAGACAAAGATCGTGGTTTGGGTTCACATCAGTACGTTTAAATAAATCACTTCCGTTTGTTCCAGAAAGTTCAAAACTTTATTGTCAAAGGGGATACATTCCCCAGCTTCCTGGGTGAAAGTCCACCCCAAAGTGCCTGCTTACACAGAATTCAGTGCTCTTGTACTTTGTCACTTTACTTCCTGCTTTGCATCCGTCATGATTACTACAACCACTAGAGGGCGCCACCCGGCATAAATATGAGTTATTACTGCTTGAACAAACAACTTATGTGAGTGTTTTTTGGGGAGGACAGTCGCTTTTTTAAAAGTTTAATGTAACTGTTGTGTACTCACACCTTTTGTAGAATTGTAATCACCAGGTGAAAACAATTCAAAAAATCAGGCATGCAGCGAATAACAAGAAAAACCAGGAAAGAACATGAAGATGCTATGAAATATTTATGAATAGAAGGACAAGCAAGATACAGTATCATAGCCAAAAAATAGCCACACCCTTGATTCTGAGTGTGTGTGTGTGTGTGTGTGTGTGTGTGTGTGTGTGTGTGTGTGTGTGTGTGTGTGTGTGTGTGTGTGTGTGTGTGTGTGTGTGTGTGTGTGTGTGTGTGTGAGAGAGAGAGATGTAGATAAATCACCTGAGAGAATTCTGGCTGCTAGAAAAGACACATTTCCAGAAGGCCTTGCCCTTTCACTTTTGTTATAAATGACGCCGTACCGTGTCTTTTTCCCCTCCAAATATCTTCCCACCTGGGTACTGAGTGACATCATGGAGTCATTTATAATTCTATACAGGCATTACAGTCTTTTGTCCTACCTCAGAATATTTGAAGACAGAGCTGAACGTATCAATTCACAGTGTTGGCAAACTCATGGCCCCTTTCAGAGAGAATGTCTCTATGATTGTCAGACAAAATATGACCTCCTGGCACATACACGACAGGGAAATTGTATCAGTCCAGAAATAATACTATGTACACATTCAGCATGCTTTGTAAATAGGCGGCCTATTATCCTTAATTCCCATATACCTGGAGCATGTTAGCTATGGTCTCAAAAGAGGGGAATTTGGCAGCCGGGTGTAGAGATTTTTTTTTCTTTTTTTTTTTTTTTTTTTTTTTTGCCCAAAAGGCCTCCCACCATGTCAGTAATGATCTCATTTGTATGCATTGTCCTCAAATCTGTGTCGCGGTGGGACATCTCTCCCAATAGGTCTGCAGCAGTACCTTAAATTACCACTTCCTCCTCCATCGATACCCCCCTCCCCCTGCAAACCTGCTACCGCTCCTTCCTTCCAAATAAGCTACTAAACTGAATCATTTCTCGGCCCTTGAAATGTAAAAGCAGCTGGTGTCCAGTGGGAGAATTAGTGCACATTAATTACCCCTAATTTGCTTCAGAAAAAGGCACTTAATACACGTCTACCTTTTTAACCAGTTGATATCCCTCTTTTTATTATGTAATATGATGTATGTTGTATAGGACCTGTTATGTTAACCTTTTCTTGCAGGTTGTTTATGCAGTTTATCTTTTCCATGACTGCAATGGATATGTGTTGTGCTTTTAATCAATGGATATGTTGTTAAATATTGGTGTGGAGTGTGCTATATAAATATCGCTTTAAACATTTAAACTAAAGCTACTTGAAAAAGAAACAAATCATCATAAAGCTATTATAAATATTTCTAAACAAAGATAAAACTCATTATAAACCACTGTATAAATGTGTGATGTGTCTGTTGCTGTTGCCGACTGTTTCAAGCTGTTTGTTAAACTTTCAAACTTTAAAGGCAACAGCGACATTGAGCGCTATCAAATGGCAAATAAGAAAATCCCGTTCAAATATACCCGGCCAGTAGAAGATTGGCTTCAGGAGAAAGGTAAATCTTTATCGAACTTCTAGAATGTTTCTTTACTGTCATTTCATCGGCTTGTTCCCTTTCAACCACTGAGAATGAATAACACCCCTTAAACCCTTTAAAAAACAAGTAAAACAGAGCGTTCTTTCCTTTGTTTTTGTTTTTATTTCTTTGCCCTTTTTGTCATTGTCATCTATTTTGTTGAATCATGGTGTCCAGTTAAAGGGACTGGGAAGAGCTTTTATAAACAGTGCAACAATAAGATGTTAAGTGTCAAGTACTATACTCCTAATCTTTTGTCCAAAATGGACCAAGATGCCATTATCTATGCGGCAACAGTAGGCCCATTGTTTTGAGAGGGGAATTAGCTCCTTTGGCTCAAATCTTCTGCAATGTTTGAGAACAAACTAATCAACGGGCATATCCCCCTCAACAGTTCCCAAACAGCAGGTGCTTTCCCCTGCTGTAATTTATCTGATTGTAGTTATACACATCACACAAGATAAAATCCTCATATGTTTGGTGATGGAGAGCTAATTGGAGCTTTATTTTGACGGAAAAGTGTCAGTGAGTCTGCCGAGGTGCACAGCCCCCGCTATCTCCCCCCACCTCTCCCGAGATGATGAAATCTGCACCTCGTTTAGGTTTCTAACATTGGCGGGAATTAAAAAGTCTGCTCCCCGTCTTCTTTTAGTTTGGAGCGTATTCAATTTTCTTACCCAACATAATATCATTATAAACTGCATTTAAAGTTCATTGCACATAAACATCTTAACCTGATTATAAAGTCCCTTTAACAACCGCTAAAAACACAGGTATGAAAAATCCCATTACTGCTGCATGCATGACTCCACACGTGCTATTTCATTTTTCGCTTCTGTGACATGAACGTCCTCTCCCTGTCATCATTCCCATGCCCAGTGTAATATGTATTATAATTGTGAAAGTGCCTCAATATAACAAGGGTGCGGTGCTCTCTGTATGTAAATTATAAAAATGAGATTTTTAATTATGATTCCTGTACTGCAAACTTTTGGTGTATTTCTTATACTATAATTAATGCATGAGCTGTGTGTTTTGACAATGATATTTAGGCTTCTCCTAATGAAATTCATCATGACGTGTCCTGAGTGTGTATTGCTCATACTTTATCATAATATGCCAAACCCTTTATACATATTTATTAATCATTTTACTGCACGAGTCCACTGTTTTGTTCAGAGAATATTAAGAGTGCCTGTGGAACTTACAGCTCATTTTTCCAATGTATTTTTTTTTTCACACCTGCATGTGTTTGCTTCCGTATGATAAAGCAGTGTCTGTTGTTTTTAGGCAGTCTCTTTCAGGGTGCTCTTTCCAGTGTGTCAAAGGGAGAAAGCCTTCCTACTGTAGATAACACTGTGAATAGCTGCAGTCTTTTAAAAATGAACAGAAAGTTGGGGTTGTTAAAAACTGAAATTGTAGTTACTTTGTTTTAGTGTGAAAGCAGGTTGCATTACCATTACACTTTAAACCATTTTACCTCCACCCACCTCATTTCATCAAGCAGTAAATCAACAGTGTTATCAGACATGTTTAGTCTCTGTTTTCCGTTAAAAATTAGAGCTTTTCAGGACAGCTTTATGTGTTTGTTGGCTCAGGTTTCTCTATCATAAAATATTCACACTCTCTTCCCTCCCCCACTGCACCAGGCCGGCAGCTGACAATCTTTAACACCCAGGCCACTATTTCCATCGGTGGAAACGACCGGAAGCGGCCCTACCAGGGCCAGCTTTCCGGCCTATACTACAACGGCCTCAAAGTCCTCAACATGGCCGCCGAGGGCCATGTCAACATCAAGGTGAACGGCAGTGTGCGGCTGGTTGGCGACGTGCCGGTCAACAGAGGCGCAGCACGCACCACCACCTCTGTGCCACCAGAGATGTCCACCACCTTTATCGAGACCACCACCACGCTCTCCACAACGACCACACGCAAACAGCGCTCACCGCCCACTATTCAGGTAAGGCGGAGAGACGCACGTGCTGCTGAATGTGTGTGTGCGTGTGTGTGTGTGTGTGTGTGTGTGTGTGTGTGTGTGTGTGTGTGTGTGTGTGTGTGTGTGTGTGTGTGTGTGTGTGTGTTCCAATTCAAAGGTGGACGTCGGGTATTGATCTCTGACCTCAGTTTGTTTCAATGCTTGAAAAAAACATTGGAACAAATATGGATACCATTGAGATGTTGCAGAACACATGCTAATTGTGCTAATGCTAACGCTTTGTGTGTAATCCATATAGAAACACACAACAATGCATTCAACACTTAAATTGCCCATATTGTGCTCATTTTCAGGTTCATAATAGTATTTTGAGGTTGTACCAGAATAGGTTTACATGGTTTCATTTTCAAAAAATTTTGGTTGTACCGCACACTGCTGCAGATCATCTTTTCACTCTGTGTGTTTATGTCTCGGTTTTAGCTACAGAGTGAGACATCCCACTTCTATACTATCTTTGTTGGCAGTCGCACATGCGCACAAAGGCACACTTGTGGAATACTTGCAGAGCAGGGACATGTAATTTGTTCTTTTGTAGATTATGGTGAACTAGTATGTGTTGTAGCAGTGTTTGCCATTAAGAACAAGCTAGCATTCTAGCGCTAGCATGCCAGTTGCGTAGAAAGCCGTGGAGATTTTGAACAGCTCACCCGGAGACTGAAGGCAGGACACGTTCAGAAACCCATCTCACTCAAAACAACATGGATAGTTTTTTTTTCCAAGTTTATATGCGTGTGGAAGCACCAGAGACACTAAATAACACCCCAAACCTCCAAAAGTGATTTTTTTCATAAGCACTTTAAAGGAATAGTTCAACATTTTGGGAAATACACTACTTACTTGTCCAGAGTTAAATGCAGGGGTGGAGTTAGAAAGGGTCTGAGTCTATAATATCCATCCATACATCCATCCATCTTCATCCGCTTATCCGGTATCGGGTCGCGGGGGCAGCAGCTCCAGTAGGGGACCCCAAACTTCCCTTTCCCAAGCCACATCAACCAGCTCCGACTGGGGGATCCCGAGGCGTTCCCAGGCCAGGTTGGAGATATAATCTCTCCACCTAGTCCAGGGTCTTCCCCGAGGCCTCCTCCCAGCTGGACGTGCCTGGAACACCTCCCTAGGGAGGCGCCCAGGAGGCATCCTTACCAGATGCCCAAACCACCTCAACTGGCTCCTTTTGACGTGAAGGAGCAGCGGCTCTACTCCGAGCTCCTCTCGGATGACTGAGCTTCTCACCCTATCTCTAAGGGAGACGGCATCCTCCCTCCTGAGGAAACCCATTTGGGCCGCTTGTACCCTGGATCTCGTTCTTTCGGTCATGACCCAGCCTTCATGACCATAGGTGAGGGTAGGAACGGAAATTGCCCGGTAGATCAACAGCTTTGCCTTCTGGCTCAGCTCTCTGTGCGGTGCAAGCCCCATACAGGACTCCATTCAAGGTCTCCAAGAAGGCCGAATACTCCGAACTCTTGTTTGGTGCATATGCACAAACAACAGAGTTTTCCCCCCCCCATCACCCGCAGGCGTAGGGAGGCGACCCTCTCGTCCACCGGGGTAAACTCCAACGCAGCGGCGCTCAGCCGGGGGCTTGTGAGTATCCCCACACCCGCCCGGCGCCTCACACCCTGGGCAACTCCGGAGTAGGACAGAGTCCAACCCCTATCCAGGAGTACGGTTCCAGAACCGAGACTGTGCGTAGAAGTAAGCCCCACCAGATCTAACTGGTAGCGCTCCACCTCCCGCACAAGTTCCAGCTCCTTCCCCACAGAGAGGTGACATTCCACGTCCCCAGAGCCAGCCTCTGCCGCCCGGGTCTGGTCCGTTGAAGCCCCTGACCTTCGCTGCCACCCATGTAGCAGCGCACCCAACCCCTTTGGTTCATCCCACAGGTGGTGGGCCCATGGGCTGGAGGCAGAAGTGCCACGTCGCTTCTTTGGGCTGTGCCCGTCCGGGCTCCGTGGCAAACCCGGCCACCAGGCGCTCGCTGACGAGCCCGCCATCTGGGCCTGGTTCCAGACGGGGGCCCCGGGCTTCCCTCCGGGCGGGGTCCCTCGATCCCTTCCTTGTTCTTCCATAGTAGTCTTTTGAGCCTATAATAGAAAATGTGTATTGTAATCGTATAGGCTACAATTTGTTTGAAATGAAAATAAGTGAAATTAATAATGAATATGATGTTTTATTTAGCAGAATTACATTGTGTTGTTCTAGCCTATCCAATATTTCCTACATTCCTATAAAGATTTTCTATGTTGTATTCTAACTGAACGACTAGTCTGACTCTGTCTGAAAACACAGAAAACAGAGAACTAGGTGACCGTGAGGAGATATTCACTGATTTTGACAAAAAGTGTATTGGATCACTTACTATACCTTTAACAGAGTACAGTATATCACATTTGTTTAATCTGTTTACATAAAACTAAGTCCAAAAACTACAATTTGACATATTACAGAGAATAGTGCCGGACTATTTCTAATCTCACTATCCCAGTCAACGGTGACCTGTGAAAACAAAGTGAATTGTATTTTTAATCTAAGTGATGGTATGGATTGAACAAACAAGATGTAAGGTGTCAATTAGTGAGCTTTAAAGGTGCTGGTAGGTTCGGGTAAGCTAACTAGGTTTCCCCATGTTTTAAAGGTAAGCTAAACTAACCGGCTGTTAGCTCTGGAACACAACTTCAGTTTTGTAAAGTCAAGAGTTTTGTTCTCTTGATAATCAGATTTGAAAATGTGACAACGTGAAATGTCAAATAAAAAGTCCTCTTGTCCCTCCGCCACTATTTTATGTGTTTTTGTGACTTTTTTGTGACACTGTATTGGGTACTGTATTTCTCACTCTATCGAGGATTGAAGTGCTACTGTTCACTGATGTGTGCAAAGCCGGCCTTACCGCTGCTCCCTTTCTCTACATGTCTCTCTTTTTATCTGTCTTTCTTTCTTTCTCTCTCTGTCCGTCTTCATCTGTCATTCACCCCGTCCAGCCTAACCAAGGCTTTTCTCCAATACGTTCCGAGTTCAAGCCAATGAATGTCACGGCCGTGCCAAGAAAGTAATCACGCCGAGCAGTCCTTTGACACCCAGAGGACAAATTGAACCATTCGTTGTTCATATTAAAGCAATAACTCTCCCTCAGGGGGTGAGACAGGGTTGTGTGAGAGGTTGGCTGGTTGTTGGACGACAGACAGACAGGGACTATTGTTATCAGCCTCTTCACCTCAACAACAGATTGCCTGACGTACAGTGATGATGGCCCCTCATGTCAGTGCTGACACTTGTATGTATTTATCTGTGCAAGCGTGGAGGAGTGCAGAGCCAGAGCTGTTCAAAATCCACTATTTGGACAGAACTAACAAAGAGAGACCCAGTGTCCAGTAGGGCTGGGGCGAAAAAAAATTGCTTCGCTTATGTAAGGTGAATTTTTTTGGGAGTGTTTAAAATCAATTATTTCCCTTAGAATTAGTTTTCTTTTTTTTTTTTTTACAAATAATTTGCCTTAAAGGTCTAGTCAGATTTAATATTTATTGCCTCACGGTCACCTAGCTCTCTGTTTTCTGTGTGCGGTGAAAAACAATCTGGTGTTAATACACAGCCCTGGCTGTGTAAATAGATAATAAACAGAAAGGAGTACAAGCTCTTTACATAATATAAGGAAATAAATGTCAGACTGACATGATGTGCATTCTTTTTAGTTAGTTTTTAGAAATGTCTTAAGATATATTGTCTCTTGAAGTGTATTATTCATCTTTTGTTTTTGTTAAAGAAAGAAAAGAATCAAATTGTTGAATGTGACAAAATCTATCATTCCAGATCCAGTGTCCAGCCTTCATATGTTGGGTTTGAGAGCAAAAGCAAGGCAGTCTATATTCATTCTGTCTATGTGTAGTAATCCGTAATCTGCCATGATGTTGACTGAGCTGAGATACATTACACCAGCATCTCCGGCACCTTCAACAAGGTCACATCAGATGAGAGAGAAAAAAGACAAAATGGCATTTAGTGTCATAGGCTATTAATATTCAATGCAGTCAATAAGCTACAGTATGCGTGTTACAGTATGAAAGAGCTTTTATACAAAGCACTCTCCATTTCAAGGTGAAATGATGAAGCAATACTTCTTTTGTCAATACCCAGGATGGGGCTTTTAGATGCCCGATGAACTTCCCCTTTGATAACTTAACAGTAAAAATGTAGTTTTCTGCTCTCCTGTATGCCTTTGGAGAGCATGCCTTGCTCATTCTTCTTCCACACCCTCTCACGGCAGTGTCTGCTTTGATTCACACTGCTGTGTCACTGAATTTCATTTGCCAAGGCCTTTAATTTTACAAGTCCCAAGTTGGCTGTCAAACACCGTGGTGTGAGAGGTAAGGAGAGGACCTGCACCAGTTTGGCAGATTTCTCCACCCCTCAGGGTAGTATAGGGGAGTTAAGGGAGTTGAGCTATCATTAGTGATGTACTGCAGTGCTGAAAGAGAGCTATAGGAATCTGACACAGAGCTGAACTCGAGCGTGTGTGCAGCTGTTTTAGGAGTAGGGTGTGTGTGTGTGCACAAGTATGTACGTACAGAATTAAATGTGTGTGTTTTGGTATCTTCTGGCACATCTATTTTCGGTCCACTTCACCAACACTAGCTGTTTCTTTAGCAGAGGTGAGAAGTGGCGAATCCCTCGACATCTCAGGATCAACAGAATGAGAGACAGGAGTGGGAAGTGGAGAGAAGCAATCTCACGCTTAATTAATGATAGCTCTGCTGGGACGTACCGACAGACACGTTTCATTTTTCTTTACTCTCTCTGTCACTGTGTTACTCGGCCATCAGGTGGTCCACTCAGCGACCAAAGACTAGTGTAGACAAGAAAAAGATTGTTTTTAAGATTCTCTTCAGCTCAACTTACAAAATCAAGTTGAAAAATGTATCATTTTCATTTTGTATTTAAAAAGAAAGTAAATAGCCTAACTCACTAAACGTGTAATGCCTTTTTACTTTCTTATTGTTGGATGTTTTGAACCAGTGAAAAAATAAGCCTTGCTAGTGTTTGAAAGGCACCCTAATTTTAAATTTGTAGGAAGTGCGCTTATGTGCACGTACAAGGGGACAACATGGGACTAGAAAGCTTTAAAAATGTATTCCAAAAAATAAGTGTAAGTCGATTATTATTACACAAATAAATTCAAAAAGGTTTGAATCCGCTTACGTTAACTGCACGCAGCTCAGCCATAATCAGTTCAATTATTTAGTATTTATACATTTTCTATTGAGATAATTCAGCTGACAAAAAATAGTTAGCAATATAGACAATTTTAATATATTAAGTTCATAAGATAGAACTAGTACTAGTTTTTGCCACATCACATCTGTTTCTTCGGCGGGGAATATTATAAATATGAAATGGTCTGGGACCTGGCATTAGATATGTCAACAAGCTGAAGATAACGCCCACACCCGCCCACAATATTGCTCATAAAGCCTCCATCTTCTGAAGATTCAACCCGAGTCATCATTCTGTCTTTCATTCGCTTAACAGTCGGAACATCTCTTTGATCATGTGCCACAGAGGAGGGTGACTAATGCTAACCATGTTATAGGGGGTATAGCCATGGTAATGTATGCATGCAGAAATGCTAAAATAATGGAAAGATAATGTTACTTGCTGTATGTAAGATATGCACATTAAATCTCTGCTATTTATCACTGAGAACAAATCTTCCTCTACTTTTCTCCACTCCATCATAATATATTAATTAGTTCTTTTTTTTATTGACTTGGCAAGACAAGTAAATAAAGTCTAATAAGGGAATAAATATTGTCCTTTAATAAACCTTTTTACTTTAAGCTGCGTTTTAGTCTCGTACCGCTGTCATCAAGCAACTTCTTCCTTCCAAAAGAATAAACAGTTTGACATGAGCTCTGCCTGAGCTCCAGTGATCATAAGTGGTTGGTCTTGAAATTTAAATGGCCTGACAGTTACACAACACGTAATTAAAATTCTACTAGTAGCTTGCAGGATGAAAAAGCGGAAAGGAGTATAGGAGATGATCTCCCATTAAAGGAGAGCACTACCAGTTTATAAGTCTTAGGAGGGGGGTGTTATATAAAGCCTTTTGTGGCTCCACAGGGAGATGTGCAAATTCTGATAAATTGCCCTAAGTGATTCACTTGAGGCAATAAGACAGAAAAGAAATCTGGGGGTGTGGAGTTAGAAAGAAGCCATCTTAGCAGACTTCCGTAGCCCCCTCCTCGTCTCTGCTGTCTATTGGCTTGAAGCTACATTAGCTGCTACTAGCATAACACCACAAATCTCAGGCAGAACTGGCAAAGAAGAAGAGTGAGCGAAAAAAAACAGACGCTATCTCTAGTGCTGCTGCATTGATCGTCTCATTAAAGCATTCAGTTTTCTTTTACAAGAAAAAATCAGTAGAAAACTCAACACTGTCTTCGTATATTTTTACAAATTCAAAAAAAACTAAAAAACCTGTTACCTGTGAGCGAGAGTGCTGGTGTTGCATTAGAAGTTCCTCACTGCAGTCAATTCATGAACCCTGTTTTTCTCTTAAGTCCTGTTAATTATCAATCCAGGTGATAGGTGATGAAAATGTCAGTCTTTCATTTACACATACTGGTAATGTAGAACGTATGGAAGTTCCTGATAAGCATTTAAAACAACCCAGAACTTCATTTATGGACTGAGAAATAACACAATAAACTAAAACAGGTGCCGCATGTTAAGCGACTGGCTACCTAAACTCTTCAGCTCTGCAGAGTTCTGGTTGAACCCAAGAACGGATTTAATGCTTGCTGGTTTGACGTAGAGAGTCATTTTAGGAATACTCATTTCTGCAAGTCTGTCTATCATGGGAGATCGACGTCTCTTGTTCTCAATTAACTCGTGCTGCTGGCCTGAAATGTTTGGGAACAATTAGTACAGGAGACTGCAATCTAACGTACCGTGGGGGAAACAGCTGAGGGAGAGACACTGAAAATGATTTGCATGGTTGCCGTGTTCAAAGAAATTGCTTGCGTCCATCATCTTCAACTAGTCTGTTGTTCAGGAGACGGGAAAAAGAGAGGTAAATTGTGTGCAGTTTAATTGGGGGGTTTTCTGCTGAGAAGCGTTTGGATACTCATTCCATCACGACAGTAATATTGATTCTTCTTTGGCACAGTAGTATTTCTGTATTATTTCAGATTATTTTTTCAGATCATTTTGATAGTTAATATGTATGGTGGAAGGGAAACTTTAGAGAGGCACCAAAAAAGGTCACGACCCAGAATCAACTCGCACTCTTGCAAGATAAGATTTAGCACACTAAGCTGCCATGATACTCTGCTTCTTTTTTTCTCACAGCTTTTCCTTGACTTGCTTCTTCTACTTTGTCTAAAGTAAATCAGGCATGTTGCTTAATGCCTGGTGATACTGTATGCTAATCACCGATTCATTCTTTCTTCAAGAGGTAGTGAGGAAAGTGCTGTGCAACATGCTGCGTGTCTCTACGTGGTAGTCTGCTCGATAAGTGTGTTCACCTGTTTTGTGTGTGTGTGGGCTGATCTGCCCCACTGTTCCACCTGCTGCCACCTGTTTCTTTTAGTTAGTTAGTTTGTGTCTGTGATCACCCTTCCTCAATGTCGCCCAGACCTGCCAATAATTGTGTAAAGGTCTAACTAGTAGAAGGCTATTCCAGAGCTTACGGAGCTAGTTGCTCCGTAGGTCCCTAGGAGACTGATGAGGGAGACAGCGTATTTGTGTGTGGGTGTGTGGGTGGGTGTGGGTGGGTGGGTAGGTGGGTGGGGGGCATGCATGCGCACACACAGTTTGTACAGTGTTCTCTTGATCTTTGTCAGACACACACACAATCTTTCAGCTGTTGCAGCCACATCCACTCACATTATTAGATAACAGAAGCACAATGGCAGAGGATTCTTAATGTGTGATGCAGAATAGCCTCAACCATGCAATCAACATGACAAACTTATTACAGCACACTTCTCTGTGTGAATGTGTTTGTTGATGCAATTTCATGTCTGTAGGTTGTGTGTGTGTGTGTGTGTGGGGGGGGGGGGTGTTCAGGGCAGTCTGTCTCTCAGTGTGTGAGAACCAGCAGCTAGCTCCAGGGTTTTTTGAACCACAGGGGTTTTTATAATGGATGTCCCCCATGCCTCACAATACAGCTTATACAGATCCTCCGGGAATACTCTTGAGTGTATGTGTGTGTGTGTGTAAACCTGCTGTCTTGTCAGGCTCCACTGTCACGGCGGGGCACTCACACACCAAGGGGCAAGCAAACAGCACACATCCGTTACACACATAGACATTGTGCAGCAGTTTGTTTCTGAGCTGACCGGCAGGACATCATGACATCAGCTCTTGGTGGTATAAAGGCTCACTTCATGCTGTGTTGCCTCCAGAGATGGCTGGCTGGTTATAACGCCATACACACCGACTAAGAACTCAACCTTAGAACTAAAGCAACTAAGTGAGATTAGCAGCATGAAAACGCTGATGGTTGTAATGAATACCAGTTCCAACTATGTAAATAATTAAATGCAATTAACTTTAACCAATCAGTTTATTAGTCAAGAGAATTTAAATGCCTTCTAATTATACAGCGTATCTGCCGTTTGAGTTAAACCAAACGAATGTGGATTCAAAAAAAACATCCCAAATGTTATTCAAGGCATTGCATGTTACAATCCAGATTCTTCTTCGAGTGCTGATGTCATCTATCCCCTAGCACATGCCAGTAAACTTGCATGGATTATCAAAGTGGAACAGTCAGTATTAAATCCTGTGCCAAGCCATTTAAAAAAAAAAAGTTGCTGTGAGGTCCCACACTCTTAGTGGTATTTAATTTTTTCCAGCACAACGGTTCTGGGAACAAAACTATTATAAAAGTTAAACTTCTATTGCCAGCATTTTCAAAGTTACTTACAGGAAGTCACTGCTTTTCTACAAAAACTACTATAAAAAAACTACTATAAGTTATTAACTCCGCCATGTGTAAGCCTGGGTGGGACCGTGCGTTCGGTGGTCGGTACGAGCATGTATCTGTACCCATCAGCCTAATACATTCTGTGCACATTTAAGTCTATCTCCTTAAAGACATCTTGTGGCTGTGGTGCTTTGCAATTGTTAAAAAACTTTAAACGTTTATTGACTGCTCATTGGCTTGTCATAGCTAGTCCACCAAATGTGCTGTGGTTTATTGGCATTTCTTTAAACCAGTCACAATCGTCTTGAAATTCTTCTCTGTTTGGGAGTTTCTGAAGATCTGCACTCTACTGAATGCACTCTACTGAATGCACTTTGCTACTGCATCACTCTCTTTTGGCACACAAGATTATGCAAACTGTTTCTCTTATTTTTACTAGTGTATTCTTTTAAACTTGTCCTGCTTTAAATGGATCTCCCAACATTTTGGGAAATGTTCATATTAAGGATGCATGAGAAGATAAATATAAAACTTCTGCTTACAGCAGCTCATAAATCCTGTCCTTGTTAAGTGGCTGGCTTCATCTTATTTTGTAACTCTGAATAAAACCCAGCGGGCTCTTGGATATGGTGGTCATTAGCATGATAGCTAACAAGATACAACATGTACATAAATAAGACATGTTGGAAGATGTTTCTTATTTTTATTTGACTTTTGTTCCTTTGACAAATTGGCAAATTAGCTGCCTATCTTGGCTGCTTCGTTCCAAGATAAGGCTAAACATGTCACTGCTTATGTTATATATTTTACCTAATTCTCTATTAGACAAAAAAGTACCACAATTGTGAAGTATTAATGTACCACCCTATCCTGTGTGGCTTGCTGTGTACTGAATGTGTTAATAAATCAGAACTTCAGGTGTTTTTGAGTTACAGCAGCACTTACATACTTGGGGACTTACTCCACAGTGGCAGTAATGAATCTCTGTACTGTGAATATATATTTGCTGCCAGCCTGTGATGTGAGTAAATTTATGTTTGAATGTGTGAGAGAGAAAGGGAGCGAGGCCACGTCTTTGCGAGGATATTCACAGATCTATATATGCTATATATTACTGTCTCTGTGAATGCACCATGTCTCTACCACAGTCAATAGGTTTTAATTAAATATGTATTGTACAGACGCAGCCTTTGATGTTCCACAGCAATAATGTGTTCCGTTTCATTGCTCAGCTGAGCTGTTAGCAAGGCCCAATAATGTTTCTCCTCTTCCCGCAGAGAGTTCCTGCAAACTACAATGAAACTTGTTGCTCTTAACAGCAATGAGTAAAGGATAATTATATGGATCTGCGTGCGTGCATGCATGCATGGTTAGTCCTCTTTACATGTGTGTGAGCATGTTGAGGTACTGTGGGAGGGCTCAGACCTACAATCTTTTAAATAATTTCTCTGTTGGTTTGTGATTACGTCTGAACTTTCATCTACTAAAAAGAGTCTATATTGAATGCTTAATTTGGTTTGTGCTCATTAGGAACTGAACCCAAATGGGACCTCCGACTAATTTGGAGATGTAAAGCTGCCAGTATCAGCCATTACATAACGCCTACATTGATTTGGTATTGCAGTCTTGAAGTCATAATAGCATTTGACTGTGAGAAATACAGCAATATTGGAATGGATTGAAAAGGGAGCTCAATATGCAGTCCACAAGGAGGAAGTGTGTGGTCCAATTTCAGCTGCTTGTTTTATACTTGACACATTCTGCATTAAAGCCAATCACCAATTTGATCATATCGTCATACTTAAAGATTGTAGTGTTGCAATTAGTGAGGTCAACTCAGGTTAATTTATAAAACCCTTCAGTCCCAAACAACAGTCCAAACACTAGACTTCCCAGATTTAGCCAATCAACAGCATTCACAATGTGGGAGATACCATTAGAGCAACATTGTTTTCTATATTAAGTTAGTGAACTCATTGGGGATTTGCATAGAAGGCAAAGAAAAGCGCAATTCATTGTGAAAAGCTTGGATTAGGTGAGCCTAAATAACCAGAATTAAAAGATGTATATTCATGACTTAATAACACAGATCTCAAGAGGACATTAGGCATAGATCACATCAATTCACAATGAAGACCAAGATCTGTGGTGTTCACAGCCACAGAGCAGCATATATTAAAGAGAAACATGTACATGAAGATAAAATGGTTCAGGGAAACCGATAAAATCACTACAATACGCACAATGAGCACAGAATCTGACGCAGGAAGTACAGATGTGTTGCTCCTCTGTTAAATGAGATTGTTGCAGAGATAAGATACTTCATTTGTCATTGTACACAGATGCCACGAGACATTGTTTGGAACAAACCTGAGATACCCGCATCTAAGAAGACTAAAATACATAAAATAAGTTAAATAAATAAATAGTTAAACATAATATGCAAATTGCACTTGTACCAATAAAAATAGTTTGCAGTGACTAATGTGTTACCACTAGCACACAGGTTGGGGTGGTGGGGGGCAGATTTGTTATTTGTTAAGGTGAACTAAATATCTGTGGGTTGTGATCATTGGTCAAACAAAACAAGCAAATTATGATCATATTCATTTTTCACTATTTTCTGACGTAATTAAAAAAACAAACACTCAGCAAATAATTGAGAAAATAATCTGACGATTAATTGGAAATGAAAATAATCAGTTGTTGCAGCCCTACATGAAAATGATTGTGTAAAATGCAACATGAAAGTGATTAAGATTTAAATAAGACCCTAAAAAATGTATTGTTGATTCTGCTTGATGAAACTGGATTTTGTGAGAATAAGCCTGATTTACTGAAGTAATCCTGGTGTCTCTGGCTTTATGAATCACCCCTGTGCTGATCTCCAAGCAGGGATACTGTTGCCTTTATTTTGTTGGAGGTCTCTGCCAATGTCTTGTGATCCTCAGTGAAATGGAGCCCTTTCCATTCCTGTCCTCACATCATCCTCTTCCTCTTCCCCTATGCTCTCATCTTTACTCTGCCTCTTCTTTGGTCATGGCTTTCAGTGCAGCTCACCAATTGAATTCCGCATTTCCTCTCTGAAGGAAGAACCACAAACGGAAACACAAACCATAACTTGGAGCTCTAATTGCTGCTCCAATTTCACCTGAGGATGGCATGCACAGCAGTGTTCTTCTATCTTTTCTCTACTCACCTCACATGTGTCTCTCACCATGTGACCACCCCACGGACGCACCCTGCAAGCCGTTCTCTCTTCTAATTTGTCAACATACTAACGCTTGGTCTTTGGCCCTCAGTGTCAGATACCCCCCACGATGCACCCTTTAGCCTCTGTATGGGACGCACAGGGCAGAGCAGCTGCTCGACCCTGGCTCTGTAAGATGACGTAGTATGAAGAGCAACAATGGTAGGGAGTAGAATTAAAGACCGAAAATCTGTGTAAGGACACAGGTGGAAGGGTCAAACAGACTTTCACCTAGGCCAGTGTTCGTGTTCCATTATTTTCCCGTGTGTCACTTAAACATGCATCTTTTAACCCCATTCTTATGGATATTTACTGACTTCTCCATAGATACTCAATACTCAAGCACAGAGAAACACACAGAGAATGTCAAGGTGATGTACTGTAAATATGTTATGTGCTCAAAAACAGGGAAAAATAACAAGATCTTATCAGTTTTCCGCAGCATCTCCCAAAGAACATAGAGATACATAAGGATGTTATACTTGTTACAGAACAAGAAGTCCATGCTCATTAGCAAACGGCTAAATTAATGTTTTTCTAAACCAATCAGAAGAATTCTTTACAACCACGTATTTAGCTTTTCCTTTAATGGTCATTCAGACTTACTGTCTCCTTCACCAGTGACAGGCATGTCATGTATGTTTTTTTTTGTTGAACCAAGCCTATAGCTAGGACTGTACTTGGACCTGTCACAGTAATTAAAACCTCTACAGTACATGGGCCTCTGACTCCATCTCAAAGAGAGCCTGACACAGAGTGTTATAAAGGGACTCCAAAGAGATCCTGACACAGTGTTAAAAAGGGATGCCAAGGGGTCCTGACCAAGCACCAGTCTGTTGACTTGAAGATTGGAACAAGACACACAAACAACACAGGACTTTCACCCAGGAGACCAGGGTTTGTGTGCCCTTCTTTTCCTGTGTGTCACAACACACATCTTTAGACCACCTACGATCTTTTCCTATCCCTAAATGTAAAACTAAAATGTTTTTACCCCACACGTTGTGACGCAAAGGAGTCCTGACCGGAGTATGTTGACGAGATGGAAATGAGAATGTGTCACCCCCTTAATGTGTCACCCCCTCAATCTGTGTGTGTGTGTGTGTGTGTGTGTGTTTGTCACAGGGTTTCCCTGATGACCTTGTACACTGCGGCAGGGGAGTGATTAAGGATCAGGGCCAAAGACCATTTCCTTTTCCATGGGAAGATGAATGACCCAGTTTGAAAGTGGCTGCCTATGGCCTCAGGGCAATTAGAGTTTGCTGTGAGCCAGCAACCCTTGCTGCTCTGTGTACAAAAGCAGGTCCTTGAGAAAAAAATTTATTCTCGGCACCCATCCTGCTGAAACCAACACACCCACCTTTTCATTTCCCGATAAAGCTAGAAAGACCTGGAAAAAAATGTGCTGACTACAGGACGCCTCTAAGAAAATCACACTGAGGGTGCTCATTCGAAATATCAATATTTGATCTAGGAAAATAATTTGGCATGTAGCTTTGGCTCTACAAGTTTATTCTGATGCTCATTTCATTGTAATTTATCCACTTTATTAAAGGAGAGGGTTAACCGTGGGACCTCCAGCCTTTATGCACTTGTTTGCTTGCATCAATATTGTTACTAATAAAGATCAAACATTGTCATCAACTGTTTTATTTAAAATCAACATGTCATTATTAACATGCTTCCGTGCTGCAACATCCTCCACCACTCGATCCGCCTCCTATTTTTTCTCTGATAAAGCATCTTATCTGTCACAGAGCGGGGAGCATGAGCAAAAAGAGTTGTGGCAGCCTATTGATAGGGATATGGCCTACTGCTATTGATTCTTCTTGTAATACAAGCCTCTCCTTTGTCGGCCTGTCAAAGCCCAGATCGGACATGATAATGCGCACATCAGACAGCCGTCAATAGAAAGGCAAAGCTTCCGCCATGGCGATGACTATCTTATTTTGATGCGAGGGGCCAGCGGAGTGGAGGAATGGGAGAAGAGGAGACAGGGAGAAAGAGGAGATGGGAGCGGAGTCAGCCTCACCTCTGATTTCTGTTGCTGTCGGGCCATTTCTCAACCTTAAAAAAACACTCTGCTGTATGTTTCACCATCTAACAAGTGTGAAAATATATATGTCTAAGGTGACCAAGAAGCACCTCAGGGAAGAAGAAGTTGCTTTGAATTGTGTGTATTTGGTTTCCCCCTGCCTCTGCGTCATCACTTTGATCTCTGAACATGCAGCCACATTGGATTTCCATGGCAACTGACTGCCTTGAGGGAAATTGATGTTTTGGGTTTATTCCCATACTTACAAAAAAACTAAACTCAGCTTTAGCAATTGGGCACAGGGGTTGTAATGCGGCTCTATAATGTTGTGTCTCTTCCCTCTTCCCTTAGTCTCGAAAGGTTTCGTGTCTCAGTGTTTCCTTCCATCTCTGGACACAGAAACATGTGACGTGTGTCATTTGTTCTGATAAGACGGTGTTGTGTTAGGAGCAACCTCCTGCACCCTGCCTGGTGATATGACTCACTGTACTTTATTTACATGTGTGCTTAGATCCCCCCGACAGCACTGTTCACACTCTATTTCATGTCATGTTTGAAACCCAGGGGTTCATGGCTGCTTTTTAGCCTTTACACTGCTTTTACTGACCTAGGAGAAAATAGAGACAATGGTCGAGTGCATTGCGTCTTTATTCTCCTCCTGCAGAGCACAAGCCACTGCTTTGATGTGACCGATCAGATCACCATCATGCTCAGCAGACTGTTGTACTGCAGACGCAGCAGCTGCTGCTCCTGTTACCGGCCATGTATTTAAAGACTTTGATTCGAAGTTGGAACAGTCTGTGTTTGATTAGTATGAACTTTAGACAATGGCTGTTAGCACACGGTTAACTAATGGTGTATTTGAAGAACTACCTGGAGACCAATTATAGCTCACAATATGTGATTTTTTTCTAAATTTGGAGAACAGCACAATGGTGCACATAAGTTGATTCCAGTCACGTTTATTATTAGGCACAGGTGTGAAACGAGGGTGTGACTACATTCTTTCTTGTGTATGTGGGGTGTGTGTGTGTGTGTGTGTGTGTGTGTGTGTACTTTGCACTTGGAGTATTGCTGGGTACCAAATGAACATGGCGTTTGGAAATTGGAACTGTTTGGTCAGTGTTGAATATTAATAAATATAAATAAAACTAAAGGATGGTACAATAAAGGTTGAGGTAAAAAAAAAAAAAACACTTGCATAACACTGGCTTCTCTTCTTCAGTGTCTAGTCTTTTATTAAAAGCCCATTCAATTCACTCCGAGCATTTCACTGTAACAGAAACTTTTTTTAAGCGACATTAAATATCAAACAAAAGCCAGACACTATACCATATTAAGTTACTGTGACGTACATTTTTATATTTTATGAGTAAAATCTGAATCTCCAACATAACCACTAACATTTCTCTGTCAGGTTTTCCTCCAAAGTAGAAGTACACAGTCAGTCAGAAAACAGTTGCTTTGGGGTCTGTCTGTAAGTTATTTTGGGGGTTGCAGTGGTTCTGGAGAAAGCTACAAGCAGCAATACCACAGGCTAAGCACTCGGCACATTTTCAAAAGGCACAGTACTAGTTAGATAGAAAGTGTCATTGTTGAACAAGTAACAAACCAAATACAGTACATCATGCCTTGTCTTCTGCTTTGTGTTTGTATCACCAGGTGGACTGTGCTGTTCCAGAAAAAAAACTTTGAAGTGTGAACAGTGTGGCTCAGTTGTATTAGATAGTGAATTTTATTTGGCTGTGGAAGAAATCTGTCAAACACCAGTTGCATTTATTTGCTTGATGTAGCAGAGCGTGGCAGCCTGCAGTGCAACTGCTGCTGCTACTAATATGGCTAGAAAGGAGCAAGGCTAGAGGTTGTTCTTGTTTTTGTCACTGGTAGTCGATGTTACGAATATGTTGAAATTGAAGGATTAAATATATTTTTTGTTCTCCTTATTGGTTCCCTTTTATTGTTCATCCTGTCCAAACTGACCCTGTAGACATCGCTTCCTAATGCGATTTTAATGAAGTAATGGGGAACAACACCCACATTCTGTCTGTGCAAAAATGGATTTCAGCTTACAAAAGCCTTGAGCAGCCTGAGTTAGAAACACAGAGTTTGAGCTCCCTCCAAAGATTCTCTATTGGGTTCAGGTCTGGAGACTGGCTAGGCCACGCCAGAACCTTGATATGCTTCTTACAGAGCCACTCCTTGGTTATCCTAGCTGTGTGCTTCGGGTCATTGTCATGTTGGAAGACCCAGCCTCGACCCATCTTCAATGCTCTAACTGAGGGAAGGAGGTTGTTCCCCAAAATCTCGCAATACATGGCCCCGGTCATCCTCTCCTTAATACAGTGCAGTCGCCCTGTCCCATGTGCAAAAAAACACCCACAAAGCCTGATGCTACCACCCCCATGCTTCACAGTAGGGATGGTGTTCTTGGGATGGTACTCATCATTCTTCTTCCTCCAAACACGGTTAGTGGAATTATTGGCAAACTTAAGACGGGCCTTGACATGTGCTGGTTTAAGCAGGGGAACCGTCCGTGCCATGCATGATTTCAAACCATGACGTCTTAGTGTATTACCAACAGTAACCTTGGAAACTGTGGTCCCAGCTCTTTTCAGGTCATTGACCAGCTCCTCCCGTGTAGTTCTGGGCTGATTTCTCACCTTTCTTAGGATCATTGAGACCCCACGAGGTGAGATCTTGCATGGAGCCCCAGTCCGAGTCATGTTTAGCTTCTTCCATTTTCTAATGATTGCTCCATAGTGGACCTTTTTTCACCAAGCTGCTTGGCAATTTCCCCGTAGCCCTTTCCAGCCTTGTGGAGGTGTATAATTTTGTCTCTAGTGTCTTTGGACAGCTCTTCAGTCTTGGCCATGTTAGAAGTTGGATTCTTACTGATTGTATGGGGTGGACAGGTGTCTTTATGCAGCTAACGACCTCAAACAGGTGCATCTAATTTAGGATAATAAATGGAGTGGAGGTGAACATCTTGATAGGCAGACTAACAGGTCTTTGACAAAAATACAAAATAATCATCTTTAGGCAAATTATAGTTCATCCAATCAATAAAATAAATTAAAATTAATTTATTAATTACAAAATAGCTTAAGTGAGAGACTTGTCACATCAAATTTGGATGGATACTGCATGTTAAACATACTGTATATAACCTAAAAGACAAACATCCACCTCTCCACAGCAACAACTAAAACTACCGCTACGTCTCCTCAGGTTAGATGTTGAGTTTTTGAATGCTCACATGTCCGTTTGTTTTGGTCGACACAGAAGACGCCGCACAATGTAGCTGCTGTTTCACACTTTTCCTAAGGTAACCATGCTTTCACTATGAGGCCGGGGGGTTTCCTCCTGGTCCGCGTTGCCTTGGCGACGGTTGATTCTGACATCCTTGATTTGCTACGACCGTAAAGCTAACCTGTCCCGGCGCTGAGATTGAGTATGGTCACGTGACTGCACAACGACGTTTGATTGGTGAAACACAGTTACGTGGTAGAGCCTTCAGCGGAAGACTCTTTCTATCTGTCAAAATAAAACATTAAAATGAGACGTACGCTGGGGTAAAAATGATGACGCGTAGAATACCACAGAGGTAACGAGCTCATTGTAGCCTGATGTAGCGGAGTAAGAGTATGGTTTCTTCTTCACTAATCTACTCAAGTACAAGTACAAGTATAGTGATTTAAAACTACTCCTAGAAGTACAATCTTTTCAAAAACTTACTCAAGTAAATGTAACGGAGTAAATGTAACTCGTTACTACCCGCCTCTGCAAATAAATAGTTAAAAAATCATACATTGTGATTTCTGTTTTTTTTTTTTTAGATTGTCTCTCACAGTGGACATGCACCTACAATGACAATTTCAGACCCCTCCATGATTTCTAAATGGGAGAACTTGCAAAATAGCAGGGTGTTCAAATACTTATTTTCCTCACTGTATACTGTCTGCGTAAAACAAAAAGAAAAAAGAGACTTGCAGCATAAAATGTGTATATGCACGAGTGAAATGTGAGCCGTGTCGACAGCTGGATTGATTAAAATAAAAGTGCATCTGTTCTGCCCAGACCTGCGCGAGACTCTTCTGTAGACAAGCTGCAACTAAGACAGCCTCATATGAGATTCAGCTGAACTAAGGAATGCATTCTTTGCAACAACAAAAAACAAGGACTATGAATTTTGTCTCCAAATCTTATATTGGAATGACATTTGAAAGAGATCTGTTCAGGGCCAGTTTTGACACAAGGAAGTACAGTGAAAACCAAAACTTTCTACCTATACATACTGTACTGTATGGGCATGCGAGTGTGCCCATACAGAAAGAGATATGTCTATATGTTCTTTAAACATAAAACAAAACATACACACACTTTAATTCAAATCCCTTACATATAGTGGCTCAGCTTGTATACCACACTACTCTACTACTTATACTATAATGTCAAATATACAATCTTTACTGGGCAGGCACTATGCTGCTTTTGGTTGTGTTTTCCTGTGGTTAAAAAAAAACTTTTTAATAAAAGACCTGTTGGTTTCCCAATGTTCAAGTTTATTGTTAATCAATCTGTGAGGTCGGGCCTGACTGGTGATGTAGCATGCACTCCATCCAGTTGCTGAGGTAATTGCAGCTTCGCCTGTTAATGGTCTCTGCTTTGCTGCTGGCTGATTCACAGTAGTCAGTCCACAATTCCTGAATAAATACCAAAGACTCTGTGACCGAGACAGCAACGACATCTTTGCACATTCTCCATTTTGTTTGTGTCAGTGCCGTCAGTTGTGAATCTAAAAGCAGCGTATTTTGAGACTCGTCTCCCAATGAGACTGTCTTTCTTTATCGACCACCGGTGTTATTCTTTGAGTTGATGTGCTGAAGTGGTCAGAGGTAAATGCTGTTTTAATGAAGTCTGGCTATTGATTTGGCTGTGGTTTTTGTTTGTGTAGTTAGGAATTTGAGCATCACTTGAAAGCAGGGTAATCAGGATAATCAAGCATGATGCATATAGCCTGTGAGTTTTTATGTGCTAAAATCAACTCATATTATGCGCTTTCTTCACAAACAGGAAGTAGAAGGCATGTGCATGCATGTTAAATCTTCCCACACACACAACAAAACCAGGCTGTATATCCCGCCACCCAGACTTTCTTAAAAAAATGACGATGAGGACGTTTGTTGGGAATAATTACACCATAAAAGAAATCCCTTTGCTGCCAAAATATATCCCACTCTATGTTATGGAGATTTAGACAGAGAATTGGATTTCCCCAGCTGTGAAATCAGTTTTTGTTGTCCCGCTGGCCAACCGCGTCATTTTGCTATACCCCTCTGTAGGCTCCCGTCGCTGCACACACATGCAGCCTTTGACTTCTCTGCTCCATGAGCCCCATTTGCATTAACAGCGTCTATCCTCATGCTATACGTCAACGACTGTGTGCTGTGTGTCACCTCATCAGTTATGCATTAGCCAAAATGTGGAAGAATGGAACCATAAACACTTCATCAGAAGCACTTGGGTCTGAGCTATTGTGACAGACATACTGTACATCATATGTTTATGAAAGTGTACAGGTGCAGATCTAGCGGATCTGAAAATGTCAGACATGACACTTAAAAAGGCCTCTTCAATTTCTCCGAGTGGAATCAAAGTCGCTTAGATTAGAGGGTCTCTTACTCGAATTACATTCAGTAAAATGCAAAGTGAACACATTGACTGGAGTGTGTCTTTCTACCATTTAAATGCAACACTTATAATACGAGAGCTAAGGTATTCGGCCCTGCTCTTTAATTTGAATAGGCTTATTTTGCACAAGTCAAGTCAAGAGAGCACAAAAGATTTTAACATTTTTATCAGGCTTGCCTCCGGGTTAAAAGCCATGCAATTTGACCATTATTAGGTTGATTAGCCTGCCGCACACCTTAAACATAGTCATAGCAATGTGAGTCCTTGTAGGTATGTTACAATGGAGTTTGTAACATGTTTCCTCTAAGTTGCAGATTTGCTCCAACAATATCTATTTCAAAATCTCAAAGGAGTATACGCAGTGTTGATAAAGGGGTAAGTGAGCTCACTCGATAGGGCTGTGGGGGAACTTCAGACAAAAACATTTGGGAGCCACCGCCCTAATAATTGTACTTATCATTTTTTAGATAGAATATAAAGTTCTGCTGCCTAGTTTCTTACCCACAGGCATACAATGCCCATGTAACATTAAAGGAAACTCATTCCTTACTTCACACATGTTGTGAACTGCTGCATGGATACAGTAAGCATTTGGGGAGACTGAAGCTCTGATGATTAGAGCAGTTTTCCATGTTTTTTTTCTTCCTCCTTAGCACTGCACCGCAGGGGGAATACAGTATATCAAATAAATATAAGCACTTTTTTACAGACTGATCTGACATGAGAAGAATATCAACAACCTAAATATCTCATTAGAATATTTGATGGTTTATTCAGTGTTTTTTTTTCTCCCTTTTTGCATGAGAAATACATTATGAATTACAAATTCATAACGGTGTAAGAAGATGGAACAAGACATCTTAATAACTCTCTCTGCGCACTTACTATAACCATGTGTTGCTGCAGCCTTTACATCAATCCGTGCATTCACATGTACTTAAGTATCTACTTTAATTAAAGTACCTTTAATCCCCTACTTAGATCACAGAAACCCAGTTCATTTTGTGTTATGCGCTGAATGTGATTCAATTCGGATTTGACCCATGTTGGAGTGGACTTGTAAGAATTCCAGACCTAGTCAGATTGCCATTGCACCAGTTACCAAAAAATTGGCATGGGTGCTTAATCAGGCATAATGACTAGAATGCTTGAAAGCCTAAAAACAGGGGCTTAATAGCAAAATGCATAGACTGTGGATGCATGTGCTGTGGTAGGTGAATATCTATTATTCCAAAAATATTTATGTAATAGAAAGATTAACACGCTTGCTGAAATGATAATAAAAGATCTATTCAGGAAAAGCATGTATTTAAAACATGTGTAAGCTACTGGTAAGCTGCTGCATCCAAGGCACTGAACATATTTGCTCTGCACAGAGATGCTGTTGGCTTCAGCTGCAGAGAAATGCTGCATGAATGGACAAGAGAAAGGCAGTGTTTTCAATTGATGCTGGGTGATGGTACAATGGTCTCGGCCCGAAATTGGTGGAACAGGCTTTGAAGTGGCTCTGGTTTTTCATCTCTCTCTTTCCCTGTGTCCCTGCCTCCCACATCTGACGCTATCATAATAACAAGCAATAACCCTCTTTCAGCAATAACCAAGACTTTTCCGCCTGTAATGTGGCTTCAATAAATAGTCATGTTTACCAAGGGGCCATATTTTACAGCAATTTGGTTTAGAGCCTTCCCTCTTGCTTTCTTTTTTTTTTTTTTTTTGCCTTCTCATGCTGGACTACAGTACATAATGTGGTGCATTATGCATACCAGCACAAACACGCATTAGCACATTACCAAATGTACTGATACAGAAAATGGCACAGTCCATCACGCATAATCACATCAGGCAGCAGGAAAATGCTCTGAAAAATAATCCACTTTCTCACTGTGAGGTTTGGTCGACGTATACATGTTGAACATCAGCATGTGGTGTGTGCATATGGTAGAGGCGGGCAGCTTTCTCCGGGCCCTGCTGAAAGCAGCAGCACAAGCATGGGGGCGCGTTTCATTAGTCTGTCAAACTCAATGATATTTAGAGCCCCACACCCTCGGCCAGGACTGGAAAACTCAATCAGCACTCTGATTTCATAACCCTGCTCGGTGACAGGGCTTATTTTATCGCCCCGCTGATTCATTCTAATAAACGCTGGCTGCCCAGCGCACTGCCACTGAAATACAACCTCCCCCCCTTCTGTCCTCCATGGGTCAACCCGAAAGAAAGGGAAGAAGTGAGAGGAGGGCAGGATAAATCAGAATTGTGGGAACTGGAAGGTGCAGATAATCCATCGCTGCTTCGGGTGTAGCTAGCAAGTCTGCCGCCCCATCCCTCCCTCCTCCTGCATCCTTTAGCACAAATCAGAAGCCCGGACAGTGTTGATCTGCGAGGGCTTGGTGGGGCTATTGATTGTGGACGACAGAGGAGGAGAGAGGCGATAAATAATTGGAGGCAGAGTGCGCAGGGTGAAGGAAAACAATTATCTGCGGAGGTGGAAAGCACATAAAGTGAAGAATGATAAACACTGTGAAATATGATTGACTCCAAGTGATATATGGAAGCCAAAGGACAGGTGGAGAGAGGTCTGTGTGTGCACAGATATCCTTGAATGTAATGGGTGCAAGTTGAGGACTCACTGTACTGCCTCGGGGCTTCACCATATCTTTCTGCGTGCGCGTGCGTGTGTGTGTGTGTGTGTGTGTGTGTGTGTGTGTGTGTGTGTGTGTTTTCTCTGCAGACGACCGATGACATTGTTTCGTCGGCAGAGTGCTCCAGCGATGATGAGGACCTGGAAGAGTGCGACTCCGGACATGCAGGTGGGATGGGTGTGTCGAGTTGTGCTTGCTCTGAACCTGTCTCTTTCTCCTTATCTTTCTTTGATTTGCTACCGAGGAGCCTCTCCTCTTAGCATCATGTCCCATGGGAGCTTAAAGTGTAACTTTAAAAAAAAAAAACTCTGAAAAGTTGCCACTGTGAGAAATACACACTAGTGTGAGGGGTTCTCAGCATATATCTAAAGTTTATCAAACTCTTTGGAGATGGATGAAAGCAGTAAGAATCATGTTCCTGTATCCTTAGCATGCTCTCTGTAGGAAGTTACCTGTAACAACTAAAAAGTAAATGCATACATCTTATAGTCTAGCTACTGTAGTAAAACCTCATACCTTTCATCTCTGAAACAAGTTACACTTAGCTATGGGGCCACTGGTTGCAGACATGGCGAAGCGTTGATACTAATTTTGTTCTCTCAGCATTCTGTCGAGAGCAAAACTTTACTCAACAAAGTACGAAATTAGTATCAAGCCCCATGTCGCCGCACTGATGCTTCAAAATGTATCTGTCCTGTACTGGTTGAGTTCCTCTTGCTGTGCGTGTGTGTGCGTCTCTCTTGACAGAGGATACATTTTGAGATTCTTTCGAGAACAATGATGCTTTCAGCATAGATACTGTGATATGTAGCAGACTAACTGCAACAGAGCCTCTTCCTCCTATCTCCTTCCTTCTTCTCGTTTGTACCTCTGTTTCCTTCGTCGGAGGCTTGCCTTACCTGAAACATTCTAATAGAGAACAGATATCCTCGAATTTCTGTGCGCATCGTCTCTCTTCCCTCCTCCCTTCACACACAAACACACACACATACACACTCATCACTTTGTGATTAGATCAAAGTGATAGCACATTCACTCAGTAGAGTTTGAAAATAAAATCAGAGCTGGAAATAAAACCGCAGATTCTAAAGGAGTGGTTATTTTGAGACAACTTGGGTTTGGACGACTTTTGAACAAGCAACTGTCACTCACACTTGTGCTCAGGGGCAGCTGGCATATATTGTATATACCAGGGGAGGGGGAGCTCCATCGAAACTGGCTCAGTATGAATAAAGCGTCTTCCCTTAGGCAGTCTGAAAATCATTAACAGCTCAGGCTATTTGATTGCTTCGCTGTCCTTCAAAACACCATCCCAGCAGACTAATTGATGCCATATTAATCTGTCTAAATACAGCTCATTTTAGCACCAAGCATATGTCCATTTTTCACTGCTGATAATAAGCCTAAATTGAAACAATGCATTGCCCTTTTACTTTGTTATCTCTGCTCGGAGAACCTAACAAGATAGTCAGCCATTTATTTATTTTTTGGAAATGAGGTCCTTCCGTGTACTTTAGTAGATATTCTGCTAATACTTTTTGCCGTTTTCCTCCAATCTGAGAAAGGAACTCATTTACTTTAAAGTCTTATGCTGTAATAGCTCTTGTTTCCTTGAAATTATGGCCACATTTAGGTCCTCACTGTAATGGCTTTTAATGCGAAAAGAAAGCATTTTTTTCCTATTTAGGCTCTTCATCTATAAGCCTGAGTTGCTCTCTTAAGTCCGAGATTATTGAAATTGAACGGACACATTTTTGCAGCTCGTGTGTAATGTTGTTGTTTTTTTTCGATTCCGTAGACTTTTAAAACCTCATACCCAAGTATTCTCAAAAGTGGAAGTGCAACAAAGCGCAGTGTAAGAAGTTTTTACTAAAGAGAACATGGTACCCTCCCCTCATATAGTGGCAACATATGTAGTCATACACAGTCATACATACTGTACATTTCACCATGTTGACACAGAAATTCATACCCTCATTCCTTGCCCCGCTTCCAGTCGTATGAACAGTTGCATGACATGATGTTGGTTTTCTTTTCCGTTGCATTTTGTTTGTTTTTTCTCCTGTAATGCACATATGAACATCTCTCTTCTGTATCGGTTTGGACCCAGCTGTTGGGTTGCTTTTTGTTTTTTGGCTTTACTTTGGGGGCCGGCGCGGTTTGACTGGGGTGATTTTACTTTCTTGTTTTGTTGTGGTTGGTTTTTCTTTTTTTCTTTGGCGTCCTCCTCATCATCCGTCGTCCATCCTCCAAGCAAGGATAGAGCCACTCCTCCCGTTTTTGCCTCATCTTGTGCCGCATGAATTTTTGGTGGTTGGAAATTCAAAGTTGTCTTCCTCATCAAGTTTGTGTTTATTTTTTATTGCCATATGGCTTCTAAAGAAACACCCCCCCTCCCCCTCCTTCCCCCCCATTTTTGATACAACATAGGGAAATGAACGGCAACAAAATCTTTTCTTGCCATCATCCTTTTTTTGGCCTTGTGCAGGCCACCCCATTCTGTCTCAAGAAAGTTGTGTGTGAAAGAATGACTCCCTGTCCCCCTTCCCGAGCGTTAAACCCCCCGTCCATCCCGACTCACCCACCTTCTTTCTTTTAGCCTTTCTGCATATACATGTCTGTTTGAATGCAGATGGCATAAAAAGACTTTTATTGCCACAAAGTATATCTGTTTTTCTATTCTATCTGTTGCTCCAAGTAGAAGGCATTTGTGGCATGCACACTGTACTGGACTGTACTGCAGCTCTATAGTCTAACTTATTTATCCCCCCGCACTCCCCTGCTTATGCATGGATATGATTGGCATCCATTGTGTGTACCGCTTCTTCTCCACCCATAAGTCTCAGGCTAACCCCCAGCTTGCTTCTACTACATGTCAGTGTGTGTGTGTTTGTGTGTGTGTGCGTCTGTCTGTGTGTGTTTGGAGCTACAGCGGTGGTCCCCCGCTGCTGCTCCTCCCTTGGAGGCGTGTTGTGTTTGTGCTTGCGCCTGCTGTCTCTGTCAGTGCTCCGTCTGTGTCTGCCAAACAGCTTGTCTTGTCTGCTGTGCGTGGTCTTCTTGTGATTGTGTTGTCTGTGTGTTTAATAAAACTGTTAAACCTTACCTGTTCCCTTTATCCCACGGAGGTTCCACAAGAGGGCAAATAAGGAGTGTGCAGTGAGACAATGTCTGAATAAGAACCCTGAACACATTGACATCACTACAAGTATCACGATATGCAGGAATTCAGCAGCTATATAAAACTATTACCCGGAAATCACTGATGAGAAAATACGCAATGCTCGGTTTAGAGAAAAGCAAACACCAAGTCAATTTTTGATTTAATTTCACAGTGATTAACAGAGTTGGAGCTTGTCATTGCCGTGTAATCTGAGCAATCTTTGTGATTAATATGTAATTATATTTTAGTAATTGATGCAAAAGATTTTCCTTAATCCACAAGTATGATTTATGTACCTACAAGTTGCAAGTTCCTGTAGTTTCAATTTAGATTCATAACAAGCTTATGTAAAAAGTCCATGTTGTACTAATGCTATCAATGCACAAATACAGAGCAGATATTTTGACTCGTTTTAGCAGCAAAAGCCTGGATGACGGCTTTTATCTATATACTCTTATTGTGCTGGCAATTTAATATGTGCCATGAGTATATTGCTGTGGCTCCACTCTGCCAGTAATACGTACGTAAACAACAAGTGACATTATATAGATTGTTCTAAAATTATCCATAAAAATCCACCACTTCTATGTTTAAGGTTAGGTTAAGTTACTATAGACACTTGGTTAAAGTTGTTCTAATCCAGTGCATGAAATTGGCCAGTAGTAGTGACCAGTACTGAGTATGGGCACTTCTGAATTTTGTCCACATAAGTGCTCTTACTTCTAATTGTTGTTGTCACGTGCCGTGTTGTGCGTTGTGATGTTGTTGTAGTGACCAAGCAATTATATGTAAAATTCGTCATTTAGCACCCTCATATAGACCGAATCGAATGATTCTTTGTTTAATAACGGTATTTCCGTTTCCGGCAACTGTGAGATCGGCAGTCAAATCAGGCTCCTTAGATTGAAATTGAAAAAAGTCTATTTGGGGTCCCACTTTTTATTTTGTGATAATAATAATGGATCATAGAGTATAAATTAAAAAGAGTTGCTCTTAGTGACAAACTCACATAGACTTACAATCCGACTGTGCAATTCCTTTTAGCTGTATGGAGCGTTTTAGCCTCTCTTAGCTCATGTTAAGTTTTTTTGGCTAGTAACTTTAGCTTCACTCTGATCAGTGTAGTTTCCAGAAAAGGTTTGCTAACATTAACCATATCCATTTTTTAAAATGATAATAGGTCAATGTTGAACTGCCTCCAAATGGCCAAAACATCATGTTTAGCGTTAGGGGAAGATTGTCATCATTGTCAAAGGAAACTAACGTTGGCGGTTGGGACACAGACTCATGTGAATGGGTGTATCCTTTGTGCACCCCTCATCGCCATTGCTTTTTGCTGCACTATAAGAATGTTACTATCGAGCATAGACATATAGGTGGGTCAATGTGTTTAAAGAAACAACACAACACTGTCATTTTTCTAGGGAGGACAGCCTCCTACAAATCTCTGCAAACAACTGTTGCAGTCATATGTGACAGTCAAATGGATTGTAAAAAGATTGCGTGTTTAATAAAAGGGCCAGAAATGGTCCTGCATGCGCCATTACCCTATCAGCCTTTGATAAAGTGGAGCACAGATCAAACAGGTCTAACATATTTATAGATCTCTCCTCATCTCGTTGGCCTTGATGGTTATTGTGGAGAGTCTGTGCCTCAAATGAATGTTAGACAGGAAGCATGGATGTTATGTTCTTCTTGTACGTATGTCTTCATTGCTGTATATTAAGAGCCCCGACACATGTTGGGGTACAGAATGAAGTATGATAGGGATGGATCACTGAGTTTCCTCGTGGCGTCAGTGATGGCTTCCGTCAAGCCCCATCGGGCCGGCTGTCACTTCAACACAGGCCTCAGATCAGTTTAAAGGTTATTCAGCTGACACATATCCGCCGAGAGCAGAGGTGCCGCCTAACGGCTGTACAGCAAATCGACCGACTGACAGAGAGTGACTTGCCACGCCTGCTGCAGATGCCAATTTAATACGCCAGACTGCGCCGGGCCACATGATGACAGATTAAGAGCTTTCTGCCATGCACTGTGGCTTCGGGATGCTCCTCCTCCAGCTGCATGCATCCTCCTGGGGCAGACCTGTCCGCTTGCTGAAGTTGTAAACAGAACAGCGTTTAACTTTTTAAGGATGGAAATGAATTGTCCATCAGTGCGAAATTAGACCTCTCTTGGCAGGGATGTGCACAAGCACGATAAGATAATTTCATAGCATGGTAAAGTGCTAAGCTTCTACATCTTTCTAGAAAGCTCAGCCATTGCATAGGGCACCATGATAATCCCTGGCATGTCCCTTTAAGTGCGTCCGCACTGAGAATCTGTGTTTTGCTGGCTCGCTGGTAATCAGCTTCCTACCTGTAGAGGTGGATGAATCTGCTACAGCAGGTGTCTGGGCACAATGTGCGCAGCCACAATGAGATTTCAGGGCCTCAAACCACTGACTCGCCCACAATTTGCAGCGTCAAAATCCCATTGACTCACTTCATCCAGGGTTGGTGCTGGTGCACCGGCTTTCCGCTTTTATGGTGTGGCGTCGTCAAATCCCTGACGCACCGCCGGGATTCATCTCCATTCGGAAGGCTCAGCAAACTCTGGACGGACATGGGGATCAGGCCAGGGGAGGAAGAGAGGGAGTGCAGGGAAGTGAAGAGAAAGTGCTGCTCTGAGAATTCTGCATCTGTAGCCTCCAAGGTGCTGAGGTAGTTAGTCAATCAGCCATTTTGAAATATCTATATTTATTTATCTATATTTATTTACCTCTTCAAAAGCCAACACAGGCATGCGGCAGATAGTGTCTTCATATTTTTTTACAAGAAATGATGAAAAGCAAAATGCGTGGAAAATTGCAGTTTGTTTCATGCTCTTGTTTTTGTGGTTAAAAAAAGATAGCGTCAGTTTTTCTCATTCGTGCTAAGGCTAGTCAGTAGGCACTGGCGCAAAGAAACACTTATTAATTGGAAGTCCTGACTTCCTTTTGCTTAAAAAGATAGATCACAGAGAAGCTGGTTGTAGGTCGAGCAGAGTGGAGAATTATTTGTCAGGGAGGCTGTAGGCTTAGAATAAAATCCCCTCCATCACAACGAGTGCGGAAAAACAAACGCAGTCTGGTTAAGCAAACCCATTCGAACGCACTTTGTTTGTCTGCTTCAGAAATGCAGCAAGATGTGCAGCGCTTGTGCAAGAGCTTACACAGGATTAAAGTGTTTACCAAAACATCAAGGTCCTCTGCACTGACTTTAATGGAGACCCTTTACTGCAGCCGTTCCCCTCCCATCCCAGTGTTTTGTTGATAGAGCACAAAGCTAACAGATGCTGAAAGCTAGAGTGAAAGGATGCAAACAAGGCCAAGACAGCAAGGGCAGGGTTGGATAAATAAAACCTTGGATGAAATCACTTACTCTGGGCTGGCATTGTTTATTTAGCAAGGCAAGGAGTTAGTGGAATAAAATCATAGCTATGCTCTCAGCTAACATGAGCAGTCGCTGTTAGCTGAGACACACTACAGTCACACAGTAGAAAGCCACGCTGTACTAGGTCAGACATTAATGCATGGAACGACAAGCAGGAAATTCACATTTTAGATGTCCGTTTACTAGTGTATTAGTTTATTATAAGGATCTCCATTAGCTGACGCCTAGGCGACCAGCTTGTCTTCCTGGGGACCACATTAAATTAGACAATTTTAAAACACATACAGGAAAAGAAACACAAACTCTCACGAGTATAAAACAAAATAACAAGGAAACAACCTGAAAAACCCAAGAAAAAAAAATTACGACCTAAATTAAATTACTTTATATCAACAACATGACACTTGGGTGTAGAGTTAACATTTAGCTAGCTCTCAAAGACAAAGCAGGAGAATGACAATTCATCAGAATAAAAGAAAACCTTTTTAAGAGATGTTGAGATTTAGGTATCTTCATAAAACTTCCCTATCCTTTGATAGTTTTGCATGATAAATGAGGTTTTCAAAACAAAAACCTGATACCTGAAGACATATGTGCCTCTCCCGTCTCCTTCAAGTTACCAGAGGCCCAAAAAAGCCACCACCCTGTGCCCTCTAGTGGAACTCCTTCCCAACACAGTCTTTATCTGTCAAACGAAGGCTGTTGGTTATGCACATAACGCAAAGCATCTAAACATTTAACAAAAAAGTAGCTCATTAACTATCTACTCTACTTCCCCTCTTGATTAATTAGCGAATGCGCTGGGCCTAACTGCCACATAATGTTGGTTATATATCACCCATGGTGCACCTGCTTCCACTGTTAACTGCTGATGAAAGAAATATCCCACAGCCCTTGGTGGCAGTGACATTTTAACTGACCTCCGACCCCCTTTCTTAAGCCCCTCCCCTACCTGTCCCATTGCTTGCTGTATTGTTATTGTATATTACTCTCCCTAAATGCAACTTACTTAAGCATGCATTAACCCAACTTCTTATAGTGGAACTAAAATCCAAAATAAAACCATGTCTGATTGACCTCTCTTTCTCTGACGTACATCCAGATTGCACGCCCTGTCCTGTGTTTTAAAATACTAACAAGAGAAATGTATTAGTAACTAATAATAAAGTCTTTATTATTAGTTAAGCGAAGGTGGTGACACTTTTCCTATGAACTGTCCCCCTCCTCTTTGTCTGCCTCAGTGTGTGCTTTCTGGTTGTTCATCTTTGATAGTGTGAAAAATTTAATGCCTTTCTTTCTTGCTTGCTAATTTGTTTTGTCTTTTTGTACATATATGTTGAAACACATATATGTGTATCTATGTTTCTCTTCTGAAAATGTTCAAATTTTAACTATCTGATAATTTGCTAAGAATCACTATTATTGACAATGCTTTGATGATTTCTTCCCTAATTAGAATGAAACTTCCTCTTTTCTCTATGACTTAATTACTATTCCTTGAACAACAGGAGTTGTTGTTTTTTTCTCCAAAGATTGGGTATCAAAAATCAAAACCATGCAGCTGGATTGGGATTTCAAAATTCATGTCCTCCATAGAGAAAAAAGAGAAGACACCTCCAAAGTCGACCCTCACCACTATCTGTGAAAAGTGTTCCAAACTGTTTCTATGCTGATCTTTAATATCTTCCTGTTAGCTGATAGCTATCTCTGATTGAAATTTGGATTTAATCAATGAATGAGTTGACTAATTTTGTGCATGGCAAAGAAGTTGCAGCTTAGGGTTTGTAAAACTGTCAGTGTTGAGAGTGCTGTTCTCTTTTGTAGATGGGCATGTATATGCTCATTGTTTGTATATCCCCATCCCTTCCTTACAGCCAAAAGCTCTAATGCCGCCCGACCGCTTCGTGCCGCCTTTACATGGACATGGCAACTGATGTACACGTTCACCCCCATCTATGTCATTTCCTTCCTAGTATGTTCATAGGTCCCACCCCGTCTCACACTCCCTCCTCCCAAACCCTTTACGTAGAGATTCTAAGATATGTACAGTCATACATTTGTTCATTAATGAAGTTAAATCAAGCAAAAAAGAAAAAGAGTCATCTAATCAGGCTGTAGATATTTACTGAGAGACTTATCTATCAAAGCAAGAACTATAGATATACACTTTTCTTTTTATACAAAAATTAAATGACTATCTAAAGAACAAAAAAAAGTTATCCTGAACAGAATGGTGAAGATTATTTTTCATGTCATGATGTGTGGATGTTTGTGTTGTTACCTCCCTGTGCCATCCTGTCGAAAAAGAGAAATATATACTACTTAATCACAAACTGCTAAAAAAAAGAAAAGAAACTAACCTAACTTGTCCAAAGGCATTCTTACACAACTTTCTTTTGTAAATTTTTTTTTTCTTCCTGCCAAAATCATGCGGGCAATTTGTTGACGTAAGTTGACAAAACTGATGGTATGCTTTCTTCCTTTTGAAAACTGTTTTTATTTTATTTTTTGTAGGCTTTTATGAGCTGACTTTGTTTTTCCTACTTACTAACTACTAATCCCTTTCTGGATAGCTCTATCTGTGGCTTTACTTTGTGAATGTTTTTTTTCCAATGTTTGCTCTAACTCTGAACTCTTTTTGTAATGCCTTAATTATTATTCCTATCATTATTATTATTATTATTATTTTGATTTTGGTTTACTTCATTTCCGTTCTGTTCTTTTCTTTTTTGTTCCAAAAGGTTTGCATCTCTTTATAGTGCCCTGTTTGTGAGACTTTGCAATGTACAAACAAGCCACTTTGGCAAGAGGATAAGCAGCTTCAATAGACATCTGAATGTTTCAAAGTCTTTGTAGTCATCGAACAACAGGTTTAACCAATAAAGCAGGTGGTATCAAGTGTTCCCAAATGGATTTATTAGAAGGCAGTAGCTGTGGCAAATGTTTTTTAAGCTCCTTGGTTTGTAGGTCTTGTGAATAATAAAGTAACATCGCGCTAAAATGGAGAACAAAACTGTAACAATTGAGCTTCTCCCACCAGAAAAGTACAAATAAGGAAACATTCAGGTGTGATTGAACTGCCCGGTAACTTTGTGCCATTGTGGTAACTGTAGGGGTCAAAAGGCAAGAGGCTAGGGCAAAGAGGGGAGCCCACTTATGCTGTTCCCTCTATTCTTTATCATTTGTGAGTGGTGACTTTTGCAGGGACAGTTTTTCTTTTGTAGATCAGTGTGTGGCCCACTAAAGTGCCAGTCATGGTTTTTAAGAGGCTCAAAGTAATGGTTTTGAACTTTGGAGCACTTCCTGTCCAAAAAACGTTGCCTTTCCCTTTTAGTTCTCTTGTCATTTTTCAGCTTCTTAAGGTGTCTTCAGGTCAACAGGGTTAAAAAGTGCCTCTCTCAGCAGCAATACGAAACACCTTACAGTTTCTCATTTCAGACTTAGTTAACTTGCTTTCAGGCCCACTGGCTTGCACTTCCAATTGCAAACAAATGCTAATACCCTCTGCTTCTTTTTGTCCACAGAGTGCATCTTTTGGTGCTCAGTTTTTGAACGGACTAAAAAGGATTTACACTCAAAGATAAATTAATCAAGCCTCTTAAAAGCCTAAAGTCTTTCATGTGGAGAAACATGCAGCCTTATCTCAGAGAACTAAATATAGGGCCACAATGTGTGTGGCATCCCACATAATTCACACTTTTATTATACAGGAAGTAATGAATATTCATGCATATAGAACATATGGTAACCGTGACTAGTTTATAGCACAGTATAAATGTAGTCCTCATAGACTATCAGGATATGTAGGAGGTAGTATGTGGAGTCAGTTTAATGTGGCTCACCCTTGTGCATCCCTCAAAGCCTTTTGATGCAACGTACACTTTATTTATGGCTGTTTTCTTTCTTTTTGGGTCTTGTTTGGTTCTGAGTTTCATTGTTTTTGCACTGGTACCGTATTTTCCGTTCTTTCTTTCCTTGTTTATCCTCAGTTGATTTTCTCCCTATGTTGAGCTTTGCTTTATGCTTTCTTTGGTTACCGTTTCTTTTGGTGTTTGGCTGTTTCTTGCTTCGCTGATGGACGACTTTCTGCTCTCTGACTGCCGTTTTTGTTTCTCTCTTTCCAGGAGGGGAGCTAGTCATCCCCGTGCTAGTTGAGGACCCCATAGACATCCCTTCTGTATCCACCCGTTCTCCCTTCATCCCCCTCCCCCCAACCCTCCACCCCGTCCTCACCATTATTGAGACCACCAAAGAATCCTTGGCCATGGCCACTGAGGCGGGGGTACCTTGCTTGTCGGACCGAGGCAGCGATGATTGTGATGATGGTGGTGATGATGATGATGATGATGATGGCATGGTGATTTCGGGGTTTGGCTCTGGCGAAGCTTTCGACTCTAGCCTGCCCCCTACTGACGATGAAGATTTTTACACCACCTTCTCCCTGGTAACAGATAAGATCTTGACCACATCGGCTTATGAAGGCGGCTACAAAGCCCTCGCGCCCAAGTGGGAGGCCAAGGACTTGAGGCCTAGCAAAGCCTCTGAGGCAGGTAGGACTACACCCACCTTGCCTCTGCCCGACCCCCCGGGCCACGCCGGCGGTCCCCTCGGACACGCCACCCAAGCTGCCCGCCGGGAAAATGAACAACCGCGAGGTAAAACCCCCGCAGCCGGACATAGTCCTGCTGCCCCTACCCACGTCCATCGATCTGGACGGCACCAAGCCACGGGGCCCCTTCATCACCTCGCCCATGCTGCGCACGGTGCCCGCCGCCTTGCCCACCGTGCCCGGCGTGGTGCGCCGTGTGCCCCCGGGGGCCTCAGAGGTGATCCGGGAATCCAGCAGTACCACGGGCATGGTGGTGGGCATTGTCTCAGCCGCCGCCCTGTGCATCCTCATCCTCCTCTACGCCATGTACAAGTACAGGAACAGGGACGAGGGTTCCTACCAGGTGGACGAGACACGCAACTACATCAGCAACTCGGCGCAAACTAATGGCACTGTGGTGAAGGATAAAGCACCCAGCGGCAGCGCCAAAGGCAGCGCAGGTAGCAAGAGACCGAAAGACAAGGACAAGGAGTATTATGTATAGAAATCAGAAGTCATTTCCCAACACAAAGAAAAATAAACTGTATGGAACACAGTTATAAACATTTTGACAGTACCATATTGGCAACTGTGATTTAAAAAAAAAAAAGAAGAAAAAAAAAGGATAAAATCTCATGAGAACTCAAGACTTAGTGAGTCACTGAAACATTTCCAAAAGAACTTTAGCTTATGGAAGCACACTTACTATTGTAAGCATTACAGAGAGACAATGCAGTACAAATTCAACGGGACTCAACGTGGATCTTTTGAAGGAGTCCCTGCTGGAGACATTTGGCAGTGTGAACAACATCACTCTTAACATCCACGCGACCCTAAGTGACTGTCAAGAGGTGTGTGATCCTGGGAGTTCTAACAACCTTGTCCATTGTAACCCTGTAAAATACGATCACTGTCATTTCGGCCATTCTGAGCATGCATGTGAGGTGTATGTGACGTGGTGCTGGCATCTGTGTAAGTGAGGGACCTCAAGAAACTATGATTGTCGGGAAAGTTGGAAGTCAAAACCTGATTTCGCATTACAAACGGTTTCATTAAACGTAGCTTTCATCAATGCGATATGAGCTAAAGTATATGTGTACTTAAAGCTGTCTTTTTATTTAAATTTTTTATTTATTCATTGATTGTTATTTATTTATTTAATAAATTTAGGTCCTTATTGTTTTGTTTTTTTTGAAGGATGATGTCCAGTCAGGGTCGACTAGGCAGTGCTCAGTGACCGCTCAGCAGGATGTGATACAGTAATGTATCTCAATATTTCTCTCTCCCTTACGTCTCAGCTAAGGATTGGACTGCTATGCATGGCAACCAAATTCTAGATAGTGTTCAAGCCTGAAAGAGTGGATCCACCAGGAAAAATACACATAATAATGTTACTTCTCTGAATTTTAAATCTCTTACAGCATTTGTCTTTTCTTTCATTTCATTTTTGTTGTCCAGTTTTTGAAACATTTCCTGAAATGATGTGGCAAAATGCATTGTCATAATTTGAGACCGGCGGAGATTTAATTTGTCACAATGTTAAAAAAAAAAAGAGGAAAAAAATTCCAGGCTTAAGACTTAACTCCAGCGTGAACAAGTGTGATTCTATCTGTTTTCACAGACAACTGTGTCAAAAACAGCAAATATGTTTACATATTTTATTACATTATAGCCGTTGTGCTTTGCAGGTCAATATTGTACAGAAATTCAAGTTTCTGTTGATTTTTAAAAAAGAAAATCATTTTCTTGTATAGGCCGACCATTTGATTTGATTCTACTGCTGTAAATCATTTGTATTCCTTTGCCAGGAACGCCTGGAGATAAAAAAAAAACACACAGATGTGCACAGAAACATTTGTTTTGGCTGAGAGCAAATGTTGTTAGATTAGACGTCTAGTCTCTGGATGGTGTTTCTCTTCAGTCGCATGAATATTTGACCTTCGGAAGCTGTCAAATAGAAAACATCTCCCTCAGATCTTGTATTAGGGACTCCTCCTTATTCTGAAATTACTTTTAACATGTTATTTATTTTTTTATTGGAAATTTGAAAAACAGAACAAGAGAATAAAGACAGATTATGATGGATTTGGAAATCTATTGCTAGCACCTTACTGATTTACAGGTGTTTTATTTTTGTTTCTTCCTTTTTTTTTTTTTAAACTCTGACGTCAATGTTCTCGTCTGCTCAACTCGTCTTCTTTTTGCTTTTTTTCTGTTTATAGTGTAGCCTAATTTCATGTCTCATTTTTATGACATTCTCTTCCAGCAATATGTTTTTTATGTCATTATTTATTGCTGAAGTTATTTGTTTTCATTTCCATGCAAACTCAATCGGTGTGTATGTTCACTTTGATTTTTTGTGTTGGTACTTGGCTTTTTCAACCAGTTAATTATTATTGTCTTATGCTCCTTTGACTCCAAACAATTCCCAGAAATAAAAAACATGTTGTTCCCAAAGCTTTTTGGATGTTAGACTGCGGGTCGCTGTCACTCACTTATCCATGTTGTGGTGTAAAGGTAGGAGAAGACACAGTGAGGAGATGGAGATAGATGCCATCTACGCCGAAGACTATTCACCAAACCACAATTTCTCATCCACTTGCTATTGCTTCAGTGATTTCATTTTATACCAAAAAGTGGTATCATTTCCATTCAAATGAAGTCTGGAGCACAGCAGCTCAACACTATAATTTACCAATAGATGATTATGCTAATTCATACACTGTTCATCAACAAGAGAAAAAATATGTGTGAAGTTATTACAGGGTCCAGGGTCTTCACAACATCAGAGGAATGGCTTTGGGTTTCTTTAGAGGCAGGCTTTTATAAGAGTGCACAGCCAAATGAGATTCTCTAAAACCATATGGCCAGGTTATGAGCTACTCAATGGCAGCAGCACCTGCTTTTCCAGCTCGTTTTAACACTGTCCATATTTCGTGCAAATGGGCCTTCACAGAGCCGGTCATTAACTTGCAATAGCCCCATTGATGTAGGATATCAGAGCAGAGTGTGTGAGTATATCCAGCTCGCACAATGACTACATATTAACTCATTCATCCTGCCACAGGCAACGGGAACACGAAGGCCAGCAGGGGTTTGTTCCACTGAGGGACTGTATTTTACATTCTAAAGGCAGACCCACATTTCAAGATTCATTTTTTTAAAATGTGTTCTGTGTAAGTCAACACAATAATGTGTATGGACACATTTATTTTAGCGAGTAATGATATTTAATCCACACTTTATCCTACTGCACCTATGACGGCAGGTAGAGAGATACAGGTTTAAGGCTGGTACAATCAATATTTTTTATATTAACACATTAAAACTTTTGACTGTGTGAAATGGGCTGCTTGAAATGAACCTACAGAGAATTACCACACCCTGCATTTTAGCCTTTCAGTTAGTTTCAGCCTGAGCAGACAGGTATTTTTGAAGGGAAAAAACCCTCCAACACGTCATACTCTGAAAGCTATGCCACCACAGGGGAAAATAATCGGTACCATGGGCTGAAAAGGCGAACAAAATGCCTGTAGCTAGCTAGTTGTTAGTAATGCTAATGTAAAACTGCTGCTTTAGCTTAAAATGTAGTTAGCCTAAAGCTGACATTTAGATATTTGACTTGGTGACAAAATGCTTGCTGCACACCTAACATAATGTAACTTTGGCATACTGTCAGGTTCCCACAATTTTCCTATTCTTCCTGCTGATGCTCTGTAGGTCCATCCACTTTTGTCTCAATAAAGGCACTTTTTTTGGTTTGGCAGCTTATAAACGTAGTTATGGAATCTTTACCTTGTTGGTAGTGCATCCCGCTTTTTAAGCCTTTTGTCTGTTGTTTGCTAGCAGATTAAATTAACACGGAGAAACTTTCACACACTAAAGTGCAGCATTGTTTTCCTCTCGCAGTCTGTCTTTATTGCCATACTATTACTGCACTTTGCCTTTGGATAATCTCCACAGAATTAATCATATACTTTAATTTACAATTAAATAAATGTAATATGTGATTTAAAGTTTAGGTATTTTAACCACGCATTAATCCCACTATGTTAAAAGTGGAAATGGTAGCTAACATTACTGAAATATGCTTTGGTAATTACCATCAAGCTAGCAGGAATTTATCTCTTTTGTTTTTCTCCATCGTTGGGGCTACTACTACCACATTTTATATGTCAAATAACTAGCTAATTGTCGAGATGTCAAGTTCGACAATATAGACATTTTTCATTTGGAGATAACTAGGAAAAACGGCAACTGGATCTAGTTTTTGCTTCAAACTAAGATAAGCTGTAGCTATCTCGTTTGATATAGCACGTTTGCATTAGCTGTGTAATTTGCTCTCTTTCTGTGGCAGCTGTGCAGTTAACTGCCGTTCGGCTTGGTTTGGTGTGTAGCGTTATCTCTTTAAAGATACAGTGCGTAGACTGTCATTTTAAGTAATGACGACAAAACTGTCGTCGCACAGCCCTCCACGCCTTTCCTAGTAGCTTAGCCAAGGAGGACACAGGATTAAAAACACACGATGGACTCTACAGAAGAGGTAATTATCTTCACTTGAGTTTCTTCGCGACAAGATAATTTTCTAAGGCTTATGGAGAGAAATACAGAGAGAGTTGTGTGGAGCTGATAGTCTTTATAAGCGTTAGCAATTAATTTGACAATAGCTTGAATGTAACCTAGGTTAGCTAGCTAGCTTACATTATTAACATAAAAAGTTACGCACTAAAGCTTTAATAGTTGTGCTGGTCAGGTGCCTTTGGCGTTGTTATTGACGCTAAAACTCTTCTTTAGCGTAATATCTAAACACAATTTATCTGCTTGGTCGGGACTATGGCGTCACTTTTGACGCAGTTAGGTTAAGGAAAAGGTCATGGGTGGCCTTAGGTTTCCATGACGCGGGAAGAACGGGACGGTTGTGTTGAGGAAAAGAAGAACGGACGGTTGTGTTGAGGAAAAGAAGAACGGACGGTTGTACACATTGGAAGTAGGCCTACCTGTACTTTACTTATCTTTTTATTTTCATGCCACATTCTATTTTTCTACTTTCTAGGTATTTCAGAGAGAAATATTGTACTTTTTACTCCACTACATTCATTTTTACGCACAAAACACATGTAGTTTATAAAATACGATGTTTTATTATAAATGTAACTACCCAACAGTAATTATTAGGCCTACAAGTAGGCTACAGCTGAAATGATTAACGGGTTAATTGACAGTTTTTTTTATCCTTCAAGTTTCTACAATGTGGCAGTTATTCTTCATTGAGTAGATTTTACTTACATATGATACTTACATATTTTTACTTAAGTAACATTTTAAATGCAGGACTTAAACTTGTAATAGAGTATTTTTGCAGTGTGGTATCAGTACTTTTACTTAGCCTAAATAAACTAAAGGATCTGAATACTTCTTCCACCAATGACATTTAATAAGATGTTTTCACAGGTTATATACATGTCAAAGAGTCAGATTCATGTCTTAACTCAGTTTTGATCAAATATGTAGTTCCTGGGTTTTGACTTTAGGTTAGAATACTGATGTCCTGCACTTTCATATAAGATATTTTAGAATGTAAGGCATGTAAAGCTGTTTGCCATTCCTGATGACAGTTCCTTTCTAAGCTGACTGCCCTTTTTTGAAATCCCTCGAAATGTATCTGGTCTTTTGTAAATTAAGCCTCGAGCTGCAGTGCACAGTGCTAGAACCTCGCTGCTTTTATCTCAACTGTCTAATAGAGCGGATTTGTAATCAGGAGCATCTGTAGCAGACAATAAATTTCATTCACAACATCATACTGGACTATCAATCACAGTCGAATTGTGACATTGTATGAAAAGAGAGGGAGCTGGTCAGATGGCAGCCAAATCTCCAAATCCACAATGTGACAGTGTGACTGAGAATCTACAGCATTTCTTTTTTATTTGTAAATGTAAATGTGCTGTATTTATATAGCACTTTTCTAGTCTTAACGACTACTCAAAGCGCTTTTACATCATACAGGATACATTCACCATTCACACACATTCATACACTGGCCGAGGCTGCCGTACAAGGTGCCACCTGCTCATCAGATAAACACTCACACACATTCACACTCCGATGCGCAGCATCGGGGGCAACTCAGGGTTCAGTGTCTTGCCCAAGGACACTTCGACATGGGACTGCAGGGCCAGGGGCCACCAACCTTCCAATTGGCAGGCAACCGTACTACCACTGAGCCACAGCCGCCCCTTTTTACTTTTACTATTATTTGCTATGGTTGACATCCTGAAAATACAAATGCCTTTCCCCCGGTGCAGATGACAGATATTAAAGTAAAAAGGCAAATTCCATGAAGTAGTCAACACAATAATAACGTCAAAAGAACAGAGAAACAATACCAAGCACCAGGAAAGGTAAGTGCAGCATAAATTACCACTAAAAGAAACAGAAATTACATAATGCATCATAGTCTAGCCAGATATTTTCCCCAAATAACAAAACAACATAATATTATGATCATTATGAATTCAAGTCCCCAAACAAGAACCGTATTAATACTGAAAAAAATAATTCTATTTTGCTCTTATAAAGCCTACTGACACAAACCCTGAACCGTTAGGTGTTCCTGTTTTCACAACCATTAGTCACTTCCAGATTTACACAAGCAGGGTGCCAGCAGAGGAAACGTTTCCATTTGATATTCACAACCCATTTGCTTACACAGTTGTTGGCTGACAAAGTTTATTGATAGGATTTAATGTGTAGCAACTACTTTTCCTTTTAGTCAAATTAGTAGATGTAGATTACATCAATCCCGCTGATGTTGGCTGGATAATTCAAATCTTAATTGACAGAAAAACAATTTACATTTGCTAATGGCTTTTCCAAATGGATTTCTGTGTGTGTTTGACTGCATTAGCTCTGCCATCGCCCTGTATAGCTCTCTGGAATGGCAGCAAGGGAGCAGCTTGGCTCCCCTTCATGCATTTAAAGGCTGACAGTTGACCTGTCATGAAATTTTACTTCAACTAATGAACTGGTTAATTCCACTTAAACGCTTTGTGGCATGTTTTTCCTTTCAAATAAACAGCAGCTTTATAAGAGCGATGCATCAGCTCTGTCAGTGATTACTGATGAAATCTGGTTTTGTTGCTTCCTACACAGAGGCAGCATGCTGTAAATGCACTGGGTATGTCTGCAGCTGTAGCATTTTATGATTCCCCCTCTACAGATTGTAGACATGCAGCTTATTTTATTTGTCCCAATAAAGATTCAGGAGAGATGCTGTATCCTCCACGGACTGAAGAAAAGCAGCTGTGAAGGTGATGGTGATCAGTCCTGACAGGTAAAATATGAGTCCGCTGACCTTAACTGCAGCAATATGAAGGACACACACATACACAACCTCAAATAGAAGTGTAGTGTAGGCGTATGTACGCATTGGGCATGCTTAAGCCACATCACAGTTCACACGCACAGAAAGAAATGGTTGAACATATGTGGGTTAAGGATTCACATTCATATGTCACATTGGGTGCACACAGTGATATGCTAGCACAATAGTCAGGTGTGTGTATATATGTGCACTTAATTCACTTTTGTGTCTGCCTGCAGAGAGCACACCTCCTCTTATTCTTCCACTCCATCACTCAGCAGCCAAAGCTTTCAGTTAGCTCCTCAGCCCTAATTAACTGCCAAGATATGAATGCGCTAATCTGGGCTCTAAATCTTCAGTTCCACTGACAAAAGCTTTTACAGGCTGTCACAGCTGCATGATAAACAGCAGGGCTGCTTTCTCGCCTAGTGGACACAGTGCCATCTAGGGACCAGGTCTGGCAGCTCAGGATTCTTTACTCTTGAGGGTATTTATTACCATGCATACATAATGCATGCATAGTGCATCTGTGGTTAAAGTCTCATTCTTGTAGAGAACCTCCATATACACCACAGTCTACTGTAATTTGGAGCAATTTGGCGAAGTGCATCTAGTTGTTAATTGTGCTGACATTAGAGTAATATTACCATAACTTTGAATGAGATTACCACTGAAGTGGAACACAATTTAGAAAATTCAAGTAGGTTAGTTTCCCCAGATGAGAAAGGGCTGCAAAACACAAGAGTGAATAAGAGCAGAGAGCCTGAGCTGCACACCAAAACACTGCTTTACTGTTGCTCTGCAGTCAAGAGCATCAACAGGCATGTGAAGATCAAGACTGAGCGTGATGCTGGTGAAGGGTGCATGAGTATGTGGGTACACATTTATACTGTATGTCTCCGTCTCCATCTGTATGTGTCAGTGAGGGATGTTTGAGAGAGATAGGCCTCCTATCCAAGCTTGACAGTGTGATTGGATCCAGTGAGAATCCCAATGAAGCAATGAGTATCTCAGTGGCAGCTCCCCTCCCCCAGGGGCCCCCAACACAGCCAAGAGGCCAGCCCCAGCCCTGCCAGTTCAGACCAGATGGAAATTGAGGCGGGATGGGATCTGGGAAGCAAAAAAAAAAAAGGCAAGTGAACTTTAAACCGTTTTAGCTGCTGTGAAGGTGACTGCGGCAAAACCACCTGTAAAATGTGATTTGATTATAAGTGATAGTGGCGGATAATTGTAGAGGCTGTCTGACTGGGGCTCAGTATGCTGCTCAAATCAGATGTGCTGTGTTTGAATTCATAAAAACTCAACCCGTGTTTGAAAATAGTTTGGATACATTAAGTGATAAAGATCATAAACAGAAAATTCCAGCAATAAGTGACACATTTTTATCAAGTTTGTGTTACTGGTAAAGGTGACTGATAACACACAGCAAATTCAATAATTCCATGAGGCCTTTTGCCTCTAGCCAGCCTCTCGTTGCAAATAGCAATCTGTTTTTAATTGAGTTGTCTGGTTATATAAAACTTTTCCAACATCCATCCTGTATTATTTGGATGGCTCTTAGTTCAGTCCTAGCAGGTGAATCAGGATTTATATTAGGCATACAGACACAAATATACAATACAGGATTAGGTTGCTCCAGTTAAAGTTTGTGATTAAAGCTAGTTTCAAACTAGTGATTTACTAAATTGTACTTTAAATACTCACTGCTGCATCACAAGCTTTAAGATAACTTCCAAGAATGACAGTTTTAGGGACAGTGTTTAACATATAGCCTAACTTAACTGCCAGTTCTTTGTAAATGTAGGTATTACTTTGTTTTATCTCTAAATGCATTCATAGAGAAATGCGTTTCAGAGTTAGCAGTATTCCGTTTAGAATTAATCCAATTATGCTAATCTAGTTTACATGATCACTTGCACCGTTATTGACTTGATGTTTTGTAATTCACTTTTTTGTTGTATCTTATGGAATGTAAATCATATGACTAAATAGCATTTTATCAAGTGTCTGGTAAGCATGTCGATCATATTTAATATTACCTCTTGTTCTGTAATCCAAACGAGTCATATTTGCAAGCCAACGTTAGCTTGGTTAGTTAATTCAATATACTCGACAGTTCCACTTGGCAGCTAGTAGATATACATATTAAGTATTAATTAAACAAATGTCTACATTACAACTAGATTGTGTGGTGCAACCTGTCTTAAATAAATTATATGAATAACTTCTATATTTTAACTTAGCTAAGCTTAACTAAGCTTTGCATTTAGGTGTAAGAAGAAGAAGGTGTAACAAGGAATTATGGGCCATATGTGCAGTAGATGACTCTTGGCCAGAATACATCCTTGCTCTTGGCCCTCTTTCTTTTCAGACTCCTTCCTTCCCCTATCACCATTATTTAACATTATCATATGTGTCTTACCGTTCACAACTTAAACTGAAATGAATTAATTGAAATTGGGCATTTCTGTCATAATAATGTTATAATATTCAACACACTGTTTTTTACATTAAAGTTACTGTTTTACCCTGTGTAGGCTAAGCCAAGTTTTATTCCTGCCTATTGTAGTTGGCCACTTATATTACAGCAGCTGCATAACTAGGGTCAACTTTCATTTCATTTGTTTTGTAGAATTCATCCAAACCGGTTTCAAAATCAGCACAGTATGATGTAAAAGTAGTCTATAATAGGCTAATGTACACAGGAGGATCACAAAATGAATTGTACTTCAGATGCTGCCTTGAGGCCTGAGAGTCAGTATCCTAATGTAGGCTAACCACATATCATATTCAGTGATGCAGAGAGTGATAGGTAATAAACTGAGTCTGTGACTATTACAGCTACGTCACTCAAGTCAATTCACAACTGGGTCATACCGGTCACCGTCTGGTTGCTGCAAGGCCACGCAGGGCTGCATCATACTATTTAGCACAGGTCCTCACAAGTGATGACACTCGATGAGCCTCCCGCTTACAGAGCCAGGAGAGGCCATTGTGGCATCACAATTGGCAGGCTGAGTGACTGGTCCTCCACACCTGTCTGCCATCGAACATGAAAATAACCCCACTCACCCGTGACTGTTGCATATTCCATGAGCAAACACAGTGTACAGCACTTCATCTTATTTATAAAAGGGTTATAAATACAAATTATTGCACAACAATTGCAGAAAAAAACATGTTTTTTCCCTCCCTATAAGCCCGGGAGAAAATGAGGTTGATACGGAGAATCAGCTGCAATAACCCATTCACTTATTGAACGGCAGTGGCTGGATTCACTCTCAGCCTCCAGGCTTAAACGAAAAAGCAGAGCATGGCTGCCTGATTGAATGGGTTTGTAATGCAAGCCAAATAGGTTTGTTCTAATGGGAATCAGCCTCGTGGCTGCTGCGGAAGCGTACGCCAGCACTATAAAGCAGTAAGCGGCGGTGGCAAACACCCCATCGCTGTTTGATTGGCTGTGAGAGGCAGGAGCAACACTAAGGGGTTGCGTTGTTTACTAATGGCTGTTTTAGTGAGGTAATATTAAATGAGCCTTAACTTTAGGAATCAAAGTATTTGTGATGGTTTGAGATAGATATACACTCACCGGCCACTTTATTAGGTACCCCATGCTAGTAACGGGTTGGACCCCCTTTTGCCTTCAGAACTGCCTCAATTCTTCGTGGCATAGATTCAACAAGGTGCTGGAAGCATTCCTCAGGGAGTTTGGTCCATATTGACATGATGGCATCACACATTTGTCGACTGCACATCCATGATGCGAATCTCCCGTTCCACCACATCCCAAAGATGCTCTATTGGATTGAGATCTGGTGACTGTGGAGGCCATTTGAGTACAGCAAACTCATTGTCATGTTCAAGAAACCAGTCTGAGATGATTCCAGCTTTATGACATGGCGCATTATCCTGCTGAAAGTAGCCATCAGAAGTTGGGTACATTGTGGTCATAAAGGGATGGACGTGGTCAGCAACAATACTCAGGTAGGCTGTGGCGTTGCAACGATGGTCAATTGGTACCAAGGGGCCCAAAGAGTGCCAAGAAAATATTCCCCACACCATGACCACCACCACCAGCCTGAACCGTTGATACAAGGCAGGATGGATCCATGCTTTCATGTTGTAGACGCCAAATTCTGACCCTACCATCCGAACGTCGCAGCAGAAATCGAGACTCATCAGACCAGGCAACGTTTTTCCAATCTTCTATTGTCCAATTTCGATGAGCTTGTGCAAATTGTAGCCTCAGTTTCCTGTTCTTAGCTGAAAGGAGGAGTGGCACCCGGTGTGGTCTTCTGCTGCTGTAGCCCATCTGCCTCAAAGTTCGACGTACTGTGCGTTCAGAGATGCTCTTCTGCCCACCTTGGTTGTAACAGGTGGTAATTTGAGTCACTGTTGCCCTTCTATCAGCTCGAACCAGTCTGGCCATTCTCCTCTGACCTCTGGCATCAACAAGGCATTTCCGCCCACAGAACTGCCGCTCACTGGATGTTTTTTTCTTTTTCGGACCATTCTCTGTAAACCCTAGAGATGGTTGTGCGTGAAAATCCCAGTAGATTAGCAGTTTCTGAAATACTCAGACCAGCCCTTCTGGCACCAACAATCATGCCACGTTCAAAGTCACTCAAATCACCTTTCTTCCCCATACTGATGCTCGGTTTGAACTGCAGGAGATTGTCTTGACCATGTCTACATGCCTAAATGCACTGAGTTGCCGCCATGTGATTGGCTGCTTAGAAATTAAGTGTTAACGAGCAGTTGGACAGGTGTACCTAATAAAGTGGCCGGTGAGTGTATATATATCATGCAAACACATATGTGATTTGTGACTACTCCTTCACTTCCGCTGTGCCAGGAAATTAGACTTCCTGCCGTTACAATTGAATCTAAACCAGAAAAGCAACAATACATGTTAGATGAAAATCACACTAATAAGCACAGTAACACCTCTACGCCTCCATAGATACATAAATTACTTCTTTTTGTTTTTTTTACTTCCCCCCCCTATTGGAATCTAGACACCCATGTTTTAAGATATTCGTCAGAGATGTCTGCTGCAACCAGAAAACAGGACAAAGTAGAATTTTCTTTGGTCTTTATTTTTTGTTTGGCACTGGCAGCATTGATAAGTTGCATTAAATAAATTTAATGTGGGGGGGGACCTCAACACAAGGTCCTTTTTATTGGTATTTCAAAACTCTTTTCTACCTGGATGGAGTTGCTTAGTTGTCATGGGGATGCTCACAGTGTGACCATAACAATTGAACCATCTCCATGACAACTGAGCAACTCCATCCACCTCAGACTTACTGACCATTTAACTCAAGAGAGTGTATTTGTATCCGTATAGTATTACATGTTTGATGGACGAGGGTATGTGTAGGAACCGATTGGAGGGTCACAACTCATTGAGCTACCTGGCTAATAAGCCACTGAGCAACACACCTGAGGGACACCAGTGGTGCAAAGGTGGAGAGTTGAGCTGAGAGACACTGAGGGCACAACTAAGCAGAAGGTAGGCAATATTTTCAGTTGCCTCTCAATAGCTGTGTAACAATACATGTATTTAAGAGCTGAGAACGAATGTTGATGTGTCTCAATATGCTTTTTGGCCTGTTTGTGTGTGTGTTGTCAACTCTGAACAGAGGTGGGTAGTAACGGGTTACATTTACTCCATTACATTTACTTGAGTAAGTTTTTGAAAAGATTGTACTTCTAGGAGTAGTTTTAAATCACTATACTTTTACTTGTACTTGAGTAGATTAGTGAAGAAGAAACCGTACTCTTACTCCGCTACATCAGGCTACGATGAGCTCATTACCTCTTTGGTATTCTAGGCGTCATCATTTTTACCCCAGCGTACGTATCATTTTAATGTTTTATTTTGACAGATAGAGTCTTCCGCTGAAGGCTCTACCACGTGACTGTGTTTAACCAATCAAACGTCGTTGTGCAGTCACGTGACCATACTCGATCTCAGCGGCGGGACAGGTGTCGGTACACGATCTGTCCTGCCTGCACAATCCAATCTGCGCATGTGCAAGATGTTCGCGCATGCACAGTTGATTTCATGATGAACGTGGATTTACAACACTGCACGATCTGTTCCTATAGACAGTTAAAGAAAGTCTGTTTGCCTCCACCGGAAAGCTAACGTTAGTTTAGCTAACAGCTAATTCGGCTAACCACTAGCTGAGACAGCATGTAAAAGACTCTCAAAACTGAAAATAACTGTTTAAATATATTACAGCTGTTACGTCAGTTCTACTTTAGTTGTGCTCATATAAAATACAATCATGCAATACTTGTCTTTATTATTACTGTAAAGTCATTTAGCTGTAGCTGCTTTTCCCACTGTTTACTTTCATTAACGTTATTTTAGGCTGAATCAATTTGTCAGCCTGTGAGCCAAAATAGCTGTTAGCTAAACTGGCGTCAGCTTCCCGGTAGAGGCTAATCGTTCTCTTAGCTCATCAGTATACGATCTGTCATAGTTGTAGCTGTAGTGTACCGACAACAGGTTAGCTTTACAGTCGTAGCAAAACAAAGACGTCAGAATCAACCGTCGCCAAGGCAACGCAGATCAGGAGGAACCCCCTCCTCCCCCCGGCCTCATAGTGAAAGCATGGTTACCTTAGGAAAAGTGTGAAACAGCAGCTACATTGTGCGGCGTCTTCTGGGTCGACCAAAACAATCGGACATGTGAGCGTTCAACATCTAACCTGAGGAGACGTAGCGGTAGTTTTAGTTGTTGCTGTGGAGAGGTGGATGTTTGTCTTTTAGGTTACATACAGTATGTTTAACATGCAGTATCCATCCAAATTTGATGTGACAAGTCTCTCACTTAAGCTATTTTGTAATTAATAAATTAATTTTAATTTATTTTATTGATTGGATGAACTATAATTTGCCTAAAGATGATTATTTTGTATTTTTGTCTGTCTGGATGATGCTTGTGTTAAGAAATAAATCAGACGTTACTCAACTTTTTCATCAACTTTTTTACTCTTACTCAAGTAATTATTTGGCTGACTACTTTTAATTTTATATATATTTAATTTTATATAATTTTATCATATTATTCTGAAGTAACAGTACTTTTACTTGAGTACAATTTTTGGCTACTCTACCCACCTCTGGCTCTGAACATGCATCACCCTGCTGATTTCTTAGTCTTTCTGCATTCTTACGGACGGGGGAAACAAAGCCTTCTGAATAGATCTAAATTCTACTGGCACGTTTGAAATAACTCTGACTGTCATGCTGCAATTTATTCGGATGAGCTCAGACAGATGTGTGGTACAGTTCTCATGCATGTGCAAATGCAGATTAAAAAACGTTCTACTTTTACGTAGAAAGGCTGTATTTTCTTCTGTGGGAGAACACAAATAAACACAAACCGGTGGAAAGCTCAGAATTTATTCATTACCATCTCTCAACCTGACAAAGTGGGAGTAAAGCTGGATTAATGATGGGGCAGAATGTAAATTGGGGAACTAGTCTGCTGGGAGCAGCAGGACTGATCTAAGAGTTTGCATGTGTTTTGAAACCTAATATAGCTTAGATAAGCTTTCCTAGTAACAGAGTTACAGTATAAAGAGAGCCACGGTTGTCTATGAGTGATTGAACTTGTGATTTATTTAGACAAACTGGAGATTTAGTTTGGAGCTACTTTTAAATGTTTAAAGTGTGTAGATTTCTTTCTATTTTTGAGTGTTGTAAAAAGTAAATACTACGATGAATGAGGGTAAACCAAGCCCACTCTGACGGCGATTAGATTTCGCCCTGCAACTCGGTCTGGAAACCTGCGCATTTAATTCTCCTGCTTCAGTTCACAATTTCGCGGGAACCAATCACAAACTGGCTTATCTACCTGGCGCACTATTGGCTGGTTTTAACATGATGACAATAGAGAAGCGACCAAGCAGCTTCTTGTTTACATTCAATATAACGGCCACCAAACGCCACAGTAGCGCAGCAAACCCGTTGATGCCGCTGTCGCTCCTACGTCACCCGGATCGTTGCTCTGATTGGTTGAAGGACTATCCAGTTGCGTACAGAGTCATTTAAACTATCCCTGTTGGTCAGGCCTCTTGTGCAGAGAAAATACAGTGCAGACTCCCCAGACCAATGTTCAATCTCCAATCTATTGAGCTTGGCTTGGGCTGGTGATAGCCAGAACAGAATGAGGGGGTAAAAAGAAAAAATCTGAGATTGTTCATTGTCTTGATATTTAAGTTTGGGCACAAGTTTGGGCCTTTATGGGGAATATATATTGTTGCTGAAACTCAAAACTGCTTAACAAAGCAAAACGGTCCTAAATCTCCAAAGGCATAGTCTCCAGGTATCTGTAAGACTTTCTGGACTCTGTCCGTGTTTTGTGCTAAACCCTGACTGAACCAGCAGCTACCACAGGTCAATAAATACATGTACAATCTACAAACAGTGCAGTCAATACTGTATGTGGTCCAAGCATTGTCCTCAGGACCTTGTCTTCCCAAATGTACTTTGAACTTAAAAGGGGAGCAGGGATTGAGTGAAGGCTTTGCAGATCATTTTTGCTCTAATGTTGGTTGAGCTTTGCTTTCCTCTGGATGCTGCTTCATGAAAGACCTGTAATCACCTGGACTATGTGGAACATGTTTGTTTTGCCCTTATTATGTCTAACAAAAACTATGCCTCCTCTAAATATGTCAATATTTCAGTGTGCAAAAATGTAAAAACTCACATGCTTTGATTTTTGTTGAGGACAAAAACGAATTGGCTGTCAATCAAGGTTGTTTTTCTTCTTCTCTTTGAATATTACAGGCTGCTTTACAAAAGACAAAAGTGCAGAAGCTTTTAAAGGACATGTTCAGCTGGCACATGCAAAGCTCCAAAAACCCCACAAGCTTGGATTTTGTAAAGGTGTGTGAATCATTTTTCTTTTGGGAAGTTTAGCTCCATAAATTCATACTTGTAGGTCTTGTTTCAGATTTAAAAGTACCATGCTACTCAAGAGAAACATGATTGCAGTGACTATCACTGATATTATTACCAAGCAATGTAGTTCATTGTATTTTAATTATTAATCAGCCATTACAGCATCACAATTTAATCACTATTTAAAAAAAAAAAAAAAAAAATACAGTGGACAGTCTATGGCAATTTCCTATTTTACTAATGCACGTATGGGTGTGCGCGCCAATGTCTGATGCCCAACTTCAAAGATTTGGAGGTGGGCCCAACTTAAAGCCTAGATTACATTTTCTCCATAACATACAGTGGTTAGGATGTTCTTTATTTTATTTTTTACTTTTTGGACATACTATACCATGACTTTTTTATTTATTTTATTTTACATACTAATACTACTAATACTGACTCTTTTTGACACACTATAGTATGACTTTTTTCGACATACTATACTCTGATTTTTAATGACTTTTTTCCACATACTATACCATAACCTTTTTGACATACTATACTATGACTATTTTATGACTTTCTTCCACATAATATACTATATTTTTGTCAACATACTATATTTAGACTTTTTTCGACATACTATACCAAGACTTTTATACCTTATTTCACCATACTATGACTATTTTTTCCACACATTTTTCCACTGACTTTTTTATAAAATTTCCCAACACACTATACTGACTTTTTTTCGAGATGCTATACTGTGACCTTTTTGATGTTTATAACACACAATACTATGACCTTTTTTGACATACAATATTATGACTTTTTTCGACATACTATGACATTTGTCAACATACCATACTGTCTTTTTTCGACATACTGTGACTATTTTTGACATACTCGACTATGACTTAATGATTATTTTTTTACATACTATAGCGTACTATGACTTTTTATTACTCTTTCTGACATGCAGAACTTTATTTCAACGTACTATATTATGACTGTTTTTGAGATACTATACCAGGACCTTTTATACCTTATTTCAACATACTGTACTATGACTGTTTTTATAACTTTTTTCCACATACTATACTGACTTCTTTATTACATTTTCCGACATATTATACAAACTTTATTCAACATGCTGCAAAGCTAACACTTGAAATGAAGGAATCAACGAGGGCGGTTATGAAACCAAACATTTGGCTGCATGGGTATTTATTGATAGTGCATATACTTTCTTCACATTTCATAAAAGAAAAATAGACATCCATTTGTGCTTATTGTTTCTTCTTACAAGCATATACTGCATGAAACAAAAAATAGAAAGTCAAAGAAAATCAGTCACATTTTCATGATTTTCATGTAGACAACACAGTATGTCAGTAAAGAAACAAAACTACATATTGTTAAAGGCACTAGTGTTTTGTTTGTGTAGAGCTGTACTAATTCATTTTAGCGTAAGCACATTGGCATGATAATCGGAGCACAAAGTAAAGCTGTTTAACATGTTGGAACTATGGCAAGAAATATAACAGTGAATCTAGGTTTGAACAATTTTCATATGGTTCATTTCATTATATACATTCAATATAAATAACATTTTAACACTTTACAGTATATCCTCAAAGTATTTCGTAAAGTTTGCTGTGAAATCTCACAGTCTTGCCCTTCTGTTCCCGAGCACCTTCAGAGATTGCGTGGTTGAGGTAGTCGAGGCGGGTTAGTGATGAGTTCAAGGTACAGGCAAGTTGTTTCTTTGTTCTGGATGAGCACCAAGCAGCTAGTCTCAGCTGTAAGCACCGTGTGTTTGGTTTTGTAGAGATACAGATAAAATATTCACTTGAGGTTGAGCTAATCTGCGAGGGGTTTGGCCCCGTTGAAAAGGGAATCATCCAAGTTTGATCTGGTCAGGCGTTTGTGAGGAGCTGTGGCAGAGGTGGGAAGGAAGCAAAAGAAAAACAATTATATTCCCCGTCTGTCACCCAGTCACAGCTCAACATGTAGGAGTACTACATTCCCTTCTATCAATAATGGATCCATTACAAGTAGTACCTTAATGATGAGTGGGAGAAGTCGTATGTATTGTGAATTATTTAGGTAGTTTTTTTTAACCAATGATTGACCTAAATATTTTCTGTTTATACGGTACCGCCGACAGAGACTACATCGTATCATTTTCCAGCCAAAACCGAAGCGAATGCAGAACCTTTATGTAAAAATGAAATAAATGTCAGACTGACATTTATCTTTTTAGAAAACAGTTTCTAGAAATGTCTCATGATGTATAAATTATATTTTTTTGGGTTAAAGAAGGAGAATAAAATCGCAATACTTGTAGAATTGCAAAAAATGGAAACAGCGATACAAATCGACACCCTTGTGTTGTGAAAGAATCGTATCGGCACAAAATCATATCGTCCCAGCCCTAATGATCAGCACTACCTGTTAATGGCAACGTAGTCCTGAATGCATGTGATCATTGTATTGTACATTGACAGTGGTGTTAAATAACCATAATTCTTGGAGGTAAAACAGACACAAAGTACACTCCTCTCACACTGTGCCAAATATCCGTAAGCCGCTTAGGGAAGTGCTACAAGCGATTTTGGCTCTGAGCCACCGGCATGCTACAAACAGGCACACTTCCAAAGCATTAAGGGAAAGTTTGAGCTCTGGGTGTCATGTTGAAAAACTGAACGGAAGTAGCTCTCGGACCGTCAACAATAAAATTAGCCATGTTTAATTATGTATATCACAACTTAATCTTCACAATAATGTATACTGTACTGCGGATCTCAGCCTTTATTTTCATTTTAGTCATAATTTTGTAGACCTGTGATGCTAAACATAAAAAGACACTGGTTTACATTTTCAAACTATCTAGCAATGCAGCAGCAGCAGATGCAGAAAAACACAACTAGCGAACAGATAAGCTGTCAGTGCACAGGTTTTGCAGCTTCGGTATATAAATACTCACACAGTGTGTCCGATCTCAGCGAGCTGCTAAGGAATGTGCTGGGGCCATTGATAGAGGAAGAAAGAGCAGCCAGTCTCAGGCTCCGGGAAGTGGCGTCCAGCTTTTCGTCCTGTAGAGAAGGAGGACACAGTAACTGACAAAGTTGAACGTCTGCAGTAGAGACGGTCCAATACAATTTTTTCCTTTCCAATATCTGAACTTGCATATTGGCCGATTTAAAAAAACAAAACAAAAAAAAACAGCTGTATTACTACTGTCCCTGTATGATCATATATGATTGCTCAGGTTAAACCCTTTTGCGAAACATACCATAAAACATAACAGAAATATTGAGATTACAGAGAATGAATGTTAGAGAACATTTTATTATCTACTATGACAGTCAGTCATAACGGATTAATAACATAAATAAACTACTAGATTTTTTTCCAGTGCTAATTCACGTGGTACCGGATTGGTGCATAGGCTCACATACTCGCACCACTGATACTAGCCTTTTAGGCGGTAATGGAGGCATTTCCGATACTGGTATTGGAACAACTCTAGTCTACAGCCACGTTAGCTGCACTGTGAGGCTGTAATGCACGGGAACAAAGACACGAATGTTTGAATCTTTAGCCTGAGGGCGAACAACTCAAAGTGTCAGGTTCAGCCCTACGTTGCTGGACTCAATGGATGTACATGGACTAATGAGTCATCTTCACAATTACCCGATGCATTGCCATGAAATGTCCATGGCCAAAATTCATGGTCAACAGAGGATCATGCGTAATGACTTTGGTTATTACTTTCTTACTTTTTGATCCTCTAGCAATGAAAGATCTGACTCTACTAGATGAATGGGCACAATATTGTGAGTGAATTTCTAAACTAAAACGTTTGGATGGATTGCCATGAAATTTGGTACAGACATCAATGTCAACCTCAGGATGTATCCCTTACCTTTAAACCTAGCGCCAGCATCACACTCAAACTTTAATTGGTCTAATGCGTTGGTTTATAAACAAATTATCGGCAAAACTAACGATCCGATCGGAGTCGATGTGGGCATTTTTTAACTGCTGGGATCGGCAGCCACCTGATCATTTACGTCAGTAAATTCTACACTGTTCTAAATAGTTGATTTTGTGTGTGAGTTTTAAGTTAAATGTTAAAGATGTCTTTTACTTTGTTTTCCTACTTCTTTTTGATTAATGTGCATTATCCTCATAAATAACAGAAACATGGTGTAGAGCTCTATTATCTAGGCAAATACAAGCATCGGACATTGGAGAGAAAGACAGCAAGACAACACTTAACTTTTATCTTGTTATCGGATGTGATTCAGTGTAATTGTCAGGTTTATCAGTGACAGTGAAGTGCGTAGGTCTACACACTGCAGACTTGAGTCTCTGCTGACAGTGAAAAGCAAGGTGACAGCTGCAGGGTGACTTTTCCAACACAACATGGCCATAATGGTAAATAACTATTCATTTAGTGTATAATCTACACTCATCAGTAACACTGGCATGCCATCTTGAGTTGCCTAATGCCATTCAACTCATGATGCGATGATGCAAAGATTCAACAAACTGAATGTGCAAACAGTAGTGATAGATGGAACAAATGTCTATGCCAAAATTGAAGAACAATCCATCCAGTAATGGGAGTTATTATATATGTCTGGTAGTCCAAAGTGTGAGTGACAGCTGCATCCCCAAATTTCACAATGTAAACTTAACAGTGTAACAAGAAGTGTTCACAGCTCTGTATGTCTTACAGTACTACACTTTAAGAGTTTTTGGCCAAATTTGGCTGCCCACAAAATGCTTGTCTGAACATCCCAAGAGCTCTACAGAATGATCAACATGCAGGCACAAGTGTCCCCACCTGAACTGATCTCTTAATATTTTGTAATTCTGTTGCAAGGCCCATCAAATCACTGGGGTCTCTTGAAATTTGACACATATTACAGTTTTCTTTTATCCTGTGTTGATAGATCTTTAACATTACATATGTCCTGTGATGGCAGGACAAGCACTGAATCCTGTCTGAGAAGAGCTTTGGAAGCTGATGTTTCCAGCAGAGAGCCACTGCTACAATCACATTTAGAGGCTGTTTGTTGTTGTTGTTGGCATTGCTGGCTCTCCATCCATCCTATTTCTTTCAACAAACCCCATGTGGGCAGCAGCTATTAAGCTAATGCAATCGCCACTTATCACTCAACACAGGACTCATTTGGCAAACCAACGGGGTAATCTGGCAGATTAAAACCATTTAAAAAGTAGGGAGGTTGAAAACTGCTGATGGCAATCAGCTGTCAACAATTATTTCTTGATGGCTTCCTTGACTGCTTTATAGCACAGAAGATGACTATCAATTCCGGTTTTGTTGGAGTGTAAGACACTGCTCTTGTGACATTGCTCGAGCTTGTCCCACTCAGTCCATCCATGATGCATTACAAGCATGTGGAATTATTCATTTATTCATACAAGTTGCAAATTAGGTGCGGTGCACACATTGGCACTGGTGTGGGCGAGCTAGACTCATAAATGACTCTCAAAGTCAGGCTATCCTTATCCAAACGGCTGCTGTTTGAACAAAGCACTGCAATTAGTGACTGAAATAGAAAAGGTGTGGGTTGTTGTTTGGGAGACCAGGCATTATAAAGCAAATTTTTCTACAGTACAGAATTGTGTGTGTGTGTGTGTGTGTCTCGTACTCTGTACTCCTGGATTCTGCGTTTGGACTCGTCCAGCTGGTGCTGTAGGTCCCAGACGATCTCTTTGTATTTGTTGTAGCGCTGCTCTAACATTTCCCTCTGCCGCTGGGACTCCTATTAGCATGAAATGGAGGCTGTGTCACTATTACCAGACATAAGGCACAATTGCCTTCAAGCAGGCCCGAAAGGGCAAAAGCCTTAGCATCCAAATAGTCTTCAGTCTCGTATATAGTAGAAGAACAACACTGAATTATGTGATCATGTGTGTGTGCATGTGTCTTAATGTTTTCATGTTTGACTGCACCTAAGTTTTAAGTGAAAGAAAATAAAGAACATCTTAACCACTGTATGTTATTATGAAGAAAATGTATCTTTAAGATGGGCCCACCTCCAAATCTTTGAAGTTGTCCATCAGACATTGTTTCTCTGGAATTGACTCCAAGTGGTCCAGGGCAACTCTTGTGTTCTGGGAAAAACACACACAACACACAGAGAGATTACATCACAATATTAGTTTCATGGTTTGTTGACTCATATTCAGCCATTTCAATCTGGCACAACTACAAACTTGACAAACTGCAAAAAGAATTAAATGAGAAATTAATACAATATATAATATGCACAATAATGCATCTGGAAGTGATTCATTGAATGAAACTTCTAAAATTGATTAGCAGGAGGATAGAAACCAAGTAAAGACTCCGTAAATAATTAATTCATGTAAGAGGCAAGTAGAAAACATTACAATGCAACAAATAAATAGCAAATGGAGAATTAGCCACAGCTAAATACTGGGGCTGCATCCCAATTCCCTTAATCGCCCCCCACCCCCCTTTGTGTCTTTTCTCTTGCTGACTGAGAAAAAGAAAATGAATAAGAGAGGAGCAGGAAAGAATAATCCATGAAACACACATTCAGTGAAATTAGACATTAAACCCAGTCGAAGGGTCACCTGAAGCGCTGATTACTGATGACAGCTACACAGCTGGATCAGCTGTCCGTGGGCTTTAACGGCTCTACTGATGCCTTTTTATTTGCAGAGATAATGGGATGTGCTACCCAAATAACAAAGGTGCACAACTGATACTATTAGTTGTTTTTTTTTTTATTATTTATGTCGTCCCACATTAGAAAACAAAATTTGAAATATTAGCAGTAATTGCCCCTTTAAAATACACTGTATGATAAACATTCACACATACGGTACCTCCGCATTTTGCGCTTTAACACATATTGGCAGCGTTACGAATGCTAGGGAAAGGGAGAAGATTACTGAGCGGCTTACCGGCAGATTTGAAAGCCGGTTGCAGCTGGAGCATCATGCCTATTCTCTAGGACATGTAACTGAGTTGCCAAGTTAAAAAGATCACTAAAACGATAACGCGACAGGCAAAGCAACAAGACCAAGGTTAATATTGGAGTGGCTTTTCCAAGATGGAAAGAGCCAGGATTTTAAAAGGGACGCCGAAGTTGCCTGCTTTCTTCTCTAAAGGTAATTCTGCCTATTTGTGTAAATTTGGCTAAATGTAGCATGGTTGTGCATAAGGCTAGATCGACGTCTTGGATACTTGATCTCGCTCCAATGATAAAAAAGGATTGTCTACCTTGTAACATGAATGTAATCATGTGTTGTGATTTCCCTGGCAGACAACTCCCATCATGGAGTTGTAACAGACCAGCTACAGCTACAACAGCTGCGTGTAAACGAGAAATACTAAGAGCTCATTTATGTTCATTGACATTGATCATACTGCTCAGAGAAATATATTAAAAACACAAACCTCCACTGCTTCTCTCCTACGCTGTAAACATCACCTTACACTATTAATCTTGTATAATATACAGAATAACAATAGAATTGATACTTTACTAACATTAGCTTGCATATGTTTGGGAACCTGATAGCAATGAAAGAGTATCCAAATAACGTAAAACTATTATTACAGTGGAAGGAACTCTCACGGACGCAAATGTTTAGTTAATAGTAATATTCAGTTGGTTGTCATATACAATTTCACCGCTAGATGGGAGAAATTCTTACACAATGTAGCTTTAAGGACTGGGGTGACAGCAGCAGTTTTGAAGGCAGAGGAGACAGTTCCAATGGACAGTGAGGAGTTGAAGAGGTTAGTGAGGTTGGGGCAAAGGACTGGTGGGCAGGACTTCAGGAGGGGAGTAGAGAGGGGGTCAAGGGAGCAGGTAGTAGGTTTGGAAGCGCTGGTGAGGTTTGAGATTTCAGGAGGGGTGACCGGGTCAAACTGGGAGTAGAGGCAGTTTGGAGGAGGGGTCGGGAGGTCAGGAGAGATGGGAGAAGAGGGGCTGTGGTAGGTGCTGGAGTAGATACTTAGAGGACACAGGGGATAGAGATTGATAAATCACCAGAAAGATAAAATATTTGTGGAATAGGACCTTCACAGCTGGAGCATGGTCTGGCTACACTGCTTATCTATTACTACCGGCCAGTAGCACTCACCCCTGTGGTGATGAAATTTGAGAAACTGGTCCGTAGTCATATCATGTCATTCTAACCTCTCACCTTTGATCCACACCAGTTTGCCTAGAGGGCTAATGGATCTACTGAGGATGACATGGCCACAGCCCTCCATGCTGCACTGCACTGCCCGGCTGCTCTTCATAGCTCTGCTTTTAACACCCCAATCCCCACAGATTGGTGTCCAAAATCCGATATTGGAATACCACACTCCACCTGCCTCTGGATTAAGGACTTTCTGACAGACCGCAGTCAGAGGGTAAGAGCGGGCCTCCATACATCTATGGCCCTCAGCCTCAGCACAGGCTCCCTGCAGGGCTGCATGCTGATTCCTTTGCTCTTTACCCTCTACACCCACGACTGCACCCCTGCTCTCCACAGGAACACTTTCATCAAATTTGCTGAAGACACCACAGTTGTGGGACTCATCACGAGCAGGGATGTGTCCAACTACAGAGATGAGGTGGAGCGATTGGCAGGGTGGTGCAGAGTTAACAACTCCTCAACACATCAAAGACAAAGGAGCTAATCGTGGACTTCAGGAGAAAGAAAACGGACATCCAGCTGCTGTTCATAGGTGGGACCTGTGTAGAGAGGGTCTCTGACTTCCGCATCTTTGGAGTCAACATCATGGAACCTGACCTAGGGCAGCCACACTACTGAGCTAGTGACAAAGGTCCAGCAGAGACTCTACTTTCTAAAAGTTCTCAGGAGGAACAACATCCCCCAAAAACCGCTGGTGTCCTTCTATCGCTGCTCAATTGATGTGTGTGGGTTTCAAGCTGCACTGTGGAACAGAGGAAAAAGCTCCAGAGGGTCACAAAGGCAGCACAGAAAATCATTGGCTGCCCTCTCCCCTCCCTGGAAGAACTTCACAGCTCCCACTGCCTCAAAAAGGCCAAAACCATCCTACAGGACTCACACCGCTCAAACTACTGCCGTCAGGAAGGAGATACAGGTCCATGAAAACGAGAACAAATGGACTACAAAACAGCTTTTATCCAACAGCCATCCGTGCATTGAATAATGTTGCTTAAGTACAGTTCCAACCACTGATCTATGTCAACAGGGCTATGTGCAATGTTTAAATGTGGATGCCTGTATGGGTGTGTCTCCTATGTGTTTTTAACGTTAAAATGTATGCAGTAGTAGCATTTTTTATTTATGTATTATTCAGGCATATATTACCACATATAGATGGTTGGCACTTGACAAGGACTGCACTTAATTTTGTTGTACCTGTTTACAATGACAATAAAGACATTCTATTCTATTGTGGGATAGGGAGAAAAAGAAAAAAAACGCTCTGGCTTGTTTGTATCTCTCTAAACCATTGAGCCTTGCATGCAGCAACGGTGCCCTTGCAAAATAGATAGCGGAGATTTATCCCAGCAATGTACATCCATTGAGACTGACTAGTGGATATTAACCCCTCTAACAACAGCTCTGAGTAATACTGGCTTGCTTCCTGCTCTTTTAAAAACTGGAATGCGTTCTATACATACCCCATTCAAACCTACAAGGTAACAGACATGCTATAACACTGCTTGGTCAATTCAAAAGGTAATTGAGGACTTTTGTCACTACAGATGCTTTTATTAAGTAACTACTCCAGGCACATTCTATTCTATTCATCCCTCCACTGTATGTTTCAGTACTGTTCCCATTCAGATGGAGCACTTAAGCATCAAAAGAACTGGCTGTTACATGGCGTCATGCTGATTGCTATACTGAATGGCACACTGACATCCATGTGAGACTCGCTGGTTGATCCCCACCACGCGGCCTGAGCAGAGCATGGGTTGATGCATCCTGCTGCTGTGTTGTTGCGGTAAGCAGAAATGATTTGACTGATCTGAGGTATTTCCTCTTCTACAGCTAAGTGAAGGCTGAAGTGGCCAAGCATGCAACATAATTGTGATGGATGGACAGGGTGCGTTAGACAGCTTCATTTGTTTATTTTTCCAAGTAAAAAAACAACAAAAGAGCTTGGGTCAATATAGTCATTCGTTGGTGCGCCATAATTCCAGGACTGACATCTAATAGCTGATTAAGGATGTTAGTGGTAAACATTAACAGCTTAGATGGTGAGGTCAATACTGTATTGTCAGTACAGCTCGGTTCTTAACCCCATCAGCAAGACTTATGATGATTAACAGAGCTCTGAGCCTTGACTAAAGTAATCATTTCTAATCCTATGTTAGCCGCAATGGGTTGTTAAACAAACATAGCCCTAGGTGAACCTGCCTACACAGCTGCATTGAATCATGTTAAAAAATCAAAATGACTTCTAATTTAACAACTTCAGGGCATTTAATACCTCCCTGGTTTTCTAAACATGAATATACATACCCCTTTCCATAAACATTTTCATTACTGATTAAAGAAATCAACCCTTACCATCTCCAAATCCAATACACGATCCTGTAAAGACACACAAACACAGCGAATTTACTTTATATGAATATAACAATTATGTGAGAGCTAATACCAAAATAAGGTTTAAACTACACAATGAGCCAGATGGGGAGACCAGGTAACTGCTCAAAATGGTAGATTAGCAGAGAGAAACCCTGAGGGAGAATACTGAGAGAAGAAAGAAATAATGTTCCAACAAATAGGTAACAAGGGAAGGAATGCAGAGCTAGGGAGAGTTTGTAGCACACAACAGGCTTTTTATCACACACGCTGACACACAACACCGCTCTCGCTGCTCATCCAGCTCCTGTCTGATGTTCCCTCTCTAACGATGCATAAGTGATGCTATGCCTCTTATCTGCCACTCAAACACACACCTGCTCTTACCCCCCCAGCCGACTGCCTCTCCCCCTCAGCCTGTAATGTGTTGATGGTTTATAACAAGAGTACTTTCTTTTCCTCAACCCACCCTTTCCCTTGCACGTCCCTCACTCTATATCTCTCTCTCCTCATCCTTCATAATTAAAAGCTTGGCTGGGTGTGAGAGGACTGATTAATTGCATGCGAGCTCTGGCAGGTGCCATCATGCAGCCACAGATGGGATCCCGAATATATACGCACATGTGCGCGCGCACGCACACACACGCACGCGCACACACACACACACACACACACACACACACACAGGTGAGCAAAGGGTCGGTGAGGCACTGGGGTCTAGTCCGATCCAGACTAGGTGAGTTGGTGGCCTGACAAGTGTAGATGCTGCGGTATTGAAAGACAGAGACAAGGCCTCTGGTGGCTTTTAAACTCCAAGGCCTCGTGTCTGCAGTAATTAGCTACTTGTCCAAGCCAGGCTGCAAGCAGCCAGTGTGTCAGGCCCACGGCTGTGTATTTATGTTTGTAGTGCTGCATCACAGAACTCAAGACGACTAAAGCCCAGCAGTTACTCAAAAACACCCCAACATATGCAAAAAAAACATTTTGAAGGCAATGTGGTGTATAAGTAAAAACACTACCAGCTCTTTTTGGCAGCGTAGTTGAAATTAGGCCAGCTGGATAGTAAAAATCTACTGTTTAGGGTGGAGATTACAGACACAAATGAACAGGCAAACAGAGGAGGATTATTAAAGACATAAAATGCTAACCTGAAAGCTGCTCATTTCTTCCTCCTTCCTGCGACTCCTCTCCAACAGTTCTGAAAGACACATTGCTGTTGATGAGTTGAGATAACACTAGATTCCATGATCCAGGGTCAAAGTATTGATACTGGAGTCAATCAAGCCATATGTTGACTTTATTCACCTTCTGCAGCAAGTGTAGTATAGGATTTAGTAACACTTTATTTGTATTTCCTAAGACTACACTAGGGATGTAACGATTACCGGTGTAATGGTAAACCACGGCAGAAGTGTTGATGGTAGTAATTACTCTTTTATTTCAAATATCCTTATTATTATGGTGGATCACCACGGTGTGGAAACCATGTGTTTAATCCTTCCCAGCTTCAACCAAGGCTCCTGAAGTTGCCGCGGCAGGCGCACTGCGTAGCATACAAAGTGTAGACCAGCGCTGTGGAGCCCCGTGCTTAGCTTTTAAAGGTGTATTACACCGTTTGCTCTGTTATGGATGTGTGTGCTGTAATAGATGTGGCTTATTCTCAGTTTGTGTTACTGAGCAATATGTTATATGCTAATTATTACAGATAAATTAATGTAAACATTTAGTTTTGGTAAATAATGTTCATAAAAAGTTCATGGTTCATGGTTCAGCAGCCAGTTTTTAGTTTTTAGTTTTTACAAGCCTATTGCCTTTTTTGTATTTTTGTAATATAATGAACACTTTTTGTGTCAACTATTTCAGCTTGTGTAGGCCAATTAGTGCTTTCTGAACCTATTGAACACACTTTTAAAAATACTGCAATAATACCAAAAACTGTGATAATTTTGGTCACTATAACCGTGAGGTTGAATTTTCATACCGTCACATCCCTAGACTATACCTATGTCATTTGGTACCAACTATTGGAAAACTGGAGTCAAAGTTTTGAAGTGTTTATTTATTTATTTATTTTTTAAATTTGGTTTAGAAGTCCAACTTTAAACTCATCCATTTGTTATCGCAAACTTTATTCTTCATTTATGCTGAGTTGTATGCTTGCCTGTAGATAAAGGAACTGACCCTTTATAGTAAGTGGTTGTCCAGTTAGATTTTTGCAGTAGTGGAATGTAACCAGGTACAGTACATTTACTCAAGTACTGTACTTAAGTACAAATTTGTGGTCCTTGTACTTAGGGCTGGGCGATATGGAGAAAATGAGATATCGCAATATTCTTGTCCTAATACCTCAAGGTCGATTTTATCAAGGGTTGACAATTGGTGCTTTAACAAAATATCTTCACAATGAGATTTTAGATAAATAATCTTCGGTAATGTAGATATAATGACTAAGTGGGTAAAAGTAAAAATAATAGAAGAGCTAGAACAGAAAATGGTAAAAGAAAATTATATGTATACAATATTACGATATCCAAAATCTAAGAACGATATCTACCCTCATATCACAATATCAATATATCAATATATTGCCCAGCCTTACTTGTACTTTAAAGCCACTTTCTACTTCTACTACGCCACATTCATCTGACAACTTTATTAACTAGTTACTACACAAATCAAAATGTATGCACACAAAACATATGTGGTTTGTAAAAACGGTTTTATTATGAATTAAACTACCCAACAATATATAGACCTACATGTTCAGCTGAAATGATTAGCCGATTAAACACTTACGGTGATTAAAAGAACTGTTTGGATCGTTGCCAGTTTTAAAATGTGAGGACTTTCCTGCATTAGGTACTTTTTACTGTTAATTAGTGCTGTCAGTTATTAACACGTTATTAACGGAGTAAACGCATACCCATTTTAACGGTGTCAATTTTTTAATCGCGAGATTCACCTTCTTTTTGGCCAAACAAACCTTGTAGTTTTTTTACACATGCTGTTGCAACAACTAGAAACGTTAGAAATACTACAACACCCACCGGATCTAGCTAGACCGGAAACAACACAACAGGCACGCTGCACACACAAAGAGTAGTAACGTTACGTTTTGAGTGGATGGCGAGCACGAGACGCCCAAATGGAAGCCAATAAGATTCTGAATGGAAACTTTCCTTTTTAAAAGTTGCCAAATGTTCCATTGATAAGACCAAAGTGATCTGTGTGTTTGGTCGTTGTGAACTGAGCGATCATCGCAGCACGGCCAGTCTGAAATACCACTTGATGGCACAGTTGCCCCCCCACCTCAAAGTATTTTTTTTTCACCCTTTTATTTATAGACAGTGTTACATTGTGTGAGAGATTATTTGCTCCAAGTGAGAATGTTAGTGTGAAACTGAACACTACAGTAGGCTGTGTGCCATCGTTGTTTTTGATAAAACAAACATTTGCACGAAGCGAGCCAATCCACTTTTCCATGTTGATAAGACCATTAACATGAGAAAAAAGAAATGGGACAAAATTAAATCATGGGACATTTAGAATAGATAAAAATGTGTGATTAAAGTGAGTTAACTATGATATTAATGTGATTAATCTTTTAATTGTTGGACAGCACTACTTTTAATACTTAAAGTTGAGAGAAGTTGTAGCGGCAAACTACAATGAGCGTAACATCAGAATAGTATAATGACTGCGCTGTACATCTGGATAAATGTTATCGGAAGGTTCTAGTGAGCTGATGATGTGAGACATGAATGAAACAACTGATGCTAAAAAACTGAGTAAAAAGCACTGGCACTGACTAAAAAGGCTTCAGGTTAAGCTAATTTTAGGAATTTATTCAGAAGTACTAATTAATTGCTGTCTCTATTTTACATATAATAACAATATTCTTTCCTGGAAACTTCCAGAGAAGTTGTAAGGATGTGAAATAATGCATTACCCAGGATCTTTAATAATGTTAAGCCATCTCATTGACAAGCATATCTTCTAAATCATGTCTTATCTAAATTGTGTTGCAGTTGTAGTGTGTAGGAAATGCTTTGGGATCAGGATCAAATATTCAATATTAAATGACTCGGATCAGGGGCAGAACATCTTAAATGGGACATCCCACAATGATCAGTTTTACCAATTTCAATCAATGAGGTATGAAAAAAGTAGACTCAGTCATTAAACCTCCCAGTACACCCGAGAAAAAACAAATAACAGTGGTTTGGTTATGTGAAGAATGCTCTTCATCCCAATTTGCTGGACTGTGTGCTGCTAATGGATTATTTATACCCAAAAACACATGAGAAAAGAAAAATTGAAAATTGTTTTTAATTACAATCCCTGGTTGTTTGTTAATGAAGTGTTAAGCAAAAATAAAATCTCTGATTTCATTTAGCAATAGGGTCTTATTTAGCAAATGCCACATTGTTTACCCAGGTTTACTCTGCTTGGCATTATGCCGAGCAGAGTAAGCTTTGTGCTAACTGTTTTGATATAACGGTGGCAATACATTATGGGAATAATAAAAAGAATCAATCACAATTGTCATGGCCGGCGCTAAGTGCTGTACGGAGCCCAGGTGCCTCTGCTAAATAGCCTCAGGAAGGAACTTGTTTTGGTGGAACATGTGAATGTTGTGAAATGTGACATGTGAAGTTGTTTTAGTCATGCAACAGAATACTCTGATTGGACAGATAGTCTAGCTGTCTGGATTTACCCTGCAGAGACCTGAGGAGCAGGTAACCATAGTCCTCAGAAATCCACAACACAAAGAAAGCGGAAGGAAACGGACATCCAACTAAAAAGAGGGACATCAGGCTGAGTTTCTGGCGGCCCCTGAGCAATCCCGGAAGTGGAACATTGTGTATATAGACTAAATGTTACTATATTTTTTTTAGTAACATATTATTTGGTGAGACAATACTACTCACATGAAGAGGGACAGCAAGTGTGATTATCGACATTGGCTTTTGCTTTAAAATACAAGAGAATTACTGAGAAACCACATTTCTGAGAAGCCATACTTAAAATCTTAATTTGCACACCTTCAATTTAAATAACTAGATCTTGTAGCTGTTGGGGCACACAACTTAGGTCTAATTACTAAAGAGAGTGCATCAGTGCTTCTGCCTGCTGTGGAGACAGACTAAAGTCAGAGTGAACTGTTTCTAAAGGGGGTTCCAGAGATGAGGCTGTACCATCAGATGACTGATTTGAATGCTGCAATGCAACCACAACTACCACCAAAACACAAAATAAAATGGACTGGTTATTGACTTCATGCACAGTCTTGCATCTCCCTGCCGATGTCTAACTACCCCTCTCTCAATGGTCTCACTGTGTCTGTTAACTCTCTTTCTCTCAGTTAATGGAACACAAATTAGACATATTTCCCAGCTTGGTTCTTGAAGCACTAAAAACAAGTTGTTCTTCCTCTGGCAGTTACAGCTCATTAGTGGAATTCAGTCAAAAATGGGACTAGGGATGGGGAAAAAAACAAGTCAATTTTCCACGGAAGTTTTCTAAGTTTACACACATTAAAACGCTGTCTCAAACATTTGTAATCATCAGACAGGCCAGTGAGCACGGTCTAAAACAAAAACAAAACAATGCATCAGCTACAGAGGCAGAGACAGCCATTTTCACAAGCAGCCGTTACAACACAACACACAGAAACCACTCAGTGACAAAAACACTTCAGTAATAGGCAGGAAGTTAATTAGTTATTGCTTTTAATGACCTCAGTGTTGGATTACTTTCAATCAAAGGAGTATTGGTCCAACAGTCAGAAATAACTATTTCCATTAAGAGCTTGCTATAAGGGAAGCTAATTTAGATTTTATTTGCTGACAGATATACAATCCTCGTTTACCTTTCATTAACAGTTCACCTAGTCTATATCCACAACATTGCACTTGTGGGATTGCTCTGTTGCCAATGGAAATTCCGCCGGATGTCACTCTTTTCAGCCAGACGAGCTTTCTTTGTGTTGGTATTTTAAACTCAGGTGGATTCACGAGGACTATGGTTAAAGGTCCCATGGCATGAAAATTTCACTTCATGAGTTTTTTTTTAGCATTAATATGCATTCCCCCAGCCTGCCTATGGTCCCCCAGTGGCTAGATGGCCATAGGTGTAAACCGAGCCCTGGGTATCCTGCTCTGCCTTTGAGAAAATGAAAGCTCAGATGGGCCGATCTGGAATCTTGCTCCTTATGAGGTCATAAGGCGCAAGGTTACCTCCCCTTTCTCTGTTCTGCCCGCCCAGAGAATTTGGCCCACCCATGAGAGAGAGACATCATGGCTTTCAAATGAGCAAAGTGGCAGTTGGTCAAGGCCACCCCCCCCCCCCCCCACACACACACACTTTAACAGATAAAAAAGAGCTTAAAATGTTACTTTTACTTACAATAGAAAGTTGGGTTTTCAGCTCTTAAAGCTATAGTGCGTAGTTGCTGTCGCCCCCATGAGGAATTCTAAATAATGACAACACTGTCGGCGCATCCACATGACACACTCCTTCACACAGTTGCTATAGTAGCATTTTCCCGTCAAAACAAGGAGGACAAAGAGGATTAAAAAAAACATGATTGATTCTTTAGAAGAGGTAATTATCTTGTAACTGTTATGACTTCTTTGTCTCAAAAGCTGAACGCTGCTGTTGTCCTTATCATTCGAGCTTCTGCGCACAAATGATACCGGACTACAACATTTTGTATAACATAGCCATTCTGAGAAATGCAGAGAGAGTTTTGTGGAGCTGATAGTCTTAATTAGATTTGTATCAACTCATTTTTGGCAATGGCTTGAATGTAACAAACGTTCATTAATATAAAATAGTCACGCACTAAAGCTTAAAGCTCTCTTAACTAGTTAAGAAACAGATTGTATAGTTTCTTCCTCTAGGTTCCACTAATAATTATGTATGAGTACATTAGATGTTACAGATGCAAAGATGTTAAAAATGATGCATCGGCGAGATAATCCCAAATGGTTTCCTGTGCACAATTTTTTTTTTTAAATCTGTACACTTGAACTGTGTACTTTTATGTCAGCGCACTGGTGCAAATCTTACCATCCCTACAACAGACCAAAGAACTGGTGGTCAAAAACATTTTTAATCAGGTATTAGCTGCTTAAAAAAAGAACACATAGCCTGAATAATCACATGATGCTGTGCTGTTATATAGTGTGGCCTGCATCCTAAGTGTGAACTAAATCACTGTGATGGTGTTTTTCTTATGAAATACTGTTTGCTTACCTCTCTTTTCAGTGCCGAGGGAGTGCAGCAGCTTCTCCTGCTGGTCCAGGCGCTGCAGGAGAGCCGTCTGCTCCGAGTCCCGGCTCTGCCTAAGGGCCTTCAACTGATCCCTCGTCTGCTGTTGCTGCTTCCTTAGGCACTGTTCTCTTGTGTTACACTCCCGCACCTCCTCACACAGCCAGCGGATCTTGGTCTGGTTGGTTCAATAAATACAATTTCAACGGGGTGAAGTAGGATCAGAGTTTCTGCAGCTTTCACCAGGTAAACGACTTTTTAAGACCCTTTTAAGAACATTATGAATGAAATTTTAGACCTTTATCATAACATCAACTAAGGCCTAAATTCAGATTTTACAGTATTGTTAAACTTCCACTTCCTTATAGCTGAAGAATAAAATCTGTTACAATACTAAAGAGGCTGGTCTCATTAGTAGTTGTAATACATGGAAATTATATTTGGACTTAAGAAATAAATAACTAAATACTACAGAATAAATCAAACTGGGCATTAGAGGTAGTGTTGCATGGACGTAGGAAAATTAAGGCCTGAAATTAACCTAAAATTATTAAAAACCTAGAAGACAACACATCAGCGAATTTAAGACTTTTAGGGCCCAAAATTTACATTTAGAAATGTTACACTTTTTAGACAGTTAAGGATGGGCTTTGTGGGTTCTTATAGTTTTAATGGGATCAGAATATAAGGAAAAGGAAATCTCAGGCTTTTAAGATTAAGGCCTTAGTTAGCATGATACTCTGTATTTCAGACCCATTATGATAAAAATAATTTTCCTCAAGCAACCACATACAGTATATAATGTGCTACAATTGGTTTTCTGAAATAGGTCTGCAATGTAAGCAATGCAAATGAACGTGATTAAGTCACTAAAACTGTCTGATATAAGGATACCACGAGGGAATTCCGTTTTAAACCGAATCCTTTCATTAAAAAAAAAATACATCTTAATCCCTCTGCAATTTAAAAATGTTTTGCTTCACTACTGTCTAAGCTACAAGTTTACAATTCACTTGAAATCTCTTTTGAAAACAAAATATAGTCTATAATTATTTTGTCATTTTATGTTAAACACCACAGTTAGCTTGTGTTCAGATACTGTAAGAGCACAGCCAAAATAAGTTTAATAATAGCTCAGAGAAAATACAGTGGCCCAGTTAAAGCAGTGCTGAGCATGCAGTCAATGAAACAGGGAATGTAAATGAATTGACCACATACGGTTGTTATGGCTAAGCAAAACAATTTGTTAAATAGGTATTCTTACTCTGCCTGTGAATCAAATTAGATTTTTGCAACATAAAAACTGTTAACTAGGGAGCTAATTATCTCTGGTGTTCTCCAGTGTTTTTATTCTTATAAATGCATAGTGCTCTGAGAGTAATTCTGACAGGAGATATAGATTATGGTGATAAACACTATAAACTGTGCACACACATTTTAACAGAGTATGATGCATCACCACCACAGCCCTAATTACATGTTTTGTTTGTACATTAAATCATTGCAATACTAAATGGGATTTGTCTTTGGAAGAAGCCAAATGCCAGCTATTACTGCAAAAGACAAGAAGACAACTGCAAGAAGCCAACACATTAAAAAATAATGCAGTTTATTTTTTTAATGTGTTGCCTTCTTGCAGTTGTCTCATAATTTCATCAATTACAAGAACCTCACTAAAGCGGAACATTGTGTTAACTGTGATGCTGGCTTATAGGAATAAAAGCCAGAGAAATAGTGTACTAGGACTGAACTATGGGTAGTGCACTTTACAATTGGCCTTGCCCTTATATTTACTATGGAAAGACATCCTGTCAAAAATCCCTGAACTTCTGTTTCATTATGATCACTGCTGACTCTCACCACACATCAGTGCTCAGCTGTGGAAACGGGCTACTTCAACAATAAATCATCTTTTTGCCATGGGAAAGTTGGTTTTAACAGGCAAAAATACCCATATGTGTGGCTGGTACAATAATTTTAAGTTCGTAGGACCACATTCCACCGAATGTATAAATTCTATGTTATCAGCTGCTACAGTATATAGTGTAAGCCTGGGAATGGGCATGATGTTCATGTTAATAGTGTCACATGCTTAATCCTGTGTTCTCAATTATATAATTGGTTACTTAGAGAAATCCCCGTGGAAGGAAGGCAGCATATACAGCTGCATGTAATAATAATTATACCTTTGTCTCAGCCAGCCAGCGGTGGGGGTCTTTCACTAATCCAGGTTTCTGGGAGATGGCCTGTTAAAACAGAACAGAGATTGTGTGAGCTGCCTTTGTTAGCATGCATTACAAAACATTCTGTTCTTTAAAAAGAACTAAATGAACTAGGAGTGCATGTGAAAGAGATTTCGTAGTTAGTATTTTATGAATCTATAAACCCCCATTCCAATGAAGTTGGCATGTTGTATAAAATATAAATAAAAACAGATTTGCAAATCATTTCAATCTATGTTCAATTGAATACACTACAAAGACAAGATTTAGAAGAGATTTAATGTTTAAACTGATAAACATCGTTTTTTGCAACAATTGACTTATTTTGAATTTTGATGCCTGCAACATGTTCAAAAAAGCTGGGACAGTTTACCACTCTGTGACATCACCTTTCCTTTTAACATTCAACAAGCGTTTGGGAATTGAGGACACTAATTGTTTGTAGGTGGAATTATTTCCCATTCTTGTTTGATGTACAACTTCAGTTGCTTAACGGTCCGGGGCCGACCAACGCATTTTCAATGGGAGACATGTCTGGACTGCAGGCAGACCAGTCTAGTACCCACACTCTTTTACTACGAAGCCACACTTTTGTGCAGAATGTGGCTTGGCATTGTCTTGCTAAAATAAGCAAGGACATCCCTGAAAAAGACGTTGCTTGGATGGCAGCATATGCTGCTCCAAACCCTGTATGTACCTTTCAGCAGTAATGGTGCCTTCACAGATGTGCAAGTTACCCATGCCATGGGCACTAACCCCCCCCCCATACCATCACAGATGCTGGCTTTTGAACTTTGCGCTGATAACAATCTGGATGGTCCTTTTCCTCTTTAGCCCTGACGACACGACATCCATGATTTCCAAAAATAAATTTGAAATGTGGACTCGTCAGACCACAGCACACTTTCCCCCTTTGTGTCAGTCCATCTCAGATGAGCTTGGGCCCAGAGAAGCCGGCTGTGTTTTTGTGTGTTATTGATACTTGGGCTTTCCCTTTGCATGGTAGAGTTTTAACTTGCATTTGTAGTTGTAGCGACAAACTGTGTTAACTGACAATGGTTTTCCAAAGTGTTCCTGAGCCCAAGTGGTAATATCCTTTACATAAAGATGTTGGTTTTTAATGCAGTGCCGCCTGAGGGATCAAAGGTCACTGGCATTCAATTTCTATTTTCAACCTTGCCGCCTACATGCAGAGATTTCTCTATGACTGAGCCTTTTAAGGATGCTGCTTATGTACCCAATCATGACCAATTATCCTGTTCACCTGTGGAATGTTCCAAACAGGTGGGTTTTTTTTTAGCATTCTTCAACTTTCCCGGTCTTTGGTTGCCCCTGTTCCAGCTTTTTTAGAATGTGTTGCAGGCATCAAATTCAAAATGAGTGAATATTTGAAAAAAGACAACAAAAAACAATACATTTTATCAGTTTGCACATTAAATATCTCATCTTTGTAGTGTATACAATTGAATATAGGTTGAAAAGGATTTGCAGATCATTGTATTCTGTTTTTATTGTACGTTTCACACAACGTCCCAACTTCACTGGAATTGTTGTTTTTTCTTTATTTGCATAATCCTCCTGAAAGTGACTTGAAATGTTAATTTGTTTTATTGTTGGATTTATTTGATACATCTGAGTTCATATGTTGCTTAAATTGCACTTTTTTACTGTAAGATTAAAGGGAGAAGCACTTGGATGTTAAAGAGTTTATTCATTATTTTACCTACTATTGTTAAAAAAAGATAATACAGGCTACTCTTTTTGTAATTGTTTTGTTTACTGTAAAGTTCCCATATTGTGCTCATTTTCAGGTTCATAATTGTATTTTGAGGTTGTACCAGAATAGGTTGATATGGCTTCAAAACACCATATTTTTGTTGTACTGCACATTGTCTTTTCACTCTGTGTGTTTGGCTCTCTGTTTTAGCTAAAGAGTGCGACACCTCACTTCTTTACTATCTTTGTTGGGAGTTGCACATGCTCAGTAGCTAGGTAAGAGCCTATCAGCTAGATAACTCTTTCTCAACTTTGGTCAGTACAAGGCAGGATTAGCTGGGAGACTAAACGAGGGTACACTTGTGGAATACCTGCAGAACAGGGACATGGAAGTAGGTTTTTTGTAGATTATGGTGAACTAGAGTGTGTTTTGCCATTGAGAACGAGCTAGCATGCTACGGTTAGCCACCTCGTCTCGGCTAGTGACGTAGAAAGCCGTGCAGATTATGAACAGCTCACCCGGAGACTGAAGGCAGAGGACATTCAGAAACTGATTTGTTGTGATTTGTTTTCGTAGTATGGGCACTTTAAATTTTTATTTCTGTATTATAAATCCTGCTGATCTGCTGAGCTGATTGGGCAATGTACACTTGAGTTACACCCACTTGCTGTTTCGTTGGCAAAACACACAAAATAGCCCCACCACGGCCATGCCCTATGATGAAATGTTTTTCTTTCAATAACTTTTCATCTTTCTGTCTTAAGATGGTACAGACTAGGGCTGTGCAATTAATTGAATTTCAATTTAAATTTTGATTTTGGCTCCCAATGATCACCAAAATAGTGTAATCGAGAAAAAATGTCCTGTTTTGCAAGAACACTCTTATTTTGTCTTGTGTTCTGAATGACACAAATGCGCACATCCGCCCCTCCCGAAGCCATAAACTCTCTCAGCCTATACAGTCAGGGAGGCAAGTCGTGTGCATATCATCCGCTGGAATTTAAAAACTCGAGTATAGATGGCAGAAGGAGGGCAGCTCAAAACCAACATGAAAAACATAATAATGTTCTGTCAGCATTTAGTTTAGTTGTTAAACTGTATGTAAAATGAGCAGAGACATTAAATAACCTGTTTCACACAACATATTTCCCGGGTACTGTCTATGTGCTGGATTTTTCCTTAGGTAGCTAGTAAATAAGTCCACTGAGGGTGACATTATTGTTCATAATTTGGCACATTTAGTAATGACAGTAGGCTAGTAGTGGTCATAGTGAGTAAAAAATGTGTGATGCAATATTGTGTTATGAATCTGGAATGGTTCATTAGCTGTGTAACATTATGTGTGATATCTGTAAAGCTGAACAGTATTAGAACAGATTTTATTGTGATCCAAAGACTATTTCTGTGAAATAAAGGACAATAAAAGATTATGCACTGGACACTATCTATTATATCCAAAGATTAATGAGTAATCGTGTTAAATAATCGGGATTTCAATACTGACCAAAATAATCGTGATTATTATTTTTAATAATCGAGCAGCCCTAGCACAGACCTAATTTGAAGTCAATCTGATGAAATCTCTAGGAGGAGTTTGTTAGTACGACATGGAAATGGCCAAAAACACACAAATTTCAAACTTAATTCAAAATGGTGGATTTCCTGCTGGGTTTAGGGTATTACTCCAAAGAATTTTTTTGTATTGTCTTGACATGATACATATACAGAGAGTTCAATAAGTATTTGAACACCCTGCTATTTTGCAAGTTCTCCCAATTAGAAATCATGGAGGGGTCTCAAATTGTCATCGTAGGTGCATGTCCACTGTGAGAGACATAATCTAAAAAACAATATCCAGAAATCACAATGTATGTTTTTTTTAAATATTTATTTGTATGATACAGCTGCAAATAAGTATTTGAACACTTGAGAAATCAATGTTAATATTTGGTACAGTAGCCTTTGTTTGCAATTACAGAGGTCAAACATTTCCTGTAGTTTTTCACCAGGTTTGCACACACTGCAGAAGGGATTTTGGCCCACTCCTAAACACAGATCTTCTCTAGATCAGTCAGGTTTCTGGGCTGTCGCTGAGAAACATGGAGTTTGAGCTCCCTCCAAAGATTCTCTATTGGGTTTAGGTCTGGAGACTGGCTAGGCCACACCAGAACCTTGATATGCTTCTTACAGAGCCACTCCTTGGTTATCCTGGCTGTGTGCTTTGGGTCATTGTCATGTTGGAAGACCCAGCCTCGACCCATCTTCAATGCTCTAACTGAGGGAAGGAGGTTGTTCCCCAAAATCTCGCAATACATGGCCCCGGTCATCCTCTCCTTAATACAGTGCAGTCGCCCTGTCCCATGTGCAGAAAAACACCCCCAAAGCATGATGCTACCACCCCCATGCTTCACAGTAGGGATGGTGTTCTTGGGATGGTACTCATCATTCTTCTTCCTCCAAACACGGTTAGTGGAATTATGACCAAAAAGTTATATTTTGGTCTCATCTGACCACATGACTTTCTCCCCTCTGGATCATCCAAATGGTCATTGGCAAACTTAAGACGGGCCTTCACATGTGCTGGATTAAGCACGGGAACATTCTGTCCCATGTATGATTTCAAACCATGATGTCTGTGTATTACCAACAGTAACCTTGGAAACGGTGGTCCCAGCTCTTTTCAGGTCATTGACCAGCTTTTCCCGTGTAGTTATGGGCTGATTTCTCACCTTTCTTAGGATCATTGAGACCCCACAAGGTGAGATCTTGCATGGAGCCCCAGTCCGAGGGAGATTGACAGTCATGTTTAGCTTCTTCCATTTTCTAATGATTGCTCCAACAGTGGACCTTTTTTCACCAAGCTGCTTGGCAATTTCCCCGTAGCCCTTTCCAGCCTTGTGGAGGTGTATAATTTTGTCTCTAGTGTCTTTGGACAGCTCTTTGGTCTTGGCCATGTTAGTAGTTGGATTCTTACTGATTGTATGGGGTGGACAGGTGTTTTTATGCAGCTAACGACCTCAAACAGGTGCATCTAATTTAAGATAATAAATGGAGTGGAGGTGGACTAACAGGTCTTTGAGGGTCATAATTGTAGCTGATAGACAGGTGTTCAATTACTTATTTGCATCTGTATCATACAAATAAATAGTTAAAAAATCATACATTGTGATTTCTGGATTTTTTTAATACATTATGTCTCTCACAGTGGACATGGACCTACGATGACAATTTCAGACCCCTTCATGATTTCTAAGTGGGAGAACTTGCAAAATAGCAGGGTGTTCAAATACTTATTTTCCTCACTGTACATACCAGACTTTGTGAGTCTATGTCAAACGTACTGCAGAGGCTAATTTTTTTTAAATTTTGTAGGGGGTGCTAACGAGGCATTTTTCACGGCCATCTACAAAACCCTTAAAATGTCAAATTTTTCATCAGGTCTGATGAGTGTGCAAAGTTTGGTCAGTTTGTGAGTACGATGAGGTTGCCAATTCATTGCGCGGAAGAAAAAAAGTTTTAAAGTTTGAATGGAGGTTTTTGGTAGGGCTGCACAATTATGGCCAAAATGATAATCACGATTATTTTGATCAAATTTGAGATCACGATTAATTATCACGATTATTTGTTGATTTTAACCAAAACTAATTTTATTGTCACAGTCTATTTACAGCTGCTTTCACATCTATATTGTGCTACATTCCTCTTATACTGAAGTTGTACATACATACAGCTGCAACACATAAATAAAATTAAAATAAAATAAAATAAATTGCATAGGATATATAAATATATATGCATAGGTCACATCTCTGGCCCAGGTCCAGTAGGCTCCGTCTCACACGCTATTACTCTACGAACTGAAGTTAGTTGCATTCAATAACTTCTTCTGTGTTTTTCGCCGTGGCTGCCGCAACAGCAGAGTTATCAGCGGAAACACTGGCACAAATACAGGTTTGTGTCTCATGCTTAACAATATACACCTGTTAATAATAATTAAAACTGTGTCATAAGTGTGGAGCGCCTCTGTGTCTCTCCGTGTTGCTGGGGAGTCGTGTGAGTGAAAGGGGGCAGGGCTGCGCGGAGAGTAAGAAGAAAGATCCAAACACAGGTACGGCTTTACAGAAGAAATGGGTCATGTAACACAACATTAAACCATATTGATATAAACAACATTGCTTCGTTTGTGGAGAGGCAGAGGATGCGAGGACATTAGGTACACCAATGCAACCTAGGAAAAATGTTAGTCGCACTCTAGAGCCCTGTGAGCTAGTAAACTGCCATTGTGACCGACAATCTGTTATGGAATTTTCCTCACGTTACTCTGTCCTCTGTGACTGTCTACATCTAGAAACTAGACTGCGTGGTGCAAGGAACAACTCTGACTGGCTCATGATCAGACAGTGGTTTATGGAGCGGTAGATTGCCTTTGCAAAAAACAAACAACAAAGCGTTCTATGAACAGAATGACGCATTTAAAATATTGCTTGATTACGCAAATTTGATCGTGGGAAGCCAAAATCGTGACTGTGATTAAAATTTGATTAATTGTGCAGCCCTATTTCTTGGTGAATGTATGAATGAGTAAATAGCAGCACTGTATGCCTTCAGCATTCACACCAATAATTGCATCTTTGTCCCATGACTAACAGTCCCGAAAGGTATTATCCAAAAGGTAAAATCCATTTATAGGGAGACATCCTGCATTCTTACAAAGAGACAGAGCAAAACCATAACTCCCATCCTGCTGTAGGTAAAAACATAACAGCCAGAAGTCATAACAAACACAAATTCTCATGTACAAACTCACACACAGCTATGAACAAAGTCAACAAAAAAAAGTACAACCATATTTTTCTTCCCAAGTACACTCTTGTGGCAAAGTGTTTACGCATTATCAACACACAAGGAAAGCACACAGCAGGATATTTTGGACCCTTTCTGTCCCGTGCCTTGGCAAACTGCAGAGCTGCCATTCAAAACCAGATCCAAGCAAAACGAATTTCCCAAGTTGTTGCCACGGCAGCTCAAAGTATGGCAATGGAGTACTGCTGTGCAGAGGTCCCCGTCTCAGGGAGCGTACAATCGCATGGCAGAGCGTGGGACTGTGTGGGAGGATAAAACGGGCCTCTCGTTCTCTTTACTCTTTCCCGAACCATCAAAGGAAGCTCTGCGCAGTGGCAGACAAAAAGGAGGTGAAACTGATGGAAAATGAACAAGTAGGCTGGGAGTTAAAAGTGCTGTCTGTAGGGTTGAAGTGTAAGAAATGCCACTATATTTTTTCAGCAGCACCGCCAAGTATCTGTCACTGCTAATTTAAATGTGCGACTGCGTGGTTTATGTGTCTCTTTTAGAATGCAAGTAAATCTGTGACTGTGTGTCTTTGGTTACAGTTTGTTTCAGCTTCCACTGAGAAAATGGTAAAGATGGCAAAGTTTAGAGAGAAGTAAAAGGCTAAGCTGTAAAACACGAACAGCGAGTGGAAAGGGAATTACCAGTGTGGCATTTCTCTTCATTAAACAACTTAAAGTGAAGGGAAACGGGTAAAAAAAATGTCCCAGGCTGGATTCAAACACAGAATTTTGCAGTACATGGTGTGCATTACTTGAGCCAGCTGAGCCCTAAGGAAAAGATGATGTGAACAGGAAGTAGGTCACAAGTGAGAGAGACAGCAAGGGTGTTTTTTTTTGTGCAACAATTATTAGGGGTCCAAGCCCGAAGGATGCGTGGAACTACCCACATCCACCACTAGGTGACGCTATAGCAGAACAAAAACGCGTTTGGGCCTATAACTCCCAAACCGTACATCGGATATTTAAAAACCTTATATCCACGCGTTCCCTGGATCCTACTGAATCTCGTGATATAGGCCACGCCCATTTACGCCTATACTTTTATGCCTGAAAAATCGCGATTTAGCGAAAACCAACTCAAACTCCTCCTAGACCGTACAATGGATCGGCACGAAACTTGGCACGTAGCATCTCCAGACCGACCTGACAAAAAGTTGTATAAAGATTTTTAAAAGAATAAAAATTGCGCATATTACGCGCAAACAAATTTGTGTTGCTAACTACAAAAACACCGTCTTTGCCATATCTCGGCCAAAATGAATGCTATCAAAGCCAAACTTTAGAATATTACTTGCTATGACTCTCTGAGGCTCTGAAACAAATTTGATGGACATTGGCCACTAGGGGGGCGCTACAGATACAACAAGTTTATATCTCATGAACCGCTCATCCAAATTTTACAAAATCTGATGGTTGCCATCTAGGCCGACTCTTGGTGCTCTGATCCAAATATGGTAAAGATTGTACATTAGTAAGCGCTATAATCAATGTTTATTGTTTTGGAAAACACTCAATGCATTTAAATGGGAAATTTGCAATTGCAATATCTCTGCCACAATAAATGCTATCAACACCAAACTTGTAAGGATTGTTTGGCATGCCGCCCGGAAGCTCTGTACCAAATTTGGTAAAGATAGGCCATTGGGGGGCGCTATAATCAACGTAGACAATTTTGAGCCATTTTATCCAGGTTTTACATCCAGCCTAGGAGACCAGAGTTTTTCTGGGTCATTGGGCTATTATTCCGTACCGTTGCGTGCGCCTCTCGATGTTTCCCGACGTTTGCCCTCCCGCTTTCGCTTTGGGTTCCACTTTCGTGCGCTCCCCGGGTCGCCGGGGTCGACTGGCGCGGGGAGGCTTGGACCCCGTTGTAACTGCGTGCAGTTCTAGTTAAAATTTATTCTTTTCCCTAGAGTCATTCTTTAAATACTTTTTGCGTATACGGTACCGCTGACGGCAACTACATCATATCCGTTTCCAGCAAAACAGACCAATCGTAGAAAATGCTGAAAATCTAGGTTATGTACTGTACTTCTTTACAAATTAAATATATGTCAGACTGACTGACATGTTATGTGCAATCCTTTTAGAAAAAAAAAAATAGTTTATAGAAATGTTTAATGATATATTGTGGACGTGGACTGCAGACGTCCTAAAAAACCTTGCATCTCTCACATTTGGTTGTGATAGATGTCATAGGTAATGTCCTTGATAAATAAAGAATAAATAAAAAAATTTAAAGTCACACGCTGATTTTCAACATGCTCCGTTACACAACCAAGCAGAACATTCTACAAGCTGCGCGGGAATCCCCGCTCGTAATTGAGGGCCAGAAAATGTGCTTCTCCCCGGATTACATAAACCGCACGTTAAAAAGACACCAGGCGTTTTATTGAGCCATAGATTCAACACGGGCCAACGGTCTGGATTTTCTCCTGTTTTATCCGGGAACACTGATGATCAGGGAAGGCGCCCAGTACAGAGCTTTCACCTCCGCCGGGGATGCAGAGGACTATGTGAACCGGGCTGCGCCCCGTCCTCTTCCTGCTGCGGCGGGGAGAGCTGATGCATCCGATTCTATCACGGAGGGCACTGTGGAGGAGGATCAGGACTGAAACAACTGCCTGATGAACATGGACTGTTGGTTTGTCTTGTTTTCTTAATGTGTCCTAATTGTATTGCACGGTTGTCTGATATGATTACAAAGACTATGTTTCGGAATGCTATGTTGACCTAGTTTAATATGGTCTACTCTCCATAGGTTAGCTGGGCCACTCCCAGGCTAGAGTTTCCCTTACAATGTGCTTGGAGTTCTGTGCTTTTTGTTTCTGTTGACGAGAAATGCGTTTATTTTAATGTTAATCTAATAAGGAACCATACTGCGACAATCAGGTAATTATGGGCTGGTGTTCCATTTTTGCTGCCCCGTATCCAATCTTGATCACAGACCTACTTTGAGTATTAGCTGTCTGGCTATGTTTCCCCCACTTCTCCATCCTTTTGTGTCACTGTGTTGTATGTTCTTGTTATGTGTTTTACATGTTTTGTGTAATGAGGGACTTAGCTTTGGATGCACTATTGTTAGGATTTAAAGAAATTAAAGGCAGTAGCAATTTCCACATACACTCTCATTTAGAACACAGTTTTTTTGATTATGGATGATCTTTAAGTTTTTGGCTCCTCATAAACATACCAGCACTCTGGGTTTACTAAAAAATAGAAACATTGACATTGCATTATTATAGGAGACATCTGCTGCAGGCGGATACCGGCCATTTAGCCAAAAGATTCTATCACACAATTGCATCCCCACTTGCGACTTCTAAAACAAAAGCCGTGGCCATTGTTTTCAAAGGCAACCTCCAACTTAAAGTGTTGTTGTCTTGGTCAGATGATACAGGCAGGATTGTGATCTCCACAACCGAGTTTGGTGCTAGGAAAATTGCACTTGTGTCAGCTTATACGCCAAATGTTTTTTTACATTCTGCCTAGACCGGCAAGGGGAGGGTGTATAGCTTCAGACAAGGCACCCCTTCTCGTCTCTGCTTCTCTTCATAGTCGTCAGATTAATTTACCATATAATCAATAATATTAAAAACACTAGAGGCAGCCAGGGCAGTACAGCTCAATCTTGCAGGGGAGAGTTCTAACCCGACCAGGCTCCTCTCTTTACCCTGTCTCTCTTAGTTATGCTGTAATAGTTCGACTGCTGTGGGACTTCCTTTGACACACTGAGCTCCTCTCTCCTTTATCTTTCCATTTGTGTGCATTGATGTCCCAGAAATGCCTGTTACTAACCTAGCTCTGGAGAGTCATTCCCCGGAGTACTTACAGTGGGGCTCGCAAATTTGTATTAATGTGCATAAATAAAGCCAAGAAAAGATGGAAAAGTCTCCAAAAGGCATCAAATGACAGATTAGACATCCGTACAATATGTCACAAAAAGTTAGATTTTATTTCCATCATTTACACTTTCAAAATAACAGAAAACAAAAAAATTGCATCTGCAAAAGTTTGGGCAGAACTTTTTGGCCGGAATGAGCAAAGGTACGTTTGGAGAAGAAAGGGCACAGAATTTAATGAAAAGAACCTCTGTCCAACTGTTAATCATGCTTTGGGGTTGTATTGCAACCAGTGGCACAGGGAACATTTCATGAGTAGAAGGAAAAATGGATTCAATAAATTTTGGACGCTAACTTGATGCCATCTGCGATAAAGCTGAAGTTAAAGAGAGGCTGGCTTCTACAAATCGATAATGATCCTAAACATACCTCAAAATCCACGGTGGATTACATCAAGAGGCGTAAACTGAAGGTTTTGCCATGGCCTTCACAATCTCCTGACCTCAACATAATTGAAAATCTATGAATAGACCTTACGAGAGCAGTGCGTGACAGCCCAGAAATCTCAAAGAACTGGAAGACTTTTGGAAGGAAGAATAGGCAAACATACCTCAAACAAGAATTGAAAGACTCTTGGCTGGTTATAAGAAGCGTTTACAAGCTGTGATACTTGCCAAAGGGAGTATTAACTCTGCAGGGTGCCCAAAATTTTTTTGTTTTCTGTTATTTTGAAAGCGTAAATGAAGGAAATAAAATCTAACTTTTTGTGACATATTATACGAATGTCTAACCTGTCATTTGATGCCTTTTGTAGATATTTCCATCTTTTCTTGGCTTCTTCATGCACATTAATACAAATTTTTACCTGGGGTGTCCAAACTTTCGAGCACCACGGTAAAAACGAGAATAGCAGCAGACAATCTTAGACGCCTTCTTCACATTGTGGGTGCGGCGGAGGACAGTAAGACCCCAATGTCTTCTCTCTCTTGACGCAATGAAAGCCTTTGACAAAAAAATAGATGGGTCTCCCTATGTCAATTCAAGCCCATATCTCAGTGGTTAAAATAAATGTTCTAACCGGGATTACATTTTGTGAGCTCTATACTACCTCTCTCCCTCCTGCTGGCTATTGGCATAAATTACAATCATTAGTATCTAAATTTATCTGGAAAGGCAAACGGCGGTGACTTAAGATGTCTACTCTAGAGAGGAGGAAAGATGATGGTGGCCTATCTGTTCCCAACTTCAAACATTATTTCTGGTCCTTTGTATTGAGACCCCTCCTCACTTGGTTGAACCCAGATGTGTCTGTTTGCTGGCGTACCTTAGAAAATGCTATGACAGAGCCTTAGTCACTCCATGACCTTCTTTTTGACAATGTTTCTAATAAACTGTGCCAACTACACTTTGGCCCCATTATCTCACATCTTATCAAAACTTGGAGATTGGCTGAAACTTACTTATTGTTCAATAATATAGGTCTCCTGATTGTAGGAGGCCGATAACAGCCCCACAATGGGAACAAAAGGGAGTTTGTTGTCTAAAAGACTTTAGCGAGGTTGACTTGTTACCATTCTCTGATTTGCAGAACGCATTCAATCTACCACATTCCTCTTTTTTCTTTTACCTACAATTAAGATCAGCACTTAAGGCACACAGTGTCCCTTGGCAGAGGCCTTTGCCCATTCATCCTATCCGGAAGTTATTTACTGTGCAGCTTGAGGAAGGAAGACTCTGGACAAGTGGCGGCGTATCGCTGACTCTGTGACTTGCGCGCAGGTGGTTTGTCCCTTGTCTTGTGTCTGTCTGTCTGTGTGTCTGTTTATGTATGTGTTTTGTGTGTGTCTGTTTCTGTGTGTGTTGTTTTGTCTGCCTCCCTCCTTTCTTCCCTCTGTTTTTTTATTAATAATTAAACAGAGGGAAGAGATTCCTAGATTTTTTGGCCATGGGATGCATTCTTCATCTCAGTGTATTGTTGTCACCGTTAGTTTCTTAAATATGTAAAAAAAAAATCAAGTCAATACGGTCAAATCACAATACTTCTATAATTACAATTTATGAAAATCGCACTACTAATCAAATCAGCACCCATGTATCGTGAAAGAATCGGGACAACAGCATATTGTCCCAGTCCTATGAAGTACCCCACAAGGTTTATTTTTTAGGGCAACAAAAGATTTCAAAAATCTTCCTTGGTGACTGATTATTAACTGCCAACACTCAGTAACTCCTCATCTCCCATATGGCAGCACACTACCCCGATTAATTTCCTTAACTTTCAATGTAGCGCTACACTGTCTTACGTCTTGCATTAGTGCTTCTGAAGAGAAGGAAGAAGGGTATTATGAGGTAACTGAAACCTAATATACCCCTGAACTGTTAATGATTCCCCTCATTAGGCCAATCATTTGTGAGTTTGACTTCTTTTCAACATGACAGATTACAGATGAGGCGAGGGGTTGGCTCGCATGTCTGGCCGAGCACTGCTGGACAAGATTGGGAAATCTATACGAGCTGATAAGAGCTGGCTGGGTTCATTAGCTTGGTAGAGCAGAGGAAAACTAGCTTTAAGCATGTACTGTAGAGAGGGAGTAAGTGTGAGTACCATGGGTTTATTAGTGTATAAGGGTGTAAGTATTTCCTGTAGGCAATATGTGTTAACGTTTGTCAGTCGTACTGTAGAAACTTTGTACTTTTATATTAATTAAAAAAAAGTTGACTTTATACTGTGCATAATAGGCTTTAATGTGTCATGTATGCAATCTAACATCTACCAGACCTGTGTGTGTCTGGTTGTATATTATGTACTGCGCATTTAGAGAATTATACTACACTATACTTTGTTCGAATAAGTATACCTGCAATAGTTGAATGCAATAACTACTGTAACGGAAAGGTTTGTTTTGGATGGCATTTTGTCCCATTATGAAGCCACTAGTCTGGATCAACAAAAGTATATTTCCAGGATAAAGCCCCTCACCTTCTGCTCTCTGCGTGTTGTTGTTGTTCTCAAAAATCCCTTCCCTTCAGAAAATAACAACAACCTTTGAACTAGCAAGCTACACGATGTATCACAGTATTCAGTACAGTATGTGCAAGGTAGTTGATCAACAGAAAAGCAACTATTATGATAATCGATCAATTGTTTGGGTAATCTTTAAAGCAAATATACTAAAATGTGATAGTTCCAGGTTCTAAAATGTAAAAATTTACTGCCTTTCCTTGTCTTACGTTATGGTAAATCTATTGTTTAAAGGTTTGAACAGACAAAACAGTCACCCAAATTTTAACAAGACATTTTAATTCGTCACTTTGGGCTCTAGGAAATTATGATGGATATTTTTATCTCTTTTCTGATGTTTTATTTGTTGATGATTAATAATTGTCAGTTGCAGCCCTAGTGGGCTTAGATGAAAGTGGCATTGACAAAGCTTATGTATGTTCTTCGTGATTATTTCTTTAACTTTAATACTTAAACCAAGACTGCTGGGTGAGCTGAACTTATACACTTTGTATGTTTTCTCTTCTGTTTTTCCTCTAATATGGCTTCATCTCAAGTCTCAAAAGCCTGTCCAGTTTAAAGCTTAATTACAGACATGACATACAGTGTACACAGTGTAATAGTCGACTCGGAAGAAAGCAAAGTTTTGACAATAAACGATATCAACACAACAGTATGTGGAGTTAAACTGGACAGGCCCAAAAACCTCTGAATAGTTCCACTTGTTTAATTACAATGTGATTGGCAGCCAACGGGGATGCATTATGTCGGCAGGATTATTTAAAAGGCGGGCCGCCACTACAAAATCAACAGAGGAAACAATGATCCAATTAAATATACATATTAGCATGAAATCAATGACTGCATCATGTAAACGAGTTGCTAATAGTACCAAACTGCAGCTTTTCACCTCCCTGTTCTGGAAAGTTGAGCATCTAGTAAACTAATGACCCAAATTTCTTTGTTGGTGGACCATCAGAGCTAATGAGCGAGTCGATATTGGACCAATATTGCACAACTCCAATTGGATGCTTAGGTTGATGTCTGTCTGCATGCTGGGTGTGTAAATAGGCAAATGTATGCAGCCATGTTCATTATCATGCCGATGTTATTAGAATCTGTGAGTTTGATTTAGTCATATAGTTGCCACAATTGTTAAATGCAGCTTTAAACACACACAACTATCAACAAAATAAGATAGGATTATATAAAATACCTGTAGTTTGTCTTCACCGTTCCGAGCCAGGCTGCAACAAGCTGCATCTAGTTCCTCCCCTATGGAGGTAAGGATTGCCTCTTGCTCTGCCTCCATCCGCAACACCTTCTCCTCCAGCTTAACAAGCTCTGACTCAGAAGCGCGCGTCTCCGCTCAACCAGCCTGACCTGTGGAGGACGGAAGAGAGCTGAGTCGGGTAATGACGATTCAAATTAGCGATCGTTGTCTGGTGTTTTTAGTAGAAATATTTCGATACCATTTTTTCCTTCCTGATACTGACTCCCACTTTCATATCGCCCGATACAGAGTACCGATCTGATAAGCAGGAAATTAAATTTGTGAAATATGAACAAATACAGACAAAGAGTGAATTCCATAAAACTTTCTTGTATGGTCGGTTATAACAAAAAAAGAAACAAACTACATTTTTTTCAGGGCTTCAAATTAACTGGTATCGGATCGGTGCAGAGTTGCGCATACTCACCGATACACATACCAGCATTTTAAGTAGTATAGGAGGCGCGTCCGATACTGGTATCAGCTTCGGAACAACTCTAGTTTTTAGCTATGTGTCATTTGAATCTTACAGGACAATATAAACACATTCATTGCAGCAGTAAACTCTAAAGTTGTTACAGTTTACTTAATAATTGACACGCAGAAAGAAGGACCCACCTTGGGCAGCAGAGAGCCATTAAGTTTCCCCTCACACAAGCAGACCTAGTTAAGTTTCTGTCTCTGGCCTGCACTGTCATTAGTTTCAGGATCCCTACCAGGACACATTTGATCAATTTGTCCGGGAACCAACTGATTATTGCTGCCCGGGGACTGTGCATCATTATCTTGTCTCTGGGATAATAAACCACCAATGTTACATTATATAATAGTTCTTTTTTCCTCCATTCACCCGATTTCAAATCAATACATGGATCCCCAAAGAGCCCCATACAACTTTTCAGGGGCCTGTCAGAGAAGTGAATAGTTGTTCAATACTACAAACTGCTGTTGTAAAACACTGGCAGACGTATTGATAAAGCCCCTGTAAAAAAAATAGAGCTGATTTGGCACCGCTCAACCTTTTAAACCATTCTTAGGTTTGTATGACCATGTGACCTTACCAGAAATCCTAGATCTTAATGCCAAGGTAGGAAGGAAGGAAATCTATGTCCTTGTAGTTTTGTATATGCCTGTTTTGCTTCCTGTTGCAATCATATCTGACCCAGCAAAGGAGTTGTTCTGGTTATTTGTATGACTGCTGCATGAATATCCAGTCTTCTAGACTAGATATGCATTATCTGGTTGTCTTTTCATAGTCAAATGTCTTTATTTTTCTCCTTGCGTATAGCATCAACTAAAGTGTCAAAGTTGCAATGTGAAGCCAACACTAGGCCTCCGCTATATATCGTTGTTGGCAATTACAAAAGACATACAGAGATTTTTAGTGTTAGTTGAAAGAAAATATCAGTAGAAAATAGCACTTTAAAATGCAACTCTCATTCTTTTTTAGTGGTGCCTTTTATATTCAATTCATTGTTTAGTTTGTCAAATAAAAAAAATGATTTCCTTTAATTAGTTTTAAATTCTTTGTCATATTTTTGCAGAATACTGAATGCAGCAGAATTGCAGAACTGAGTAAAGTTTAATATCTGTTTATTTTTCACAAGTAATATTGTTAGAGATATTGAACAACGTTATCGCACATTGCATATTTTCCTCATACCGTGCAGCCTTAGCCTGCAGATTCAGTGACGACCATGCTCCTATTAAAACTAGAGTGGCTGCTGTCTTTCCTTTCAATGTCCTTGGACTTCATCAGTCATAATTAAATAGAATCAGCACAAATATTGGAAAACTTCTGCTGAGGATAGATGTACTTAACCGATATGATAACCCATGCTCCACGTTTATTGGAAGTAGTCACTTAATATGAGTCACTAAGTTTGAAAAACTTGTCAAAGGAGTCTGGGCTTACTTTGTCATCCAGTTCCTGTTTGAGTAGCTGGTACTTTTTGTGGAGAAGTGTGTGTGCCTCGTCTTTTGTGCTCAGCTGTGCTGCCAGCTTATCACACTCATCCTTCATCCTGTCCAACTTGATGCGCAGCGCCCCACACAGCTCCCTGCCTGACGCTGCATCCGCCTAGCAGAGAATGGGTGTTTAACACAGACATGATACACAGGCAATTAATAAAGATATGAAGGACTGATGGTTTATCTGCTGCAAATAAAAGCAATTTGCAGTTTGAATTTCAGTTTGTGATTTCCAAGCTCTAAAATAAACTGGGCAAATAGAATTTTCAAAGTTGCCATTTTATTGACATAAATGCGGCTTTGTGGATCATATATAAAGCATGCCAAATTTGGCAGTGACCCTTAACGATTATTAAAAGATCTGGCATGTACAGGGTAAACTCACAATAAGGTCTTAAGTGGCATTCTGTGCCACACAAACAAACACAGAACATCATGTAATGGGTGGAGAGAAATGGTAATGCCATTGCCAAGACTCTTAAATCATGGTCTAAGTCCTTAATTCATGTCTCAGTCCAGCTAAAGCTTGCAAAGGCAAATCCTGACTCAGACATAAGCTTTCTATCTACAATGATTACATTATCACACAACTGAAGATATAGTAAAGTGGAACGAACAACAGTGACTGAGGACTGGGAGTGACACAAACAAAGTAAAAAGAGAAAGGACAAACAGATGGAAATGCTAAATTAGAACTGGAGGGAGGCAGTAAGAGAGGGATTAAGACGGAGAGAGACAGCAAGAGAGAAGAGAGTGGAGGAGAAATCAAGACTGAGAGGACAAGCATAAGAAAATAAGAATATTTTAAGCTTTTTTCTGACATTTGACTGTATCTAAATCATAATACAGGCCTCTGGCTGTGCTATGTGAATATTGGGTGGGCTTCTTAGGGACATCTGCAGAACCCGTAGGCTAGTAGTTTAAAACATTCTCACAAACGCCCTTGTCCTCACCACGCTCGGAAATGACACCATTACAATGAGCTATGTCAGATATTAATGCAATTCAGCACCGCTAATGGGCTAAACTCAACCATATCAGGGAGGACCATGCCCCTTAAGAAACAATGTACCCATGAGGGATCATCATCGGAGATATCGAAGGGAGGGAGGCGGTTAGGGCACTGGGGGAAGTGTGGAGTCAAGTGGAGTCCCTTATCTCCGGCACTGCCTTGATGAGACTTCTGAGGTCTGATATCAGAGTTTTTAAATATTCACGCTTGGAGCTTTGGAATGGCCGTGAGGATCCACGGGGCACCACACACCATTAAGAGCTCAGCTATCCTTGATTCATCCATTCTCAGAGGACAGAGCCGCGGCCAATGCAAAAAATGACTCTAAATGAGGATTTTGTTTGTGTCTCACTGAGTCGGAAATAGGCCAGATGTTTAGTGGCTGAGGCACGTTACCCTGCGTTGAATGTGAAGTGTGTGCCTATGACACTATAAATGTCAATTAGTGTGTGGCACTCTGTGATCCATGACTAGGTGCAAAGAAAAAACATCTCTTTGGTTGGCTTATGACCCTGACATCTCAGAGATGTCTTAGATTTTGTCACATCTGATACATAACTTGGAGCTAAGCACTGCAATTTGGAGGGGCCTTTAGGTACGTTTGGAAATACACTTTCTTGCAAAGAGTTCAACTGAACCCTCTCTAATGTCTGTATGATAAATATGTTGCTAAAACCAGCAGCCAGTTAGCTTAGGTTAGCATAAAGGGGGAAAAAAACTAGTCTGGTTCCATCCAAAGGTAAAAACATTCCAGTGTTTGAATTACAGTGAGGCTTGTTTTGGGGGCAAAGTTGCGCAAACACGTGTAAAATTACTGATGACAGGACATTAATTTAAATTAGATTTCTTCATGTTTAAGGTATTAAATATTCAAATTATCCCAGAACCAATTTTAGTATTCTCAGGGATATCCAATGAAGCTAAGAGAATGACACTGGCACAACAGCACTTCTTGGCATATGAAATTCTCACTGCAAAGAAAAGTATCCTCTTATTCTAGAAAAAGAAATAGGGATCAACACTGAAGATATGGCTCACGGAGACGATGGACACGCTCCACCATGAGAGGATCCGGTTCATCCTTAAGGACAAACTAAAAGACTTTGAGAACAATTGGCAACCTTTGGAATCTTATCTTACAGGACAAGCAGTATCCTGATTGCAGTCCAGGGTGGGTTATTGCGGGTAGGGATTAGGGACTCATTTGTTCGTTTTTTATTTAGTTTGTTATTTATTTATCCTTATTCCCCTTCCTTATTTATTTTTATATACTGTAAAAAGAAGCACTGTAATACAATTTTGTGAATTTTTTTAACTTAAGCTTCATAATAAAAATATTTGAAACAGATTTCATGTTTTTCTTATATCAGCAGCTGTTTCCAGTCTAAATGCTAAGCTAAGCTAACCTGATGCTGTCTCAAGCTACACATACACTAACTGCACAGACATGGGATTGGGAACATCTAATTTTCTCCAAAGAAGTGAGTATTATATTTCCCAAAAATGTCAAACTCTTTCATTAAAGAGCACATATTATGCTTTTTGTCTTTTCTGACCTATTAATGTTGTTATATAATGTTTTATAGCCATGTTAAACGATACCACAGTGCCAAATAATGAGGTAAATGCATTTTGACGTGAGCCCTGCAGGCAGTTTGGGATAGCTGTGCCCAGCTCTGAACGTTCGGATCTCATTGGGTCTCAGTGGGATCTTGGAATTTCAATAGGCTCGTTCGAGTCAATAGGCTCGTTCGAGATGAGCCAGGTACACGGAGACTCGATCTCCACCCGTTGCATGCCAGTTAGATTTGTGTGACTTGATCCTGACTAGCTCTGACGTCATGCACATGTGGGCAACGATAACATCACAGGATCAAGGAGGCCGCAGGTTTGAGATGCAGTTGCTCTCCTCTGACTGCAAGACCCAGGCGGACCCAGGGCATGATGGGAAACGCCTGGGTCTCAGTTGATCTAAACAGCTGATTGGTTCAGAATCGACTCAAAAGGATGATGTTTATATAAACTTTTTGTTTTGAATCGGAGGGATTTTAATTGCTATTTGTCTGATTTAAAGGCTTATTCTGTACAGCACACATGTTGTGTGGCTGGTGGTGACGTTCAGAACTCACAGAGACAAAATCCAGCTTAAAGATCATCTACAGTCTGTTGTTTATTAACTTCAGCAACAGATCACATGTAAAGCATTTTGACAGTTACTCTGTCATAATAAAAACAACTGGAGACTTACAAGCTGATATGGGTCTGATAACCTTTCATTAAATCGGACCTAACAGGATGTGAGTGTTTCAGTCATTTCCTGTTCAGCCTGAAGGCCGCAGGAAATGGCTGCAAACTGTCGGACTTGACTGCAGCGTTTTGTCACCGCCCCGGCTGCTCCCGCCTGCTCTCATCCATGTTACAGGCGAGGACTTCCCTACATCATGCTACGTCATGCTGCTCAATGCGCCGAGCCTAAACCAAGCTTTCAGAGGAGCTGCAGATGACGGTAAAGGCTGTGTTATACTTCTACGCTGTTGCTACGTGCGTAGGTATGTGAAGACATAGTATACTTTGAGCTTATTAATAAATAAATAAAAAAGGGCTTACCTTGACCTCTGTCAGGTGTGCTTGAATGTCATCCCGCTCCTGACGGCAGAGCTTGAGCATGTCGTACACTTCTCTGTACTTCTTTGTCCCACTGCCCTCCATCATGGCCTTTGTGTTGTCCAGTTCTTTCTGATGCACCTCCCTCTGGAGCTGCAGCTGCTGCCACAGTGCAGCCCTCTCCTCCTGCGCCGCAGTTAGCTTAGCCTGGAGCTCCACGCAGCTCTTCTGGAGCTCATTCTTGGAGCTCTGTTCCTCAGCCAACTGCTGGACTAGCTGAGCATGGGCGGAGGTCGTCTGCTTTAGAGCGGCCTGGAGCTCGGCCTGTGTGTCCTGATCTCTCTGACAGCGGCGGGCTTGGGTGTCCGCTTGCTCTTCCAGCCTATGGTTCTCTTCCTTGAGTCTAGCCTGGACATCCGCCAGACGCTGAGTCTCCTCCTCCAGGGCAGCGGAGGCCTCCCTCACCTAGGGGTTAGAATTTGTTAGAATCTGATCAAAGCTCATTCAATTACTCTTAAGCTGAGGTTTGATTTCATTTTTGCTTTTAACACCTCAAACTGAACAAATTGGTCTGCCAACAGAATTAAATTAAAATGTCTGTGGTTAGACTGGGATTTATGTACAGCTGTTAGATGTTTCTTACTTTTTGCTTGAGACTCCAGCGCCCATACACCCAACGTTCCCAGCTTAATTGCTTTCTTGCATAGGAAGCAGTAGGCTTCAAACACATTGTTAACAACTGCAATTATTTTTGGACTAACGAAAGAAAGAACTACAAGCCCATAGAATAAATTTTAAAAAAACTTTCTAAAATGCTGCGGGAGCATTTCAATAAGCATTAGAGGTAGCATATATTGACGTAGGAAAACGAAGACCTGTTTAAAATGATTTAATAATTCAGTCAATTTAAGACTTTTATGGCCTAAAAAACGTCTTTAGACTTTTTATGAGCCGTGGAAACCCTGCAAGCATTCTGTAAAAAAGAAATATATGTCTACTAATTTTTAAAAATTATTTTTCAAAGGACAGTTGAAGACATGAAAGGAGAGAGAGGGGTAATGACATTCAGCAAAGGGCCGCAAGTCGGAGTCGAACTCGGGCCCGCTGCGTTGAGGAGTAAACTTCTACATATGGGCTATACCAACTGAGCTATCCGGGAAGCCGACTTATGGATTCAAACTTTTTTGTGTTCCTACTGTGATTTGAAAGATATCGTAGAATTCTGGACGTTCAACCCCATACCTCCCGGATTTCCTGCTCCAGTGATAACTGGCGCTGGCGGGTCTCGGACAACTCCACATCCTTGCGGTGGAGCTCTTCTTCACGCTGGGCCAGACGGCCCAGGATCTCAGCCAACTCCCTGCGGGCCGCCTCAGTCTGCTGGCTCAGCGCCTTCAGCTGGGCCTGAGAGTTCTGCTTTTCCCTTGCTGCCTGGAGGGAGAAAGAGAGAGCAGGAGCAAAAAGAGAGAGACAGAGAGTGGGGAGGGGAGAGGGGAAGGGAAATGAAGAATGACAAATGAAGACGAGGAGGAAGATGGTGTACAAAAACAGAGTTCTAACAATAATGATGAGGGCAAGAGAAAGAGTGACAGAGAGACAGAGGCAGAGAAACATATGCAGTACCAGCTCTCGCGCTGATAGGAAAATGCAAGCACTCAGCTCCCTGATAAGGGACAATGGTCAGGTCTGTTGAAGGCAGATTGCTTCTAATACTCTGGCTTTGACTGGAATTTGCAAAGACTTTGCTGTAGCTCAGAACCTAATCATTTAATTGAGCACTTGATTCTCTCTCCTAATTCATTATGGGTGCAGAAATGATTTTGTAATTAATTCGTGTCCCGTCGGGCATGCCAGGTGTGTGTGTGTGTGTGTGTGTGTGTGTGTGGAGGGGGGGTCGTCTGTCTGTCTGTCTGTCTGAAAGTCACCTCCCAGATCAACAGGATGGATACATACGACTTTCAAGCTAATAATTATTGCCAGATGTTAATTATTCAACTAAGCACAACTGCTGTAGCATACTTTGCAAAGGTACTTGTACTACTTGACTTTGTATTGGCTTATATTATAATTAAGTTAATTTAAAATACTTTATTCAAGAGTTTTAATCCAACTTTGATACAAAACCCTCTATGCTGTCTATTATTGCTTATCTATTACTTGTATTGGTGTGTTCCAATAGGTATTCAAAACAACTCTGTGAATAAGCAAGACATTGTAGAGAATGGAAGTAAGGGTGCCTGGCAACAGTAGTAAACACATCTATGGTTACCACTGATTACCGCCAAACATTGCATTATTAGTAACTTTTACTAACTAGTTTAAGTAACTAGTTACTTTCATTTATCTCCAGTTACCTCCCGCTTTCTCTGTGTTGGCATTCTAAACTCTGGTAAATTTATGAGCTCTGTTAAGTTTTGAACGCACACGTTCCACCAAACAAGTTCCTTCCCGAGGCTATTTTGCAGAAGCACTGTGGCTCCACTCGGCACTTAGCACTGCCCATGGCGATTGTAATTGGTTTTAAATGCCAAAAAACCAGAGCAAGTTTTTTGAATTGCAGTGTGGACTAGGCAGACCCTCCTCCGCAGCGCTATAGACGAAGGTCTGTCAATGCGAAACTAAGGGCTTTTCAAACAAAAGACAGCAAAAGCATGCTGCGCTCTGAAATCCATCGTTTCCAATGGCTTGTGCTGTGTCACAAAAGCCAGGGGCACAGCAAAAGACGAGGAGACGTCATTTTTTTGGGGCTGGCTCATCTTGCACTGGAAACACCACAGGGACCATGAACAATGCTTTGGAAACACAATATAACATCTAAGTAACAGAGCAGAAATTGCTGTCTGTGGTGTCATGTGTCAATAATGTTCACAACACTTTCCAAAATTCTGTGTATCCCTGCAGCCAGTTGTAGCAACCTAATTGCTTCCCTCATCCCCTGATGTATTCTGACATCAGTGGGTTGCAGAACTACAGCGAGTGTGGCTAAGATAAGTTTGGTTTCATTCTCGTTGCCTGGGGCGTCACTATAAATCAGTCTACTACGGGAGACGTGAAATGCATTTCAGTGCAAACATTTTGGATTACTTCACTTTTTAGAACACACTATCAAAGTCAAAGCAGGTATGCATGAACCAGATTCCACTGCTCAGGAAATGCAACAAAGACAGTCGCTGGTTGTTGACAATGCTGCCAGCTGGCTAGCTGTTAGCTCAGCCAGCAGCAGTAGCAGCAGCAGCACGACTATCTGGAAAGTTTGAGACAGAACTGCAGAGTTCAAATATTTGAGCTGCAGTTGCCCACCAGCGCCAACTGATACCAAGTCAATAAGCTGCAGTGACATTTAACACAGTCTGGTAAACATTTACTGGATTATGTGCAATAACTGAGAGCTTACACTTCACTTTGTTCAAAGACAAGCTGAAAAGAATGACCATTGCCAACAGGAACAAAAAAGCAGCTGACTATTAAGCCTTAACCTCTTTAAAGACACTTGAAAATACATGCTTTTCTCAGCTAAATGTTTTTTTTTCCCAAAAAAAAGTGATACAGCTCCCATTTGCTTTGGCCCTCTGTTAACACTCTCAATTTTTTGTTCCAAGTGTGAGTGTGAGGCCAGGCCTTACTGACACAGAGCTACAGAGGTTAGAACGCAGCTTTTCTATTTCCGTCTAAGTAAAGCATCTGTAAAATGATTTGAAAACACTACTGTAAGCATATCAGATGGGCTACACACAAAACTAGTACCATAGGGACATTTCTCAACTTAATACAGAAAAAATCCAGAAGAAAAACACTCAAGTTACAAGTTGTTTCTACAGATACGGTGTGTCTGTGCGTTTTTCTTATTTCTTTTTAAAAAGTGCAAAGAGAAAAGCCAAAAAAGTGCAAAATACAAAACTTCTCAAATACAAAACACATCCACATCCACACACACACTTGAAAGAACTATATACATACATTTATAGAAATAAGTAATTATAAATTGATGAAATGGTGAAATGCAATAACTAAGGCCCTATTTTTGCTTTAGCCATCACAGGGTTAAATTTTTCTGGTCAAGTTTGGTATTAATCAATTTGTCTTCTTACTGGCTAAACAGGTAGGCCGGTCTCGTAACATCTAGTTTTAACTGGAAGGAATCTTTCCCACGTTGGTCCTCCCTGAACTCTGCAACATGTTTGGCTTTGACTAGGGCCATCTTGGGTTACATTAGAGGGTTTGGCTAATAACAATAATAATAACGTCAGAGAATCCGCCGGTGTGCTCAGTAACAAAGTAGCAGCCCCGGGGGAGAAGAGAGAAGCGATCAAAACCCTCAAATGACAAACTATTTAGCTTTCTTTCTGTTAAAACTCGGCCAGAAACTACAAGATTGTGAGGCGACTGGCTCGTTTTGGATAAAATGGCTTGGATATTCTAATTCCTTGGATTGTTGGCGATCTTTCACCGCTGTGAATAAAGACACAAGGAAAAAGGTATGGATGCACACTCGACTTTAGACACTAGCTGCGCAGTATCTTTCTGTATTTCTTTACTTCATAACAGGATTATAACCACTATAAGTCATTTTATGCTTTGCAAGTGGGATTAATCGAATCATGAGACTTTAAGCTTTCAAATGGTGTGCAGCATGAGCGTCTTTATGAAGATTTAATGCTTGCAATTTATGAAAATGTATGGGTGGAGAAAACGTTTTCTCTTGAGTGGAGAAAACGGTCCCGTCAGCGGGAGGGTGTCGGTAGAGATTAATATAGCCATTAGATCATGCTATCTTGACTATAGTGGGCACAGGCACAGTGCTACCTAAACTCTAGTTGTGTACAACAACAATCATAGTTTTGCTTGCCTGTTACAAATGGCACAAGTGTGTTTGTTGTACAATGATACTTTAACTACAATTAAATGGACATTGTGTTTGTACAGTTTTCATGCAGGCTGCGCGGAGGCTTTAACATTAAGTACCTCACTTGAATTCTTATCTGCACCTTGGGACAAACTTCCTTTGCAGGAGAAAACAAGGACAATTTGCGTGAACCAATGAAATTAAAACCCACACTGTGGGTATTTCGTTGTGCTGAATCGAATCACGCCCTGAGTCTTTATGTTGCCTCCCCTATTTTTGGGATTGTCCCAAATGATAGTCATTATTTTTCTCACATCAAATGTAGTTTACTAATTGCACTCCTTGCAATGGCAATATCTTGAAATAGGGCAAACCAGTCCACTCATTGTTATTTACAATGTGAAAACACAGCCAACATTATAAAGATCAGCAGTTACTTTTGTGCAGCTGCTATTATCAGCTAGGGATTCACCAATTATTGGCCTGGATGATTATCGGGGCCGAGATTTGGAAATTTGCAGATTATCTGTATCTGTGTTTTGTTTGACTGTTTTGTTTGACGTTAGTTAATTAAAAGTTGCCCTACTTTGGCTCTGCTACAGCTCTGTAATTGCATATCAGTTCCAAATAGGGTCTAAAATCAGCACCATCTGCTAGCCAAATGCTGCAAGTGGCTGGTAGATTTGCTTCACTCATTGCCAAAAAACAATAGCAATCTATTGAGTGGCTGTTCAAATTTGAATATTCACTAGCCATTTCGCTGGTGTACAAAAAAAGTAAATTTTGGTCCCTGGTTCTAAATATCGATTATCGGTATCATTAACTGCTAATAATAATAATTGGCCCTGAACAACCAGTATGGGTCGACCCCTAGTGTCGGCTTTGGTGTCAGAAGTTGTGTAATGAATGCATCTGCCTCAGCCAACCTGCAAGGCCTTGTCGGTATGGACCTGAGCCTGGGCTCGCTCCTCCTCCAGCTCCCTCTGCAGCCTCCTGCACTTGGCCCTCCACTGGCGCACCGCCTCCTGGGCCCTGGCCTTCAGTTCATCCCTGCACCGCGCACTCTCCTGGAGTAATGCCTCCGTCTCTCTCTTCTCCGTCTGCCCCCGGCTCTTAAAGGATGAATGAATTTATAAATAGTGTTTATTCATTCTTTATAATCTGACTGAATCAGTTGTTGTTTTTTTAATCATGGGGCCGATCCTACAGGGTGTTTTCACAAATAGCCCTCTTTAAAAGAACCAAACTTGTTGTCTTAAAGAGGCCAAAAAAGTGGACCAACAGAAAAAAGATTCTTTTTGCGTTCACATTGTCAGTTTAATTGAAAGAGGACTCAGTTCTCTTTCTGGTCCACTTCAGCTCTGATGGGGCCTCAGGGCTAAAATGAATGCAGGTCAAAAGGAACAAGGCAAAGTAAACATGAAGTGTGTTGTGTTCACAATGCACAGGTGAAGATCTGCAATGGGGACATAAAGCGAACCATACTCGGCTCTGAGTAGTTTGTTTCAGAGGGGTCTCAGTCCCTTTGGAGTGTTCACATATGCGCAACAAAATGCTGACTAATAGGTTTGAGTTCTTTTGGAGGGCTGAAAACACCCTAACAGGCCGAAATCTGAATGATGTCATTAATGCAGATTTACAGATTCTTTGCATTGTAATTGTGTCAATGAATGAGGCGCTGCACACAGCATTACCTATCTGCTGATGAATTAACAGTGTAACCAAAAACCAATATTAAAATACCTGAATCTCCCTCAACTGTTCCAGCATTTGCAGCTGCTGTTGCTCCCGCCGCACCAGGTCTGATGACAATTTCTGGTATATAGAGAAGAGTAAAGTCAAAGACGTGTGTGTGTGTGTGTGTGTGTGTGTGTGTGTGTGTGTGTGTGTGTGTGTGTGTGTGTGTGTGTGTGTGTGTGTGTGTACCAACACCAACAGTAAAGGTTGGGTTATAGCGAGCAAAGAAGTGGACAAAAGAAAGAAAAGTCACAGAAGGTTGAGACTGTTTACATGCTGCCTACAATTGGATTATCTTGTCTGAAAAAGAGTCTGAAAGGAGAGCTGCACTGGATTTACTTCATATCACTGAGAAAAATCACAATCAATTTAAAGTTTTGAGTTTGATTGAAGTCTTAAGTAAGGGCAAGTAAGGTTAGCCTGGTGCCGTTTCAGTATTTAGACTGAATAAGACTGCCAGTTAGGAGTAATTAGTCATAGACTGATTAGTCACAGGCCTATTAGACTGTATATAAATTCAGTCACTGAGAAATTGAATCTTCCACCCTATTCTCCTCATTACACTTCATTTTTGCTCATTTACTGTTGAAATGAAACACTTCCAACTTCTATTTTGATCTCGGCATTAAAAACCATAAGAGAAGCCCGGGGTGATACATGCAAACACCCACTTCATCTTTTAACACCTACTCTGCAATAGGGGAAGCGTGGGAGTTTAAACACATTTTCAGTGAAAGAAACATCAGAGATTAGAGGAATGTGCTTAAGCTTTAAGTGCAGCTATTTCTACTAACATTTTATTGATACCCACCATAGCCTACCCTTGCTTATCTAAGGGAATTTGTTTTTTTCCCCCCGTTGTGTTTTTTTAATGTCTTGTTACAGTGATGGAAGTGACACATTTCACCAGTCTGAGAGGGAAAAATGACTGATGGTTGACTTCTGATCTCCTATTCCAACTGTCACTTCATCTGAGAATTTTAAGAAGATCGTCAACTGGCACGGAGTTGGCGGAGGATGCGACCACGGATGAGAGGCACCCGACAAACTGAAATAACCCTGCTAAGGGTGGAGACACCACCAGCAAATTCAAAAGCATGCTTCTGTTGTTCATTTGCACTCCAGCTGAGAGATCCTTAAGGTTTCCCATTTATTCTCAGAGTAGACAGCAAAGACTGCCACATAGCAAGCAAAGGAATGACATGCAATGCCTTCTCTGAACCCCTAGTTTTATAAGCCATTTCCTTAATATAAATACCTATTGTCAGGGAATTTCTCTGATACACACCTCCACCTGTACGCTGAGTGTGACCCTCTCCTTCTCCTTGCGGTCCAGAGATCTATTCAGTTCTTCAACCTCACTGAGGACAGAAGCAGTACGCAGCTGGGCTCGCAGCGCCGCCACTTCTTTCTCCAGATCCAAACGATCTATGAACATCCACACACACATGCAGACACGTAATCAAAGTGTTGTTACAATGGATTTCTTACTGTGGACACAAGAAATGAAGAACACGTGGTGACAAGAATCTTCAGGTGGCAGATGGATTAGGGAGCACAATAAACACACTGTACCTTCTGTAAAAAGGCAATAAAAAGCACAGCAACAATTTTAGATAAATAGCAGTAGATAAATATTTAAGCAGAGTTCCTTTTAAATTACTTTCTAACCTTACTCTGAACTTCTTTTAGCTCTTTGCTTAGTATATTGTACCTACTATATTATATGCATCGCTGACATGTCAATCAATTCATTTGATCACCTAAGGCAGACCGAGTTGTGAATAGAATATAAATTAAGTGATAAGAGATGCAAATGAAGTAGGATTTAGGCTGACAGATTAATCAAATTCAAACCAAAGTCGCAATGTAAAAGGCTGGGTTCAAGTGCAATCCACATGTTACATTGTTGTAAGAGTAGAGTAACGTGTGCATAGCGAGTGTGTGGGTTGAGCGAGCAAGAGAGAGACTAACAGTGGATCAGAGAACTTCAGTACCTGGCCCTCGCAGTCCCCTCTTCCCTCCTCCCTGTCAGTGTGGTTGCCATGTGGCTGAGTAGCGGGCTGAGAAGTCTCCAGCCAGACCCTTTGGAGATCAGTTTTCTCTTTCCTCGTCCTCAGCAGCTCGCCACGCATGTCCTCCACCTAGGGATCATCAGCCGTGTAAGTCAGACACAGAGAAAGACATCGGTCTGACAGCGGGCTAACCCACACTGAGGTTCTCCGAGGAGACGCTGCACTGCAGGGTTTCCCCCCAGAAAAGTTGTTTAGGCCGGTGGCAAGTGTCTTTGTTTTCGACAAGGGCCGGGCTGGGGCCAGTCACAGACTGATTACAGCACTAACGTAGAGCACAATAGCTTCTGTGGATCACAGAATCGTGGGCGGAATTGCGAAATTAAAAAAGCTATCAGACTCCATACATTATTCTAGGTTAAGTCAGTGCTAAAAGCTAACTACAAATTTGGAAAATATGACTACGTCTAAGTTCCCAACTGAGCCGTACAAAAACGTTTTAAAATACATTCAGAAATAATTCCCAGTGGCTTAGGCCTGGTGCAGGGAACTTGGGTCCAGTGGGCCACCAGGCTTGCAATACACTACAGGAAACGCTACACTGTATGTTTATCATTCTGTCTCCTGAAGTCTATTGAACAACTATATACAGTTGGGTACAGAACACACAGACAAAAACAAACCTGTTGAACAAGGGACTCTCTGCTATCCTCAGACTGTTCCAGTAGTCTCCTAGCTCTCTCCAGTTCTTGCTCCATCTGAGGAAAGCAGAAAAACAACAGGACAACAGTGGTTTGGAGGGTTAGAATGAGCATTGCCTACAAAGTTAATCTTCAGGTGTGCAGAATCTACGATCTTCACATTTAGAATGTATATAATTTCAGTTAGATTATTAAAGCATGTGAACTGTATCAACAATGTGAAAATGTGAATCTTAACTACTACTGCCGCTTGTAAAAGGTTACAACGCATACTAGGATACAAGGTTCCTAAAAGTAGTTTGGTGCTTTGTCTATGCAAGTTCTCTAAACAAAATATTATTGCTAGTGATATTTGATCAAAATACTGCTATTAGCTAGTAAAAAAACTAACTCAGAACTGTGGTAAAGAAACACCAAAAACGAAACACCAATGGCTAGCAATTGTGGAAGACCTTTTTCTGATGGGAAGATTGACACACAAACTAAGGCTACAACAAGCACAACTGGACAAAAATTACTGGAAAAAATGATCATACAAGACAAAAAATGACAACACTGGACCTGAATAATAGTTAATAGAAACATTACTCTCAAAGCAGATGTCTTTTGCTTTGTTTTTTTTAGTGTTTGTTACTACTACTGCTGCCAATTCAGTAAAATGATACAGTAAAGAAATAAGCAGGAACTTGTGTAAGGCGACCAAACCTTTATGGCACGGAATTCATAATAATCTACCATCTTTTTTAAACATTACTTTGAGAATACATATATTTACCTTGGACTTATCACTGTCTGCTTTCAGTAGCCTGGCTGTAACAGCCTCCTCTCTCTCATGGCGTCTCTCTAAAGTCTACAAAACATAATGTATAGGCCACAACAGTATGTACAGTGAGGAAAATAAGTATTTGAACACACTGCTATTTTGCAAGTTCTCCCACTTAGAAATCACGGAGGAGTCTGAAATTGTCATCGTAGGTGCATGTCCACCGTGAGAGACATAATCTAAAAAGAAAAATCCAGAAATCACAATGTATGATTTTTTAACTATTTATTTGTATGATACAGATGCAAATACGTATTTGAACACCTGTCAATCAGCTACAACTCTGACCCTCAAACACCTGTTAGTCTGCCTTCAAAATGTCCACTTCCACTCCATTTATTATCCTAAATTAGGTGCACCTGTTTGAGGTCGTTAGCTGCATAAAGACACCTGTCCACCCCATACAATCAGTAAGAATCCAACTACTAACATGGCCAAGACCAAAGAGCTGTCCAAAGACACTAGAAACAAAATTATACACCTCCACAAGGCTGGAAAGGGCTACGGGGAAATTGCCAAGCAGCTTGGTGAAAAAAGGTCCACTATGGAGCAATCATTAGAAAATGGAAGAAGCTAAACATGACTCGGACTGGGGCTCCATGCAAGATCTCACCTCGTGGGGTCTCAATGATCCTAAGAAAGGTGAGAAATCAGCCCAGAACTACACAGGAGGAGCTGGTTAATGACCTGAAAAGATCTGGGACCACAGTTTCCAAGGTTACTGTTGGTAATACACTAAGACGTCATGGTTTGAAATCATGCATGGCGCGGAAGGTTCCCCTGCTTAAACCAGCACATGTCAAGGCTGTCTTATATTTACCAACGACCATTTGGATGATCCAGAGGAGTCATGGGGGAAAGTCATGTGGTCAGATGAGACCAAAATAGAACTTTTTGGTCATAATTCCACTAACCGTGTTTGGAGGAAGAAGAATGATGAGTACCATCCCAAGAACACCATCCCTACTGTGAAGCATGGGGGTGGTAGCATCATGCTTTGGGGGTGTTTTTCTGCACATGGGACAGGGCGACTGCACTGTATTAAGGAGAGGATGACCGGGGCCATGTATTGCGAGATTTTGAGGAACAACCTCCTTCCCTCAGTTAGAGCATTGAAGATGGGTCGAGGCTGGGTCTTCCAACATGACAATGACTCAAAGCACACAGCCAGGATAACCAAGGAGTGGCTCTGTAAGAAGCATATCAAGGTTCTGGTGTGGCCTAGCCAGTCTCCAGACCTAAACCCAATAGAGAATCTTTGGAGGGAGCTCAAACTCCGTGTTTCTCAGCGACAGCCCAGAAACCTGACTGGTCGAGAAGATCTGTGTGGAGGAGTGGGCCAAAATCCCTTCTGCAGTGTGTCAAACCTGGTGAGAAACTACAGGAAACGTTTGACCTCTGGAATTGCAAACAAAGGCTACCGTACCAAATATAAACATTGATATTCTCAGGTGTTCAAATACTTATTTGCAGCTGTATCATACAAATAAATAGTTAAAAAAATATATACATTGTGATTTCTGGATTTTTCATTTTAGATTATGTCTCTCACAGTGGACATGCACCTACGATGACAATTTCAGACCCCTCCATGATTTCTAAGTGGGAGAACTTGCAAAATAGCAGGATGTTCAAATACTTATTTTCCTCACTATATCATTATAAGAGCATATAAGAGTAATGTAAGAACGCAACATGAGAGGTGCTATTACATCATAGCATCCCCCATCTCCTCTTCTTGGAAGGAGACACTGACATCATGGTGGATTTGTACAACAGCTTTGATCCCACTCAATCCCACTCATTCTGAGCGGCCTGCAATGACAAATTACCGGCTGCTAGCAATAACATCTACCCAAGTGACTCATCATCTATTTGATTCACATCACAGTGGGCCCATCGGTGGGGAATAAATGTGCCCTCTGTGCTCCCTCTTCTCCTGCTCTTTAGTAGTAAAAGAGATTATTTTCCTCTTCATGTCCTGACGCTTGTTTATTTACCCTTAATTTTTGGGACAAATGCATAATTTTGCATCACCCTGGGCCCTGCTGGTGTCCCATTAGGACACTATGGAGGAGAGGGATGCAAATAAATTGGTAGCTGCTTTCCCCACACACACACACACACACACACTTAAAAAGTCTAGCTCACTAAAGATAATCAGTCTGGATACAGCTACACAGCACCCCTCTGTGGTCTACTAATAAACTACAGGAAGCATGAGAGCCTCAAAAAGGGCCAATACCAAGACACTGATACACTTTGACAAAACGCTGTCCTCAGAACCAGGATCCAAGAAATTAATGTTTGAATTATTTATTTATTTTAAAAACTCATATTATGGTAATGATGTATTATGGATTATTTGACAAATGCACATCTAAAATAAAAAATGACTGGCATGAAATATGGGAAATTAGCAATTGCATGCTTAGCGACCATTTGCACTGCGTCAATATAAATGCCTATATGTGCTTTAAGTTGTCATAAAGCAGAGCAAGAGGGCTTGGTGACACAGTGAGAGAACAGCTGCTTTAACAAACAAGAAAGGACTGTAGTTAGAGAGACATTAGAGAGAAAACCCTTCAGTAACACAGGACAGGACAGGACAGGACAGGACAATGCTCTGTGAATGATGGAACTTTTTGTACATCTTTATGTAAAAGTGAAGAGTAATCACTCAACAGAGATCAACAGAATGTTTTCACATTTGTTTTTTTAACACCACCAAGCTTGCACATGAACCTACCACAGTTAGAAAACAGAAGGGCTTATGATTTTTTTATCAAAATGAGATGCTACATCTCAAGGGTCAATCCTTTCAATATATTCAAATTCAAAAGTATAATTGAGCATTCATAATTTCTGTAAATGTCCTACGTGGGTAAAAAGTGCTGCTGACTTGCTTTCTCTTTACTGCATCAGCCAGATCTCCAGATGACTCTGTGAGGACCTCTAACTTGCGCAGGTGTTTGGTCCCTTGTCTTGTGCCTGTCTGTGTGTGTGTGTCTGTTTCTGCATGTGTTTTTATTCCCTCCCTCCCTCCTGTCTTTCCTCTGTTTAATTATTATTTGTAAAACTGTTTATATATATATATATATTATATTTTGGTCCTGGGACGCATTCTGGTTTCAGTGTATTGTTTGTATTGTTACTGTTTATTTCTTAAATATGTAAAAAAATAAAAATAAATAAATAGAATTTAAAAAAAAAATGTATACAAAAAAAAGAAGTGGCCATTAAAGGGGAACTATTATATTGCATTTTCAGGTTCATACTTTTTAATTTTGTGATTCTGACACTGCCCATGGCTGCTGCACCAGTATTCACCTTCTGTTACCATGAAAAATCACCAATAAAGGCTTCTAAACAAAATACTACACTTGACAGGTCCCAGCAGTAATGTGACCCAAAATTGGAGAGAAACGACCAGCATTGTCCACCAAGATTACAGCCATCTACCGTTAGCATGCAGCTAGTTAATATTTAGCAGTAGGCTTAAGTTATATTGTAATGGAAAGAAGCAGCACTTTCTACCGTCAAAAATCGCATACAAAAAGGCTTTCAAACCAAATACTACATAACCAAAATGTTTAAGGACAAATGTGACCTGGAATTAGGGAGAATTGGCCACATTGGCAGCCAAGATGACATCTTTTACTGCCGTGAGCATGTAGCTACATGCAACAATGTAAACACACTCCAGTAATTCCTGCCTGGAGCAGATGACCAATCATAAAAGCCCAGTTGTATTGGCCACGTTTAACATTAAAATTCGACAATATAACATTGTACATATGACAGAAAATACGGAAACGCATAATATGTCCCCTTCAAGCCAAGCAGCCTTTTCTTTCCAAGCATGACATGGCTAGAACACACTGATTTGAGAGATTTAACAAAAAGACCAGTGCCAACATGATATTGGACACATTTTTATCCTTCTCTGTCAATAAGTGTCTTCATAGTCTGTGCACCATGTAGGGCTGTCCTTGACTACCACTCACATGACTTTGTTGGCTGGTCGGATTAGTTGATTCAATTGAACAATCTGTAAAACAGACTTTCCCCACAAAGAATAAATCTTGTGTTTCCCAAGGATATGCTCATAGGTTTCTTGTAGATAAGTCATTCAGCATGAAAAACAATGAGAAATGACTACTAAAGAAATCTTAGTCGATCAATTAGTCAACAAATCTAATAAGAGGGGGCAGCCCTGATGTCATATGTGATGACGAATGTTGCTTTGTTTGCCTGCTTTATTCTTGTGTGTGCGTGCGTGCGCGTGCTCCATAATAGGTTTAAAATATATGAATAAATAAAAAGATATTTCTTATGCTCGACTTAGACAGAGAGAAAGGTTTCCTTTCATTTATGCTGTATGCTCTTCTATGTGTTTATGTGATATTGTTTTGTCTGCTTTAGGCCTACTTGTTTCTTTATTATAACATTAGCCTGCTCAGGGACAGCAAATGAAAACTAGCCTTTTGGCTTTTGATGTTAATTGTGTGTTGTCTGATAAATTATTTTAAATGAAATATTGTTATGTTCCATTTTGTCCTGTCCACTGTCCCCTCCATTGAATAATACCCAGTCATGTTGTCTCTAGATTCTTTTTCAGCATTCTCTGTGTGAATGTGAGAGAACACAAGTGTCAACAATGAGGTGAGGGATAACAGCAGATGAGATGTGTCACCTCCTGCAGCTCGTCAGACACGGCCACCCGCTGACTCTGACTTCTCGCTCTCTCCGCACCACTCTGGTCCGCACGCATCTCTCTCTCCAGCTCATGCAAACGCCGCTCCACACGAGACGACACCTGCAGACAGGGAGACGGAGGACACCTGAGGTCACGCAAACATCACCGGTACAGGCATGACAGCAAGATATGATAAATGAGACAGCAGGAAATTAAAAGTGTGGCTGACAAATAAAGATCTCTTTTAGAACTGACTGGAGGTGTGATGTTCACGATGCAAGAATTCCCTGTCTAATCAGGAAGCGCCACATCCACGTCTCTGGACGTGACGAGATAAGAAATATTAAACATGTAGGATGTCAACTGAGTAGGCTGAGCAACGTATTTATCACAGTAGTGAGGGTGCGGCGAGGGGCCATGTGCCTGGAAATTATACTGAAATATTTGGTAAAGTTAGACTTCACTGGATTTGTAAAAGACGACGCCATATGTCCATAGCAGTTTAAACAACAAAAATATTTGCATATTTCATGCTTTATAGAACAGCTTTTATTCATCACAATCTGTGATGTGATGTCCTAAAATTTAGCTACAGCTTACGGAGGCTTGTCGCGGGGAAGTTGTCACGTGCTCTGTGAGGCTTTCCATCGCTCGCCGGGTGTCAATATCAGACCTGTAAAAAGCAGAGACATATTCACACATCAGAGTTCTCTGTCGTTTGGAAAAATTCTTTCCCAGGACACCACTGATCAAAATGTGAATGCATAACATGACGCCACTGAAAATAATTATGTGGCTTCAGATGTTGAAATATAGTGGTGGATCAATTTGGTGTGGTCAGCAGCGCCAGGGAGGAGAGATTTTTTAATAAACTCAAAATGTCAAATTCTAATGCATAGCTGAAAGAAAGATCTGCTGCCTTTTTTGACTTGGCAGTGCCTTCACCTGAAGTTTCAGATGACACTTATCACTTTACCTCCAAGGAGATTTCAAAGACCCGAAAACCATGCATTTGTTTTCAAAGCTCAAGCAAAAACTTTTCTATGTACAGTGAATATATAAAATAAAGATGAATATCCAGTCAGAGCCCTTAGCCTGAATTAGAATAGAAAATCTGTGGGAAGACATAAAGAAGAGACTGCAGAAGAGTCAATTAAAATTCGTAAAGCCTTATCCAAACATTGAAACCAGTTTTACAGTAAAGCTAAAATCTTATAAATTGGACAGAGCCTGCTCTAATTAGTTTTCATTTCAGACCTCAAGGCACTTAAACAAAACTATCTGAGAATAAACATTGTTACCATGCATGTCCATTGTCTGCAGTTGTTATCTCTATTTTACTTGCTTTTCAAATCTGGCAGTGACAAATACTGCGGAAAAAATAGTGGGGTTTTATGTGGCTCGAGAGACAATGTATGCTACCTGTCACTAGGGCAGGTAGCAATAAACCATTTGAAAACTCAGTTCTAAAGATCCCCATGTCATAAATTATAACAAATGGCAAATTCAGTTGTGTACCAGTGGGAGAAACAAAAAAACTTAAGTTTACTGTTTTTGATGTTCTGACTTTGCCGCTCCCCTCAGATACCTATTTCTCCTGAGGATTTCTCTATCCAGGTCATCAGACATTCTATGCTGGTCACAGCGCAGATCCCTCAAGGATTGGTGCAAAGCGTGAATCTATGTGGGACAGCCACAGATGGGTAAACACCATGAAACATCATGCAAAGCCAAAATTTGCCTATCATTGCTTTTACAGAGATGCATAAGTATTGCAACCACAGTGGAAAGCCAAAAATAAATAGGGGCTTCTAAACACACTTAGACCCTTAATACTAACATGAACGATATCTCATTCAAATAAAATCTTATCAAGCCCCTTTAAGATTAGCATTACTAATTCCATTTCAATGATTCTTACTCAGTGCCCTCCTGTGGACACTTTCTGACACTACACAACAGTAACAAGTGTTACTGATTGGTAGTTTGTTTGTCTCCATTCCTTACATCCTCTCCTTTTAAGCTGGCATCCTTGAAGCGAACACTGGCAGACTGAGACCTCCGTCTCCTCCCTGGAGTGCTTGTATAGTCTTTCAGTGGAGAAGTAGGGTAGAAACGCTGGCCATCTGAAGTTACAGATGTACATATGTTATATAGTGTAAAGGAGGAGCCAGAGAACCAAACACAAACACCACAAACTCACTGCACAACATTTTTAATGTTTTTCATGTTTGTTGTCATTTTGAATATAATTTCTGTGTTATGTATCATCTCTTTGCAAATGATCCAGAACTAAGACTACAATGAGAGGACAGCTGAAAGCAAAATCCTTTCTATTACTCCTTACCTGATCCCGAGCAAGCGTCCAGGTCACTGGTGTGCAGGGTGGAGGCAGAAGCACTCTGAGCCCCGTTGGATCTGCTCACCCTCTGCGTTTGCAGCTGAGTGATTGACTCTTCCAGGTTCTCCCTGAGCTGGTGCAGAAAAAATGTAAAACTTTAAACTAAGTTAAAATAGTTTAATAGGACAAAAAGACAAATGTCAACCCTGAAACAAATCATTTAAAAAGTGAGTGAAAATAAAGGAGGACTCGCTATACAATGAGATAAAATGTAACTTATTGTTATTGTCCTGGAAATGTTATGTATATGAAGCAATCCCACAACTATTGGGAAAAAGGTCTATTCAAAATAGCTCTAATAAGCATGCAAGGGTTTTGTGATGGCCTACGGAAAGACCTATGTCAAATAATCTGTGTCTTTAAGGTGTGAGAAGATTATTATAATTAAATTGTAATAACAGGTGTCTGACCAGTGCCATGGCTTCAGCCTGATCATCTGTATGCTCCCTGTATTGGCCCAGCATCTGATCTACTTTGGTTAAGTTCCGGCTGGTGTCCTGCCAGAGAAAAGAAGCTTTTATTTAACAAATATTGGAATACGTTTAGAAACCAATGCATGCCATGAAACATATCTGAAATGTAAATGTGGATCAAGCTGATGTATTGCTACAGTAAATTGTTAATGCTGGTAAGGTAGGTGTCTCTGTCTGATGAGGCAGAGCAGAGTACCTGTAAAGTGCTTGCCAGTGTGCTGATCTTCTCGGAGATGTTAACGGGTCGACCATCACTCCCACTCCCACTCCCCCGGCCAGATCTGCGGTGGGCTTCACGCCCCCGAGGCCTGTGCACCCGCGTCCTGTCGTATGAATCCGACTCACTGGATGTATCCATAGTTTGGGACAGGGCAGGTTTACGGTGAAGACGACGAAAAACGGCTGACTGGGAAATTCTGACGATTAGTGACCAGCACTAGCTTCGTCTACATAAGACGCTAACTGATAACTGCAACGTTAATCAGATTAACGAACAAACTGATCTGTTGTTTAGCTTTCTTTGCATAAGATATTTTTGTCATAGCTAACGGAAATGCCATCGTTACCTTAGCAACCCGTGAAGACAGAAAGTTATCTGAGCAGCAAACCATTACAATTCAAACTGCCCTCTTCCGTCAGTCACTGCGCTTGGCATTGTTGAGGGGGATACTCATCCTGGCTAGCAACAAGTGGCAACTGTTACTAACTAACTAACTATGAACGTTAGCTAGCTAGCTAATCCAACGTTAGCCAACTAGTTTAGCCTTGTGAAAATATAGCTAGTGAAAACTGCAGAACAATGCATATGTCCAGAAACTGAGGAAATAAATGCTACCAGCTATAATAAATACGTTGCACAAGATCCGTTGGTTTTTGCATTGGGAGTGATAGCTATCAGTAGAACAACCACAGCTTCACCGTGCTATGGCAACTTGAACTGGCCGCGTCTGAGCAGGAAAACAACAAACCACAGCGGCTCCAAAGGACGCCGGGAAATGTATGCTGCCCACAATGGAGCAGTGTGGGACTGTATTATTTGTGAACTACATTGTCCAAAGGTATGCGTTAGCGCCAATGTTGCCGCTCGTCAGTTAGAAAAGATAGGAAAAGAAAGAAGAAAAAAAAATACTATTTTTTTTATTATCGCATAAGAAAATATAAATGTAAGAGAAAATGAAAACGTCTAAAATTACGTTTTGTTATAAAATAGACTGACGCTAATTAGAATACATGTATTGAATTATTTAATTAATAATGATATAAAATAGACTTACTTATACGGTAAGAAAACTGTATAGAACATAATGCAGTAAAATACAAAGCTCAAGATGAGAGAAAAAAAACTATTCTCGAGTCTAACACAAGAGTGTCTCAGAAGTCCACCCTCCCCTCAAGAAGACCACCTCCAAACCCACCACAGAACCGTTGCTGTCCGTCCTACAGCATCCCCACCTTCACAGGCTCACAGAAACCCATGGGGCCCTGTAGAGAAAACTCAACATCCAGAGTCCAGCTCCACTGTCTGTCTCTAGCCTACCTGAGGATTACACTCCAAAAACAAACATCATAGCCTAGCCTGGCATACTTCAATTTGGTTCAAACTGATGCTGTGGACATCAAGAGGACTGTCAAGAAAAACAGAAGTCAGCCAGAGGGATATTTTTGAGCTGAAAGTGAAAGCGAGCAGCACCCCAGCATGCAGGTGATAGCTTGTGCGTTGTTTACGCTCGTCAGTCTCCCTGCCAGCAGCGGGTCGGAGGATGACTCCTGCCCTGCTGTCTGCGAGTGCTCGGAGTGGAAGACACACACAATCTCCTGCTTTGACATTGATATTCTCCCCAGGTTTCCAGCAAGCACGGATACACTGTAAGTAGGCGTACAAAACGCATCTGTAAAAGTGATTCTGCGGTTGTTTTTTCATGCGTTTTGACTGTAAATGTGCTCTTATCCCCGAGGAAAAAAAATCATTATAATATCAAGAATATTCCTTCAAAGTGCTCCCAGAGGGACTTTGAAACTGTCTCTGATGTTAAGTAGTGATTCCATTTTAACGTATTAGCCTTTTTTTAGTCTATTATATATGACTAAAGCATATGTTCCAAAGTTGTTTGGTGAGAAAAGTAGGCAATCTTGAAATAGGCTATATCAAAGGAACACTAACACCTATTAATAGTAAATTAATAATTGACTGATAAATCTCTGTAATGATTAATAATTAATTTGCACCCTATTTTAGTGAGAGAGAAAAACTACCGAACCATTATTCCAATCATATAAAATAAAGCAGGTAGGCCTGCATGTAACTGAACAGGTTCAAATAACAACTTTCTATTTATTTGTGGTTGGTTCGGGTTTTAGTTGTAGTTTTTTTTTTAATTCACCTCTTTAACTATCATTACAAATGTACACTAAAACAACTAATGTCAACATGTTATTAACTGCCCCTAAGTCTTGCAATTGTAGTAACTGTATATTTAGATAAGAGGAGGTGGAGGGAGAGACGGAGAGAAAGAGGAAGAAGGAGAAGAAACCCAGAATGTCCAGTTCATAAGAGTCCACAGAAGGCTGCAGGGTATTCAAACATGTCAGACATTTTGGAAAACAAAGAAGGATGCTTTTCTGTGTTTAAAGCTTATAGTGCTCACTACAGCTCATTTACTACATACCTGCTTAGACTGATTCATTTAGCTTCAACTTTGGTGTTTGTATACTGTTTTTCTTGGGTTATACAGTAGTAGTGTGTTAATTATACACACTATTCAGATGAAAGGCTCATCTTATTTCCCAGTTATCTATTTGTAGTGGAATCACAGTATGTTATTGAACAAAGTTAAAGAACAAAGATGAACAAAGTCTTTCCAGTAACAGTAATATTATGAATGTATAATAATACTACTCCCAGCTAGAGCAGCAGCTTATGATTACTTTCATTTGTGATGTTATGTTGATAATTCTTTCAAATAAATGCTTCAACTATAAAATGGCAGAAAATGTCAGAGAGCCCAATATGGCAATTATTAAATTGCTTATTTAGTCCGACAAACACAATTCAAAGATAATGGATTTACAGTAATGTACAGTGTAAAGGGGAGAAAAGCAGCAAGTTGTATCCACGGTTTCACATCTTCTGTCACTCATGTGCTACAAAGAGGATGAATCCAAAATAAAATTAAAAAAATTATAAAAAACATGTCATCATTACAGTGAAGAAGAGGCTATGACTCTGTTAGCTGCGGGTCTTTGACAAAAATGGGTCTATAACCAACAGCTGATCTGTGTGCAATCTGTTGACTTGTTATCTGAGACCCCAACGATTTGTTAAGAATCCTGGGAGCCGACATAATGTAATATGTCAGGGTCGTCTTTGAAAAATGTGGGCTTTTACACTTACTAAATTGCTTAAGTCCAGCGCAAAAATTATGCAACATAGAGCGACTCGTTGCCATAGCCTTGAGTGATGGAAACACATGCCCTTCAGAGGGACTCTGTGGCATGTGTGGAAACATAGAACTGGAAGAGTTAGAAAGGATATTTCCATTTAAATCCGCATTCATGATCGATAAATCAGACGGTACTCTTACATTGTACGAACACCACTTTTGGTGATTTGGTTGTTGTGGAAATAACCACTTTGGTATTCTTCCTAGAATTGAATCTCACTATTTCTCTTCCACGAAATTCCTCATAAGCACTGATGTAGGGCTCACAAACATAGGAGAATATCCTGCGGTATGTTATGATAATAAGAATTCCTTTTTGGAACATCCCTCTCCATCCTTCAATCCCAAACACCACTTTGCATCGCCTCCAATAGCACCCATCACATAAAATTATCTCCCAATCACTGCCTCAATTCACTTGACCACGTGCCTCAATGTCCCCTACGATTTTCTCACATTCCGTCTCACAATTTACCCAGAGCCCTCCAGGAGGATAGAGAGACATGAAAGCATGCCACCCAGCGCTGAATTGTCATCCCCGCCTGATAAAAATATCTGCCAAATAAACCCAAAATAGACTGTGGATTGAGCGGGATGTTCTAGCAGATGAGGTGTGAGGGAATTTGATTTCCTTGTACACACACTGAGGAATGAAAGACCTTGCTGCCCGGGTCAGGCCAGTCCTACTGACTCCAACTATAAGCCAAGATTTTAACCATTACAAAAGATAAGACAGTAGGGAATTACCAATGTATTGTGAATTGGTTAAAAAAACTAAATGTGTACAGGTTACGACCGGTTGAGATAAAAAATGAATCACATCAATGCAGTTTTGAAACGGCATAGGCCGTGATCTACTTTTGATTTCACTTGTTTGTCTTCAGACGTCACTACGTCTTCTTAGGTTATTTATTGAAGAGATTTATTTTTCTATTTACTGAGTTATTTTGATGTTGGATTTGTTTTAGAAATCTAATTATTGATATTTTCCTTTAGTTTGAGTTATTTAAGGTAAAATACCATTTCAGTTGCACCTTTGAAATGAGGATACATCTGTTGTTTTACACACTTTATACAAATACAGGAATTCTTTTCAGTCATTTGATTCTAGATCATTGTGGTTAAAATGTGAATCGTATTGAAACATGAGTTAGGGTATCGCTACGTCCATAATATAGAAAGATACTTGACTTTGTTCTTGCAGGTTCCAAATGTGACTCTGGACATTTGTCTTTGGGTCAAATAGCATGAGAAGAGTCCAACACTTTTGGGAGATATGATCTGCTTCCTGAGAAGATTGCTATCATCTCATATTTGTCTGTTATACAGTATGTAAAGCTTCACATAGAACTGGTTAGCATAGCTTAGCACAAAGACTAGAAGCAGGGCAGGGGGGACATAACTTTTTGTAGAAATGTTGTTTTAATTTACACTTTGGTTTTTGTACAGATTCAACTAATACAATAGAACAGAATAAGTTAGCTTGGCCCAAACCAGGCTAGCTGTTTCCTCCTCTTTGTCCTGTAAGCTATGTTTAATGGAGCTAACGGCTGGCTCTAGTGAAGTATTTAATGAACAGATATGAAAGTGGTATCAATCATCTCATCTAACTCTCTGGCAGAAAGCAAATAAGCGTGATTCCCAAAACGTTTCCTTTGAAACCCTGTTTTAGAAACATTGGTGAAGGTTTGTGCTGTAAAATTGTTTTTTTAAACCGTCATTTCAATCAATACAATCATTTCACTAATCCCCTTATTATTAACACAAGAGTTTGGTTAGAAATTCTTTTGTGGAGGAAAAATGTGTAAAAGGTTTATTTACAAAACAAAATGTGAATGCGAAGCAGCAGTGTGTGTGTCTGAGTGTTAGTGTGCATATGTGGACACTTAGAGTTTGGAGTCCTTTGTGTGTGTGTGTGTGTGTGTGTGTGTGTGTGTTACTCCATGTGTCACTGGGAGTCAGAGAGGTGAAGAGGAAAGCACAGACACGCTTAAAAGCTTGCGTAGCGTGACTCCCGACTGCGTCTGGACGATGCATTCAAATACAATATTTACCTTTTACAGCACATTTCTCAAACACCCAGAGAGTTCCATTTGAGAATAATTAAGAGGGAAAAAAGACTTCAAGGGAAAAGGGGGAAAAAAACAGCAGTCTTTCAAAAACCTCCCAATTTCTGGATTGGAGTTTAAGCATTTGATAACTCGTGATATTCGTCGTCCCTCAACCTCTCATCTAATAAACTGACTGAGGAGTGAAATCCTAATGCCGTTTCCTGAATGGTAACAGATGAGCACTAGGATTAATTGTAAAATAACATGATGAGCTGTAGCTGAGATTACTGGAAACACTGACACTGTCCCAGCTATCCATTTGTACCAATGTATCCTGTAATGGAAAGTGTTACTGTTCATTCACATTCTGCAATAATTACCTCACGTATTTATGATAAAAACAAATGTAATCGTTTGTGAAACATAAAATCAAACTAATTTAAAAGCTAAATCATCTCCACCACCATGACCTATCCTAACCACTTTCTTTCTCTTCCTACACTCACAGGGTTTTCCCAGCCATTATAAGAGTTAGGTGCCGCACCCGAGTGTTTTTTTTATTTATCATATGCTCTATCTTTTCCAACATTCAGACACAGATATGGTGAGAATAATACTCTAAAATGTGAAAAAGGAGACGCAAAACTACCACAAGGGAACACAAAGAGACCCAACACGACTACGAGATGCAAAACCTCACAAAGAGACACAAAATGTATGGGGACATTGCATTTTTTTAAATTTAAAAATGTAAAATTTTCTTGAGGAAGGACGCCTAAACCCCCCGCCAAATACGGGCACCTAAGTCATCCACAAAGCGAGAAAATACACTGCACTCATACATGAGATCAGATCAGATAAAAATGGATAAAAAGAGGAACTATGTAGTGCATATGTAAACATTCTCCAAAGAGACATTAAGGATTTTTATACCATTTCTACATGACAGAAGTTTACCTTGAATCACAATGGAGGTGAACATGTAACCGACTCTCTCTACCAGTCACCACAGACCATTACACAACAAAATGAAACACAGCCCTTAGTAAACACAGCTATGTTGTCAATCCAATGCTGGGAATATTATGAATTATGTGGCTTCTCCCCACTTCAAACTCAATTCCCAACCTGTTTGTTTTCTCGGGTTTCTATCCAAAATGACAAATTGGGAGAGTAATTTTCTCTTTAAGCCTCCGAGATTGGCTCATTGGTCTTCTCCCCACGCTACTGAGAGAAAATGCATGCTGGTTAATTTGGGTTTGAGCGTGGTCGCGAAACAGCGCGGTTCTGACAGGGGTGTTTGGTGTCAGGGTCTGCTCTGTGTCCCTCTGTTTGTTTGAATTTGTCAAAGAGCATTCAAGGTGCTGTGCTCCTGTGTCTATTGACTGACTAACCCCCCCCCCCGCGCAATGAAGGCGTGATTTAGACTCATGGGCCAGATCTCAGCCTCTGTCTATTGTTCCCCTGATGAAGCAAAGGTGCATGAAGATGGTGGCTTTGGCTGAGTCACTTTGCATACCTGTTTCCAAATGGATGCATATTCTGTTTGCCAATTGAGACAAGATGCAGTGGAACAAAGTCTGAATGTGCACCCTTCTGCAGGGTGGCCCTGGGGTACAGTATGACATCAGCACATGTGGCTACCATCTTAATCTCTTTCCTCCATTACTATGTTGTGATTTCCAAATCCACCAAAACAAAACCAGCAGCAAGATCACAGGAATGAAATAACAGATTCTGACACGCTAGGTAAAAGTGCCCAGTTGCCAGCAATGAGCCAGGCTAGCTGTTTCCCTCTGCTTTTAGCCTTTATGCTAAGCTAAGCATCTTTTGGCTATAGCTTCATAGTTACAGTACAGATCTGGGAGTAGTAAGATATTGATCTTATCATCTAATTCTAGTGGAAAAAAGATTTAATCCCTTGAATTTTAAATTTTCTTTAAACAATTTCTCCGCATTTTACTCAAAAAAATGCAACGAGCTAAAATGTTTGACTTGTAGGTAAAATGTCGCAATATAGACCAGATTATAAATATTTTCTTTCTCATATAGTAACCTTTTTATGGTGAACATGTAACTGTGACACTGGGTACTAATCTTTTTCCTGAACAATGTGGAGGTCCTAACCTTACTTTCTGAAACATTGTCGTAAACAGACCCAGACATTGTTTTATTTGGCTGCCAGCTCAGGTCCAGTCAGATCCAAGTCTTTCTTTTTCCCCATGCTCCGAGAATGAGGAGGGGTGTTCACCATTTAATTCAATGAAACCTTTCATCTTATTCTGAAACGTATCAGTGTTGGGCCTTTATCGGCCTATCCTTTTTCTATTCTCTTACCAACAGATCTTTCCTTTGTCATTGGACCTGGTAAAGAAAAAATTGTAAAATGTACTTTTGATAACAAAATCACTTTCATTCTTCAAGAGAATCTTGAGCATTTCCACAATGTCGTAATAAATGTCATTTTACTCAGAAAACGTCATGGTGCAAGATTTAAGCCTCCTTCATTCCGAAAAATGGTACTACATTTAGTTTTTCTGGAAATGTTTTTGCGTTAGATGAGAAAATTGATACCATGTCATAGCATAAAGACTTGAAATCGGAGGAAAAAAGGTAGCCTTGCTCTGTCCAACGGTAACAAACAATGGTAGCAATGGCCAGGCATCCATGCTCGTGGGAGGTAACGGAATGCGACGATTCGTTCAGGTTCTGTTGCCTGACCAATCACAAACCCTAACCTTAACTACTTAAGGTCAATGCTTAACTTCAGCAAATCAATCCAAGTAGCCCTGACTGCAGACCCGCAGACACGTTGAGGGGCGGAGTTAAACGTTGAGGGGCGGGGTTAAACGTTGAGGGGGCGCGGTCAAACCGTCTCCAACGTCCACTACCCAACTCATTTAATACAGTGTGCGAAGAGGGACAAGAAACCTTAATGGATGTGGCGAAATGCAGCGATTTAAAATAATGAACTTAATCTTTGGTTTTACAAATTATGAAATACAATATTGACACATTTCACAAAACATTAAATTACCCCAATAATGCATTAAATTATGAAAAAAGTGGAATATTTGAATGTGTATTTATCATAATCAATTGTAACCTGATACTTTCTTAATGTTATCAAAATTAAGGGATCATGAGACTATAATATATATCATATATATTATATAATGTATATAATGTGTATATTTATATATATATACTATAAATATATAATAACACCGATAATTCTGAAAATAAGTTTAATAACATATATATACACAACCATAATAACAACAATAATTAAATTAGATTAGATACTTTATTCATCCCATAGCGGGGAAATTTCCTTGTTACAGCAGTAAAAAAGCAAAACAAACAAACAAGTAAACACACAAGAAAAACAGGCAAACAACAGACAATGAGCAGACGTTAGACTGAAAGTAAAGTGGCGTCAAATAAAGGTTTAGTAAAGTGCGGTTGCCATAGTACAAGAAACAATATTGCGGTGTAAGTGACGTTAAAATTAAATTACATAAATTACAAAAATACATAATATAATACAGACAGATCGCCTTCACAAACCTTACTGTTAACCTCTGGCGGTCCTACACAATAAAACTCGCTAAAACAGAAGACCACTGGTTGAGTTGCGGGCTCATTCACTGAAGACAGATCTACACTGAAGACAGATCTACACTGAAGACAGATCTACACTGAAGACAGATCTACACTGAAGACAGATCTACAGGCTATCAACCACACGCGAGTCGTGGCACTAGCACCTGCACTGGTCGCGCTAGCCGCGCTAGTCCTGGGGTTGCAGAGACAAAGATGTGCTAGGTGTTGTGGATCTGAGCTCTCCTTCATCTCCTGGTTGCAGATGATTCAGAGACCGTCCATGCACACAACGACTGTAACATTGTCCTTCAATGGAAATAATTTCCCCACTTTCAGATTACTTGGAGCTAGCACAGACAGTTAAAGAAGGGAGCCAGCCATCCACTTCGAACCTCAGCCTGCTCAACTAGTGCAGAAACATTAAAATAGACATAACCAGTTTTTTTAAATTGTTTTTGAAAACTAAACAACTATAGAAGTCACACTTACTCCCACTATTTATTGTTTGAAAAGGGCTGCCCAAAGCGTGGGTGCATACCGCTGAATTCACTATGATATTACGATGAAATGACAGGGTCAAATGCTGGAGACTGGGCGGGGTTAAACGTTGATGGGCGGAGTTAAATGTTTAACTCCGCCCCTCAACGTGTCTGCAGGTCTGCAGTCAGGGGCTTCTCAATCATTCTGCTCTGTAGGGTGGGGCTTGCCTAAAACTGCAGTTGGATCCATCATAACACCATATTTTATATACATACATACATACATACATACATACTGTACATACATACATACATACACACACACACACACACCAGAACTCTCTTTATTAGTCCTTTTGGGATGACTCTCGCAAGGAAATTGAAATTTAGAACATCAGTTTTAGCAAGAATACAGTATAAAAGACAATATAAAGATAAGTAATAAAAATAGTAATAATAATAAGAACCTTTGGCTATAAAAAGACATAGAAGATATTTACCATAAAGTAAGTGTTAATATATGTGTGTGTGTGTGTGTGTGTGTGTGTGTGTCTCTGGTAATGCTAGGTTTGTGAAGTCTAGTCTTGGGTTATCTTCTAGAGACAACCCAGGAAATAGACTGGCCCATTATCCACCTTAAAACCAGAATGTGTCCTTATCATACTTAGCTTTATTTTTTAGAAGATAAAATGAACTAGATTTAATGTGTTAATTATTAAGGCGATGGTAAGATTATTTTGTAACCTTTAGACAAACCAGCAGTTTCTAGTTTATGCTAAGCTAACAGGCTGCTGGCTCCAGTTGCATATTTTACTTTACAGATGTGAGTGACTTTATCTTCTCATCTAAATTTCTGCAAAAAGCCAATAAGTGCATTTGCCATTTGTTTGTGACAACTAAAATCCATCTTTATTTTCCAACCAGATGGCTTTTTGAGACCCGCCTGTCATCCTTGCCAGCAGACGCCTTTGCCAACATGGTCAACATCTCAAGGATGTGAGTGGCAATTTATACAGTAGATTATTTTATTCAAGGCTCATAGGTCCATACTTTTGAAACACAAACCCTTCACAGTTGCTCTCATCCACCTGTTGCCTTTAAAAATGGAAACCTATCCCAGTTCCTAACTGCCCACCCTTTATTCTTTTCCTTCTCCCCCCCCAAGCAGCTGATACGCTCTCTGGTTAGTATCACCACTGGCTCCTAATCACAGCTGGAAGCGCTAATGCATTCCTTCTATAGGAATGTTGGTCCTTTAACCGCAGCGGGGCTTGGACATGGGCTAGGTATTCCAGCAGAGCGTTTTTTTGGTGTGTGGTGATTTTAGACTCACAGTAGAGGTAGAGTCTCTGGGTAGAGGTAAAATATACACTTGAGTCTTGATCTCAGGCTGCTGATTCCAACGTCTGCGTCCAAGTCATGCATGAAGGGAGACTGAGGTGGATGAGATGTTTTCTGTAAGCCTCAAACAGCCACGAGTGTTCACAGCCAGAGTTTTCTTTGCTCGCTATCCAGATAAAATTATAGAATCCAAAACCAAAATAATGTCAGTCCGATTCTCAAGTACAGTGTCTTTTATAGTGTGTGAACATTGAGGTGTGTTATATTAATTGCCTATACTAACTACAGAAGTCAACAGAATATATCTTGTGTTATTTTCTAGTCATTTCTAAGGTTGATCAAGTGCTACGTTCATGGTTTATTTAAACAGCGGGCTTGTTACCAAGTAATAACAAATACGAGCAGAGTGACTGATGACTAGGTAATGTATATGTGGGGTGCATACCTGTAAAATTACCCGTGACTTTGGGGGCTTTATGCAACTTGGGTTGATAAATTTAGGAAAGAGTTGCAGCCTTTAGGATCATTTTTAGAGCCACACACTCATTTATAAAAACATGTCTTGTGTTTTGCCCACAGGCTGCTACAGTACCTTCCTTCTTACATTCTAAGATTGACAAATGGTTAAAAAACGTAATTATTTTGAAATTACAAAGACAATTTGTACTTTAGATTTGGTGTAAGCTCAGTGTATTTCTTTTAGATATATATCAGTGGACGTGACGCTGCAGAGGCTGGAGAGGCACTCGTTCTACAGCCTGAGGAAAATCACCCACATGTGAGTAACTAAAGGAAATTGGCACGCTCTTTATCGATCATTAGTGATTAAGCATCTCCATTTGCTCTCTGGAGAGAAAAATGCTTAATTCTGAGCCTTGCCGGCAGCAAATGGTAGCAAGGAAAAAACACATTTAAAAGTGTATTACTATCCTGCCCACCACTTACTGCACCTCGTCAGAGCAGTTTTACCTCACTTTCCATTCAAGAAATTGACAAAAAAATGTCCATGTTGTGGGATCACCACATGCAAATAAGACCAGAAACAATCCAATTTGGTAAAATTACTCATTATGTGGACCAGTGTTACCGAGCCTAGTCTAAACAGACAGGGAGAAGCTGAATAACAGCCAGTATTTGGATTCTCTCCTCGTCGTCTTCATGTTCCAGCTCTTGTTAAAGCAGCTCAGGGGAAAAATGTCTAGTAAGGTGCACTCTATTCTCAATTATGGGATAGAGATTTATGGCTGAGTCTCCGGGTGGACCACACACCTTCCAGGAGAACACCTCCTAGCACTTCATATATTATTACAAGACTTGCTGCCTATGTGAATGATTTGTTACAGCATCTTTGTAACACAGCAGTTTGTGTGTATGCAATTTGCTTCCACTCTTCAATTAGCCTACTGTATGAAAACGTGGGCATGTATAGCCGTTGAGACCGTAACTGATTAACAGCTACAGAAATTAATTTGACATGACTTGCGTGTGTGTGTGTGTGCGTTGGGGTGGGCCATTTGGCTGTCATTTGTATCCTAATTATCCTTTCCCTTTAGTCTTTTCTTATTAGCTGCCGAATTCCAGACATCAAAATGTAGACAGAAATAATAATTCAAACCGCTAGCTGAGGGTTGTATCAGTGTTCTAGGGGTGTACTTTGGATCTCCAGGGCCTATTTGCCACTGATTGGTGTGGTGTAGTGCCATACATCAGATAATGGCATCTCTCTCAGGTTTCCTTCAGGGTCAGACACAAATTAATGCTCTGCTTCCTGTTGGAAGCTCGAGGCCGACAGCAGCTGTGGAGCTAAGACTGCAGTCGATGCTGAGAATTCAGAGGGGGCTGGGTGAAGTTTGTATCACACCACCATCAAGTGAAACCACTTATCTCAAGAATTCTTGGTTTTAAGCAAATAATTTAGCTTATTTATGTAGATTTATTTCAATTTTGGTGATCTATTTGCAAATGATGTGAGTGCAAAGATGATCAACCTACAAAACCAACTATAGCTATTTCATTCAAATGACATGAATACTTGTTACAAAATGTCAAATGAATGAAGAACTCCCCTGATACTATGCAACTTCATAACGTCCTTAAAAGTCTGTGTTTATCTCCATGGTTTCGATTGAGAGACAAAAAAGGCCTGTACACTGAAAAAAACTGGAAGAGTCCATGCCAATTTGACATAATGGCCAAACTGTGGAAGCTCCATACTACAACCTTGGCGTCCATCTTTTGCTGCCACGGGGCCTAAAAAGACTTTCCTATAGAGTAACAAGTCGAAGGAGATGTCTGTAATTCAGTTGTTACATATTTTTTGAGTGCCACAACCCCGCCACATGACTCGTTTTACTATCACAAATTGATCCATTCGGTCCGATGACATTTGGAAAGTCTAGAAGCGACGCACGATAACATCATTTAATCCCAAAGTTAAAAATTATACAATAAACTAACTGACCATGTGTGAATGACAAAATAAAAGACAATTTGGTCACAAGAGCATCGTCCGCCCAATCTTCTACACTTTTGTGCAAGGCACAGAAAACTCAAGTAAAGGGAAATCAAATTCATAACCGCGCTGTTTGATTGACCATGTAGAGTTCAAAGAGTTGTGACAAAGATTCAAACTCATCTCACCACTTTGGCTCAGGCGTTGTTGCCACTTGCCACTTGGGAGTTTTATAGTCTGCTTGACTATGTCCTGGTTGTATTGGCTGATTAAACTGCCCTCATATTTCAGTGATGCCCTACTCGTTGTACAGCAGCACCGTGAAGATGAACTCAGTCACTCAGTCACTTCTACTGACCTGAACACGTCTGTTTGCTGGGCTGAGTGTGGTTTGACCAGTGTGTGAAGGAGGGCCAGGGAACACGCTCCAGAGCAAAACTTGGCTTCAGACAGCAGAGAGAGACGTGTTCAGTCCAGCCCAGGGCGGAGCAGAGTAAACATTCTAATGAAACACTAATTGGACTCTACTTCCAGCCCTGGCTGTCTGCACCGAGTTTCCCTTCTTTTGCACACTGTCAGCACATTTTTAAATGCGCTTCTGAATGTGTGTCCAAATAATTTCATAATGGCCACCACTCACACTTCTGTCATTTACTTATGCTCTGAATGAGTTTGTTTTTATGTGAAAGTGCATTTTCTTGTCTGGTCTTTCAGTGAGATACGTAATACAAAAAGTCTGACCTACATCGACCCAGAAGCCTTTAAAAATCTTCCAAACCTCAAATACCTGTGAGTAGTTTTCATTGCATGTTCTTTTTGTCATTGAATTCCACATATTGACACCATTATGGTTATCCAAAAAAAAGGAGGGCGCTATATTTAATATGCTTAAGTCTGGCAATAATTTAGACACTGATCTATTCATAGAATGTTGTGTACAGTACGGCAAGAATGAGTCAGGCTTCATTGAGTTTAATGCAGTGGTACGGGTCATGTTCATTTGCACACAAACGCAAAGTATTTGGCCTGATCTCATGATTACTTCAAATCCTTCAACAAATCCTAGCTTGTGACCGGACAATAGGTCTTTTTGGTGTGGGTGTCACACATAAATATGTTGCAAAAATGTCATGAATTGGCATAGTTATTTAAAAAGAAATGATGCTGTCTACTAAATGCAGATCTTCAGGACTGTTTTTATGATAGAAATGCTCACTTTACCTTTTTGGTATACTATCATTAAGGCTGGATATTGTCAATGATTTTCTGAATTATTTATGATTCACAAGGTCCTGATTTGATTACAATTCTGATTCAATATCAATTAGGTAAGGGAAATTGTAGTTACAAAACCAATTTTGCTTGGCACAAGCAAAGAAGCAACCCTCAATATTTTTTTCTTTTTAATAATGCCCCAGGTTAATGTTCACATTAAGAATTGACCCCCAAAACGTTTGTGGTGGGTTATACATCCATGGTGAAAAGGTATGCATTAAAAGATACATTTCAGGATTGTATTGATCAACATCAGATCAATCAAACAAAGATCGATTTTAATCTGAGAATCAATTGTTTTAACCCAGCTCTAGTTATCATAAACCATGTTTCTTTCTGGTGTGTTTGCCGTATGTCCTGACTGTTTCTAACCTATTGATATTCAGCGGAATTTTCAACACCGGCCTTTCTTTCTTCCCTGACTTGAGCAACATCCACTCTAATGACATGAACTTCATACTGTAAGTAGCTAGAACTTTACCATTTTCACACTAATCAATATATAGTCTAACTACTGTAAAACTGCTACGTGTGGCATTTTAACATCAGCAGTTCATTGCCACATTCATTCAGAGCTATTACTATTGTTATTCTAAACCAACAAGACGGTCAGCAAGATGAGCCGCTTTTTCATGCATTATATTTTATATTGTGTAAGGAATAATAGATGTGTTTTTCACTGGAAAGAGAGCTTTTGGGTTTTCAAAATGTTCTAGTGTCACGAGGAATAAAGAATGAAATCACCTCTTACTGTGCAAGCTTAAACTTAATGTCTATCCTCCTTTGTATTCCATGTAAGCAGAAGCAAGAAGCAACATTGGGACATAGAGATTATGGGAAATGTGGTCTCTATTTTGAAAAATACACTAACCTCATTAAATAAAGATCACATCCCTTCGTAAATGTAATTGTGTGTTATTAGTATACAAAATGTTACAATACATAAGCAATATGTGCTTTCTGCATGTGGGTGCGTCTTTTTCTTATAATAAGCGTCTGCCTTCCCATATTCAACCCGCTGCATGTCTGCATTAAATGAGCATCTATACTCACATCTCCAGCCACTGTCATCACCCTCTCAACTCTAATTTAATATTCCTACTGTGCCGTAATACTTGAGAATATCATCATCAAGTACATTCCTCCTTGTGCCACTTTCCAGTAAAAGCGATTTACATCACCACTTCATTTCCTCTCTATTCGGTGTCTTCCTTTGCAGGGAAATTGTTGATCATCCCTACATCACAGCAATCCCAGCCAACGCATTCCGTGGTATCACCAGCGACGTGCTGACAGTGTAAGATCTTCACAAGAGCAACCACGTGCACGCACACATGCACATACGCACATGCATAAATGTACAGAAAAGAACTGCTTACACGTAATGCAATTACATGTAAAGTTGTGTCATACACTTTTATACGAAAAGCACAAGGGAAATGTTAACTCGATGGAAACTGCAGTAAATAGGCCTTCATAGTGAGTGTCCTTTATCCCTAAATTCAATCTAAAACCAACAATAGCCACTAAAGGAAGTATGGATAGGCAAAATTATCTCACTTTAAAAACATGTCCTCACTCTGAACTCACTTAAATCTCACAAAAAATAGCAAAAACAAGTACACAGACACTCCAACACAACAGGCAATCACATGTATGTGGTTAGGTTTGGGAGCGAGGGAAGAGGGATTGCAATTTTAATCCACAAAACAGGATGTTACAGAAAATGTTGGGCTATAAACCGCAAAATTGCACAGGCAGATGAAACCTCAGCATAGAATGTGAAATAAGTAGGTCCTACTTATGTCTGTCACTGAAGTGCAGAAACGCATAAAGGCGTCAACACGTGGACAACATTTTCATTCAGTAGACTGGTTAACCTAAAGAGGCAAATTCTAATGAGTGCTATTGTGTTGATGTTACTGTATGAGCCTCTTCTTTGGTTCCAGGATGCTGTATGGAAATGGCTTCAAAGAAATCCAACATCATGCCTTCAATGGGACCAAGCTAGATCAAGTGTACGTATTTCATTTGAACTCCTTGTTTAATTTATTGGACAACTGTTACAGGAGGAATTTAACATTTTGGGAAATATACATATTTGCTTTCTTGCAGAAAGTTAGATGAGAAGATTGATACTACTCTTATGTCTTAGAGACAAAATCTGCGGTCGGGCAGCAAGACGCTCTGCTTCTGAGATGCTCCCGGTGTGGTATGGCGCGTGGCAGAGGAAGGAACAAAAACGCAGCACAGATGTGCCCACGGGAAAATCAGAGTACCTCTTGGCAAGAACACAAATAAGTGTATTTCCCAAAAAACTTTAACAATTTTACTCAGCAGTTTCAGAGACACATGAGCTAATATTGTATATTTGTAATATTTTAATTTACTATTACACTATATATTTCACTGTTTTAACAGTTTTGTTTTTAAAATCAAATTCAATTCTTATGTTACATTTGTTTTTTAAATCCGTAACAATATCTCTCACCGGGACACCAAAATCCGTTGATTTAGAGGTCTTACATTTCTCAAAAATTATATTGCTCAGTATTTTGCCAGGATTGGACCGTTTCTGACATCTGGCATGAGTATTTCCTTTCCCAAAATTGCACTACAAAAGCAGTGGGATCACAGTTGGGTCTCTACAGGCCTTCTCATATGTACTCGAAAAGGGCCTAAGCCCAGCTCTTGATTAGTAACCTGGAGTTCTCATGGGAAAATATGTTTCCAAAAGTGGTTAGGAAGTGTGCATTAAGATTTCCCCTATCCCATACACTCAGTGACACACTAGATCTGTGTCAGACTTGAAAAAATACACAAATTTTACACTTGTACATTCAATAGCCTCAGTTGGATAAATTACAATAGAACGGGTAAGCATTGCTTCCTTTTTCAACTTTTGTCGCAACATGTTTTCCTTCTGCTTGTCATCTGCTGGTCCAGAATCCCTCATATTCAGGATATGAGTTATTAATGATATTAATTGAAGGTCCCTCTCCTCTCTTACAACACCTACACTTCCCATAACCTTATAAGAACTTAATTAAGCCATTGGCCTTTGACTAGTGAGTCTTTCCACATGGATGTTTGTGTTGGCAGCTAATCTTCTCTGAGGGGAGAACTGATCCCAGAGCAGCTGGACCAAGACAAATACAAACCCTTTGCAGGTCTATTATCCTTTTTAGATTTAAAGGATTCAGTGAGATGTGTAGTGAGGGTGCAGCGTGTTAAAGTCAAATGGCAACACATGGTATATTCTATAATTTGAATCAACAATGTGATTGAGACTTTTTTCTGTCATGTTTCACCCCTGAAATGAGAGAAAATAAACAGAAATGTGCAGCGATGAGGCTTAGGAAAATATTATGCCATGCCTTGCCTCTGTCAGTTTGATTGAAATGTGATAGATTTTCCTCTTATAAACTTAACTGTGTTTTCCTGTCCAGAGACCTTCACAGGAATAAGTATCTTAACAAGATGGATGAAAGGGCTTTTGCCGGCACCATCAGCGGCCCCATGCTTCTGTAAGTATCTGAAGGGTTGAAAGTTTAAGCCGCTCTTATCAACTCTGTTTGTAATTATTACACACAATTCTTACATCAAATATGAACTTAATCATCTCCAAGATCTATTTATATGATATTTTGTGATAGCTCTTTGACACTTTCATCTTGCTGTTACAGAGCTGCCAACTTTTCCAAAAACCTTGGAGTGAGATTTGATGGGGCCAACCCATATTTTGCCGCGTACAAAGCAATTTCTTTGGCTCTTTCAGCATCATTATCCTTCAGGGTTTAAATTTGGATTTGTTATGTGTGGGGTGGATGGGGGGCTCTCCCTATGGGGGTCTGGGGGTACATTTTTGAAAAATAAACCATTAAATGGCACTTTCTGGAGAGTTTTGTGCAAAAAAAAAATGGAGAAATCAAGTTTTACATGATATGTGCAAAACTGTAGGGTTAAGAGCCTTTGCATTGTCGTATTAGGGCATTGTCGTATTAGGGCATTCAGAATTTACATTATTTACATTATTACCTTCTTATGATATAAGAACTGACCCAGACAATGTGCCAAACATAATGAGCCACATGAAGAGACAGTAGGATATGTCAGCAACAGCTGAGAAGATTTGGTGAACAGGTCCAGGGGTCCCTGGTGTAGGGACCAGGGACCCAAAGTTAAATTAATGTTGAGGGATCAGCTAAGACCACTGAAATTCTAAAGAATGAGAACCACTGATTTGCAGAAATTCTAATCCTTTAACCTTTGTGCCAAGGCTCAGTAATGTTTGGCCCTCATCATCTGTGCCCCCCCACTTACTGTATTTACTTTTTTGGGAAAATAAAGACAATTTGTTCATTTTATAAAACATTGAATGAATTATTTACAGTTACATTTAGAGATGCACCGAGGTTAGAGGAGTACAATAGTGGCCCAACATTGCAGTATCGTATAGTATAGTATAGCTCAGATGTGTTTCATCAGATTTCTGCTCATGTTTACAACTTTGTGCACATTGTAAATATAACTCCTCCCATCTCTGTTGTCCGAGATTTGGAGAGTTGTAATATTGTCTGCTGTGGATGTTAATGCGCCGTTGATATGGTAGTATCTCACTCAGACCGTCTGACAGACACAGAGGCCCATTTGGGTCTCTGGTCTCTGACAGAGTTTAGAGGAGGCTGTAGCCTACGCTGCTCTACATCGGAGGTAGAGCACGGATGCAACGCGTCACTGCCCACAGCAGAGCGAGTCCATTAAAATGAACTGAAGTTGCTGCAGTGTGGTGGAGAGAGTGGTCACCAAGCGACGGACGGGTCTGTAATACTCAGAGCTCATACCTGAAGCCCCGGGAAATGCACCTGGGATGGCTCGTGAAAATAATGTTCTCAGTTTGCGACAATTCAAAACTTCCACAGACAGGGAGCGCTCTTGAACCCCCTCACAGTCTCTGAAAGCACAACTAGTCGATCATAAGTGGCTCAACAGGTAGATCTATAGATAAACTCATCTTTCAGAAATTTGACCGACCGGGTTGACACTTCAGCGTGAGAAATCGGGGGGTGTGGCGTGTGAGCGTGTGAAACCAGTCAAATGCGTGTGTCTCACGGCCAATGCGTGAGAGTTGGCAGCCCTGCTGTTACTACTACCACGTAAACATTTTGACCTTATCTGTTGTCTATTTGGTCAATTGGTTCTTAGTGGAATATGGCTTTAGTTGTTTGACAAATTAAATTCACTTATAAGTAAATTACACACCCTTGCTCAGTTTAATACAGTCAGGGGTTTTACTGCTGCAGCCTTACTTGGTCTGGTATGACCAGTAGCTATCATTAGCAAGCCTAATGCTCCCATATTGTAAGACGTGAGATTTCTATGTCTTTTTTACTTTTAAAGCAGGTTGAGGTGCTATTTAAATACTGTAAAAAGTATCAAGACGCTGAGTACACGGAGAAACGCACACAGCCCGAATTTAGAAACTGTGTCTTTAAACGAGCCGTCGGGACTTCCGTACGAATGTGATGTCACAACATACATAGACTGTATATTGGTAAAAAGTGTTGTTACAGTGCCGTTACAGTCATTTCTTGGCTGCAATGAATGAAACAATGTGTAGAGTCCAAACGTGCAGATGAGGAAGACCCGGAAACACTGACCAATCAGGGCAGACTGGGCTTTTTGGGGGGGGGGGCTTAAAGAGACAGAGGGTTTTTATTTTCAGATTACAAACAATTACAAACAGTATGATGAGACATAAAAATGTGTTCCAGGACCAATAAAAAAATTTAAAAAACAGAGGAAAGAAGGGAAGGAGGGAGCCACAACAAAAACACAACAGCAAGAGCAACGTCTGCAGCTCCCAAACTACACACAAAGAAACAGACATACACAAAAACGCACACAAACACACACACAGACAGAAACAAGATAAGGGACCAAACACAAGTTGTCGACAGTTCCAAATATACAACATCCAAAAAAGAAAGGGTCCTGAGACAGAGGGTTATTAAAAGGTATACTTCAGAGAAAAATTTAAAATAATGTCCGTTTTCGAAACCGCATAACATACTGGCAGTGCGTACTGATTTGGCCAAAATGTAGTATGCAGTATGCAAACAAAAGCAAAATCTGCAGTATGCCAAAAAAAAAACAGATGTTGTACTGATTCGGAAAAAAGTCATACTGTTGCAATATATATATTTCAAATGTACATATTTGTTTAAAAGGTCTGCATAGCTAATAGATAATAGGCTTAGTTTTCTAATTTCATTATTCACACCATGTCACATTGGATTTTAACAATTTCCTCATTCATAATGTGCAGACTGGATGAGACACGTCTGCGAAATGGATAGCATATCATCAAAGAGTAAAAATCATTCCACCACAGCTGTGTCTTTGAACCAGGAAATCTGAAACGCATTGTGTGCAAGGCCGGTAGGGAGAAACTTCCGACGTTTTTCTCGATACGGTCATCGTTTTTTGCCATTGTCAAGCTTTTTAAAGCCGAGTCCCCATTTTAAAAAGGTGTTGGATTGCCAAAACCCTTTACCATGGCTATCTAGTTGCTGTTATGGCTCTGATCTAGCCATTAAGTGTCTAGATAAATGGGGTTGGTGTGCAGGTCTGCCTTCTCTGTTCCACTGAGGAACATGTCCTGAGTGAGGTCACCTCCATGAGGTCATGTGCTAAACATCTGGGAATGACAAAATCAGACTGACACTCTGAATCTGTGCTGCTTTTCCAGCTTTACACAATGCGCCCCATGAGAGGAAAAAAAGAGCAGAGGGCAGGGAAGTGGGGAGAGCAAATAGGACTAAAAAAGAACAACTGAGCTCTTAGCAAATATAAAATGCGTTGGCTTGTGTTTCTTTTCTTTCTTTTTTTAATCAGATTAATCAGCAGATACAATGACTTGGAGGTTTAATGGATTAGGAAACTAAAGAAAGCAAAAAAAGAACTTGGCCTCTACTTGGGGGGGTTGTCCGGTGCTGAACAGCACAATGTCCTAATAATAAGATCACACGGGATGTTGGTGAGATTGTCAATCCCCCTGCACACCTCTTTTTTCTGTTCAGCTTGAGCTTTAGCATGATAGACAAGCATAAGAAATAGCACATGTAATAGTTTAAAGATGATGGAGAGTGGAGCTCACTCATGAAAGCAGATGGAGGGTGGTGTTTAATCCATCTATGAGACCTCTGGTCTCATTGTGTCTGGCTCCTATCTAGATTTGCTGATAGTATATTTGTTCCAGAAGAAGGTGCTCGGTGGGGACTGCTTGTCATTCTTTCAGTTAGTCAGATGCAAGCACAGTATTCAATATTATTTATTAGCATCCAGTAAGTGAGTGCATTCTTACAGGATTGGCTATGCAGAAAAATTACACTTTATCAGCTGTCATGAGCTTAGCGCCATCTGTGACCTGTCACTTTAGGGGGAAGGTCAAAACATTTCGATGTACAAGTATCACACAGATGTCTTATGTCTGCTTGGAAAGATACAATGTATAATAAAAAGAGGCAAAACCAGTGATTAAAAGGTTCCTTGACACAACAAACGTCACAATTTATGACTTTAAGATCTCAGACAATATCAGAGCTTTTTTCCTAATAACTGTAGGAGTTTTTTCTTGTCGATTTACCACATTAATCTCAGAGAATATTCAAGTTTCTTTTTCTTGTAAATATACAATTTCTTTCTCTGAATATTATCCCCCTACCCCGGCGCCTTATTTATTTATTTTTTTACCTTCAATGTCCCTAATAAGCTGTTTTACGAAAATATAGGTAATGCATCGTATGTATCTTCTTAAATTCTTTCATTCCCTTTCCGTCTTAAAGAGACGTGTCGCTGACAGGGATCACCTCCCTGCCAACCACAGGTATGGATTCTCTCCGCGAGCTGAAGGCGCGCAATACCTGGGCACTCAAGAAACTGCCGCCCATCAAAGCCTTCAAGCACCTCACCATCGCCAGCCTCACCTACCCCAGCCACTGCTGCGGCTTCAAAAACCTCAAAAAGAAACGAGGGTGAGCTTTCAAGTCTCCCATTTCATATCCGTTGAATGTACTTATGAGGGTCAGAAAAGCACAACACACTGGTCAGTCTGAGAAGCACCTTCAGCGAGAGACTCAGACACCCACGATGCACCACAGAGCGCTACAGGAGGTCGTTCCTGCCTGTGGCCATCAAACTATTGGACTCCTCCCTCTAAGTGCTACACAAAACTGGACTCACAACACGTATTTCCACATCACATCACGTAAATATATTTTTGGGCAATTATGTGCAATAATTACTAAGTGCAATAATCTAGTAGTGACATGTGCAATAACTGACATTATTTTAGTCTGACATGTTTCAGCCACTTGTTTGCTGCTGCTACTTATGTTCACACTGTACTTTATTCATGTTCAATTGCATTTTGTGCTATCTATTGTATAAAAACAATATGTTTCACCCCATCATATTTACTTTTACTAACTAACTTACATACCTTTTATTTTTTGCACTTAAGCTACGCCACATGGTTCTCTTATTTTTGGCTTAAATTTGACTGTGAGCACCTGCAACTTAACAGGTTTTCATCAGGGATCAATAAAGTATTTTAATTCTGGAAAGATGTGTGCCTATAGTGTTTGAAAGACAAACAGCGTTAAATAGAATGCTCTTGTGTTTTTGGTTTATTTGGATGATCTACCACAGTGAGTGGGGCAACTGCACTTGTATGGTGTGGATCTTGGCAGGGATCTTGGCACGTGTTTACCTATAACTTCTTACATTGCTGCCATAATTAGCGTCACTCATTGCTGTTATTGTAGGAAGAAGGTTCAGCCAGACCAATAATGACTCTCAAAACAGGAATCGCCTGTCTTCAACTGGATATATAAATGACACTTAGTGCGAGTAAGCGTTAAAGCCAGGTCTGTGTATTTTTGTCTGATTTAAGACTACAGTATTACTTTATGGAATCAATCTGTGTTTTTCAGATTTTTGGAGTACATCATCTGTAACCTGACTGCTTTCTACGACCAGCATCACAAGCGCTCGGTGGGGCCCCTCGGCATGCCTTCCGTCCAAGGGGACAGCGTGGTGGAACCAGTGCCAGACCAGGAGCCGAATGACGGGAGCCACAGAGAGTCCGACCACTGGAGAAGAGGTGACTTTCACGGAAGCCTCCATTACCACACCTACTTTGGGGGGCAGCCAAATGAGGATGTGGGTTTCGGAGAGACCCTCAAGAACCCCCAGGAGGACACCAGCCAAGACTTTGACAGTCGTTATGATTACGTGGTGTGTGAGGAGGGCGAGGAGGTGGCGTGTGCGCCGGTGCCAGATGAGTTCAACCCTTGTGAGGACATCATGGGTTTTGGCTTTTTGCGAGTGTCTGTGTGGTTTGTGAGTCTGCTGGCGGTTCTGGGAAATGTGGCGGTGCTCCTGGTGCTGCTAACCAGCCACTACAAGCTCTCTGTTTCCCGCTTCCTAATGTGTCACCTGGCCTTTGCCGATCTGTGCATGGGGATTTATCTGCTGCTCATCGCCTCAGTGGACCTCCACACGCGAGCCGAGTACTTCAACCACGCTATAGACTGGCAGACGGGTCCCGGCTGTGGACTCGCTGGGTTTTTCACAGTCTTCGCGAGCGAGTTGTCTGTCTACACCTTGACGGTGATCACTCTGGAGAGGTGGTACGCCATCACCTTTGCTATGCGGCTGGATCGAAAGCTGCGTCTGTACCATGCGGCAGCCGTGATGCTGGCCGGCTGGATCTTCTGCCTCCTGCTGGCCCTGCTCCCGCTAGTCGGGGTGAGCAGTTACCAGAAGGTTAGCATCTGTCTACCGATGGACACCCAGTCCACGGTGGCTCAGGTCTTCATCTTGTCCGTGCTAGTCCTCAACATCCTGGCCTTTCTTGTCATCTGTGCTTGCTACTTCAAGATCTACTGCACGGTGCACAACCCTCACTACCGTTCCGGATCCAAAGATACCAACATCGCCAAGCGCATGGCTGTGCTCATCTTCACCGACTTCTTGTGCATGGCACCGATCTCCTTCTACGCCATGTCCGCCGTGCTGGACCGGCCACTCATCACTGTATCCAACTCCAAGATTTTATTGGTACTGTTCTACCCGCTCAATTCCTGCGCCAACCCGTTCCTCTACGCCATCTTCACCAAGGCCTTTAGGGGGGACATATTTATCCTCCTCAGTAAGGTGGGCCTCTGCCAGCAGCGAGCGCAGCTCTTTAGAGGCCAGACGGTCTTGTCAAAAGGCAGCAGTGGGACATCTCAGGTTCGTAGAGACAAGGTTAAGAAAGGTGGAAGCAGAGGCCAGGATGAGTTGCCCATCCACCTGAAGAAGTGCTCCGGACATACCTGCAATCAAGCCGTCTGCCAGCAGACGAGCCCCGAAGAGAGCCAGAGCCTGAAGACGTGAGCCAAACACCCGCTTGACGTAGTAAAGCAAGACAGGTTCAGGTGGGAGAGGAGAGGCCTTCAAGTGTTTGTGGACAGATCAGTTTGGATATTTAACAGAAAGCACCAGTATTCTGTATCTGCTTTAGTTTTTCAGGCCAAGTTCAGCTGTTTTCACAATTTGGGCTTGGAGGATTTTATGGTTCCAGTTGTTGGAGAATATCAAGTGTCTCTGAAATGTGAGCCGACTTCATCCACTTTATAGTGCTTTGTATTTGGAGGAACAGGCTAGGAAAGAACAGATTATTTTAGGAAATATAGTAAAGATTAAAACATATATATACTGAATAAAATTGACTTTTCAGTATCTTTAATTTAGTTTTACCTCTGCACAGTCTAGTTTTGATATACAAAATATGACAACAAAAAAATATGACAGATCTTTAAAACTAATCTTGCGATAAGACCTTCCTGAGGCGCACTATTCTTGGCCATTTTGTTCAAGGACAGCCTGCTGGCTCAGTGCGGTTCACAGTGAAAACTTGTTTTAAATGTTTTTAAATGTAAAAACACTGCATCTATTATTGTCTTATCAATACCTCTGGATACTATGTCAATACACGACAGCGTTTGATTTATGGATGAAAACAGGACACATTGGTGTTATTTTGTCTGTTAACCTGAAACCCTAACCCTGTGTACCTCTGATGTTGGAAAGTGGACTCTAAAATTGTACTTTTATGTGGCTTATACCTAGAAAAAAAAATAAAAAAAATCGATGTACCACTTTCGTAGATTCATAAAATATTTGTGTACTTGTGTTCTTTATTGTATGTTATTGTGAGTTGTTTTAATGACACTTACTTTCTCTTTTTCTTCACATTGATCAAGCAAAACAGTATGCAGAGGTATGTCCTCATTTCCCAAGAGCATGTGATCCATTTACAAAAGTAAACACAAGACATATTTGGATTATTAGCAATTTTCTGCAAATTACAGACAGGTATGATAATCACAAATATATACTGTTAAAGCCTTCTCTCTCCTCTGGAATGTCATGGTTGTTTTTCTAGCGCGATCATGATATTTTTCCATCCTCTTACGGAAACATGTGACTTATACAATCAGCAGAGATAGCCGTGAGAGCTTAAAGCAGCTGAAACATATGTGAGTTGCAGTAACTCGTGCGATACTGAACCATTATGAGTTACAGGACACCCTCTGCCAATGGCGGCTTAACATCTGGTTAGTATTTCATCTGTTGGGTGACATTTTTTTTTCAAGAAAACATACAGATGAACAGGGGGGACGTTCCAGGAAAGAAGGATCACCGCAGACCTTTTTTTTATTTTTGCTTGCTGGACAGTTTGTTTCAGTATGGAAAATATAGTACAGCATTCCCAACTGTATACCACTCTTGTGCTTTCTCAGAGCATAGTTAAAACCTCAGAACTGGAAGGATTTCTAGTTTTAAAGTTGAAAAAATTAAGAGTGGCATCTGCTCGCTGTGTTCCAGACTTGACTCACACTGTTCACAACAGACCAACAAGACATCATTTTCAGCTGAATGTTTTCCACAGCTTTGTGTCCATCTCCTCCAATCACCCATTCACAACCATCCAGTGTGGACCCTTCAAAAGCTAAGCACACAGAGCTGGGGCATGATGTGCCTGGCTGCATTTGTAAGGGGCCTCCTTCCTTCCACTGCCAGTTAATGTTAACCCACATGTCATACTTGTTGCATGAGTGTGCGCTTGTCAGGTTTTATAAAAATCTAAATCACTGCACAATTGCATGGGTGAACACAAAGAGATGGTTGTGACATACCTGCCCTCTGAAACACCTCTACTTAGGATTCATTAAAATTTCAAGTGTTTTCTCAAAGCCATTAGGATTATCTTACTAAATATCAGAGAATATATCAGAGAAACCAAAGGGCCGAATGAACCGATCTTGGACTGGATTTATTTTAACATTCTTCACATTACTGGTTCTCAAGCCTGCCTGACCATTCCTCTCCCAGTATTTCAAATAAACCCATTGCCGAGCTGTTCCTCAAATAAGCAGGGCAGGACCTGGTGATGCACCTCGCAAACACCAGATTATGTTGCTAAACTCAAAGACAGTGGGAAAAGAACCATCAGAAGGACTGAACAGAGAAACGGAGGTGCTATCAGGAGATTTTGAATAGCTTCGGTCACTCGGAGGAGGTCAGAGTCTTCAAGTATCCATCCAGCAATTATTTCTGGGAACATAAAATCCCTGCATTTATGACGTCTTTCCTTACGTTATTCCACGGGCCAGTAGGCATGGTCCTCTTGTAGAGTCAAGTTTCTCTCTCTCACAGAAAACCCTTGAATTACTACTAGAGTGAACCACAGAGTCTAAGTCAGTGAAAACATTGGTCCCTGTGTTGTCTGAGTGATTCTACTTATCAACCACAAACATTTCAGACAAGAGTTTTTTATAGTTTTTACAGTCACCAAACATTTCACCATGACATGAACTCACTCAGTTTTATCTTTATGTGCAAATGTCTAGGTCATTACAAACTCATTTGCATTGCCCAGGTGGATGGCATTGGACCAAAATGACTAAAACGCCATATTGTTCATTAAATGTGTGTAGAAGGAACACCTGGCTAAAGGCCTTTTTTCAATCAAGTCTTTCAATTACTTGTGCACTGATCCTCTTAAAGGACTGTTCTTGCTACAACTTACTTTTTTCAAGATATTCAAATATCAAGAGATGTTGAAGCTGGGGCCTTAAGAAACAGATTTGCAAGACAATATTAGAACTTTTCTCTTTTGCCAAAGACGATTGGTTCCATCCAGATTTTCGCAAATCCTTTTTTATCAGCAGAGGTGTGGGCTCAAAGCACACAGCTTAAAATTGAGTCAGACTAAAGTCTTGAATCTGAACACATTAAAGCTGGATTTTACTCAGAACAAAACTAATTTGTATGGCGTGCGGTCTGATCACATCCAAAGTGTTCACTGCTGTTCCCAAGGGTGTAGCGGACACGGGGTACGTGGAGGACATGCTCTCTGCACTTTTCATGACTGTGCCCTATGTCCACCACACAACATGTCTAAGTTGATTTGAACACAGCATAAGTAGGCGACATGCACGTTAATCAGGTTCCGTCACTCGATTGATAGACTCTTATTGATATAGGCAATGATAAAATAATATATGATAAAAAATATATACAAAAGAATATAGGGAGGAAACCTCATTTAAATATGCAATAATTGGGATCCGTGTATGATGGGATACTGTAATAAGAATGTGCCAGAAGATACGTAATTTGGGCTATTACGGCCAAAGATTTATTCGGTGAGACCGGCCCCCGGACACCCCTACACTACTTAAATGTTACCAAGTCTCCCATTGTGCAAGATGTGGCAGTAAAACAGTGTGGAACGGATTACGGAACTGTCAGTGTTTCCATCAATCTTACATGAAGGCTACTTGGAATCCACAATTTGGAGAGACAAATGGTACATGATCTTACAATAAAATTAATTCTCCTGAACAATCTGCCTCCTCACTTCACTTCTAAAAGACAACACTTGAACGTCGGACAAGATGCGATTTTTAATACAGGGATTAGTTCCCTGTATTAGTTCAAATACAGGGATAACTGCGTATACTTTCATCTTTCCACTAACTAACACATTAATAGTGTTGTACTTATTTGTACATGCAGAAAGTGACAAAAGTAAACCCTGCTTATTTCCTCAGCTCACCTGCTCAATAGCTCCGTGATGTTGGCATGCTCACCGATGTTGGAAAGGTGTTGGGGATTGAGGTGTTGCACCTTAGATGGCTTGAGTCCAACCATTTTGTTTGGACTAATGGTCTTCAAACTCTTTTTGTTTTCCAGAGAACAGTGGCAGTGTTGTATTACTACTTATACAAATGAACAGCAGAGTATATAGGAGACCCAAGGCTGTATGAGGACTTTCTGTGGTTGCAGGATTTTGCCAGAGGTCGTCAGTAAACAAGAGACAGTTTTTTGGACAGTTGAAGATTCAGACCATCCAACAAGCACTTCAGTTGGAGCCTACTGCCACCTTTGGACCTGGATTGACAAAAAAAAATCACAAAAAACATGAATTTGATGAGAATACAACTTCACTTGAACTATTTGCCTTTGACTTAAATTGAATTGATATCCTCACCAAGCCCAAAGATTAAAATTGATCTCATAAAACAGTGATCAAATCCACTTCTTTATAAAGCTCATTTTTGACTTGTCATTGTAAGAAAAGCACGGGTGTTACAAACAACATTAAAGGCCCTGAAAACCCACACAGGTGTTTTGAGTTAATCTGACTGACTAGACCTCTCCCTGTGTGTGTGTGTGTGGGTGTGTTTAAACTGATTGACTGACATCTTCCTGAGTCTCCTCTTAGCTTTATTGCACCTGTTAGGGCAGGACAAATGACACCTATGAAGATTTGTGACCTAATACATTCCCATCAAATCTCTGGCCCACTTCTAATGCAACACGGTACCGCTGCCGGTACGTTTTCTCCATTTTTAGGAGAAAACGTTTCTTCAGTGATAAATTGCAAGCATTAAATATTCATAAACACGCACATGCAGCACATCATTAGAAAGCTTAAAGTCTCACGATTCCATCAAGCCCACAGACAAAGCACAAGGTGACTTACAGCGGTTATAATCATCGTATGAAGTAAAGGAACACAGAAAGATTCTGCACCGTTTCTGTCTAAAGTCGCGCTGCATCCCCACCTGTTTCCTCGTGTCTTTCTTCACAGCGGTGAAAGATCGTCATAAACTTTTTCCTACTTCGCCAACAGTTGAAAGAATAAGTACATCCAATCCTTTTAATCCAAAACGAGCTGGTCCCCTCACAATCTTGTAGATTCTGGCCGAGTTTCCTCATAAACAAAGCTGAACAGTCCATCATTTTTGGATTTTGATCTCTCCTGGCGTCTCCCCTCAAGCAGGCACATTGTATCTCTACACAGCCAAATAGCCTGAATCCTAAGGAATTGAGTGACAGTTTTTTTCAGCTAATCCGTCGACGGTAATTTGAGTTATCACAAAAGGGAGCAAATGAACTCGCACGATTTACAGAGGCGGGACTTGGGAAAGACTGACAGTATTGCCTACCAGTTAGAAGTAAAGGTTATGAAACCAGCCTCCCTGTGTAGTCAATAAGAAGTTGAGTTGATTGATACCAAACATGACCAGAAAATGTTAACCCTGTGATGGCTCCAGCTGTGTCAAAGCAAACATATGGCCTTCTCATGGCATTTAACCATTTCATCAAATTATAATAACTTATTTCTATAAATGTATGCATGTAGTTATTTCAGGTATATGTGTGAGTGATGTAGATGTGTTTTTTTAATTTGAGAAGTTTTGTATTTAGCACTTTTTGGGTTTTTTTTCTGAAAGGAAATAAGAAAAACGCACAGACTTAGCTATAGAAATAAATTCATATAAAATCCATTTTATAAGTCATTTTTTTTCTGGATTTTTTTCTGTTTTAAGTTGAGACATGTGGCTAGGGTTCTATTTTTGTATGTAGCCCATGTAATATGCTTACAGTAGTGTTTTTTAATCATTTTACAGTTGATTTACTTGGACGGAAATAGAAATTCTCTATTCTAACCTCTTTATATCTGTGTCAGTAAGGCCTAGTGTCACACTGACACTAGAAACAAAAAGTTGAGAGTGTTAACTTCCCAATGACCTCAGGGTCATCCCAGAGGGCCAAAGTATGTGGAAACTGCATCACTTTTTTTGGGGTAAAAATTTAGGCGAGAAAAGCATGTATTTTCAATGGTGTAACCTGAGCACAGGTCTAATCAGCCAGAATAACTGTGTGGATGTACAGAGGCTTTAAAGATTGCTCGGTTCTATTTCCGTCCAATAAAGTTACGACTGTGTGACAATACCAGGACCTTGGAACTGAAGCAGCTACATGGAATTTAACAATAGAGGAAAACCAGGAAAGGAGGAATCTCCATTAGAAATGGAGATAGGCTCTTTGGCTAAAAGAGCTTCACAGACTACAGTAAACTCAACATGTCACAGCCAACAGGCCTGGCTACTACATTCCACTGAAGCCTACAAACTCTATTTTGCCATGCAGCTGATTGGCAGTCATAATCAGTTAAGTGGTAAGCAGAGAACGCTATAGAGTCTAAGCTAGACATCTCCAGGGCCTCATTATAAGCCTTATTTGCCAGCAGCACAGACTCTAGTGTCTGAGTACCCACTTCATCAGAAGCAGCAAGGATACATTCTTCCTCCACTAGGTCTGTTCAAGAGGACTGAATAAGTCTTTGTGAAGCGTGATATATTGTAGAATAGACAGCTTGCCTCAAATCCATTCACAATCAAGGACAAAAATCTCCATGTATGTAGTTTCTGATTCATCTTTAATCCCAGAAAGCACCACACCATTATCTCATAATAATCCACAAGGAAATAAACATGGTTTGGTTTAGAATTAGAGGTAAGACAAGGAGAATGCTCATGCTGAGCATACCATGACAGCCATCCAAACACTGGATTATACAGCTAGAAAAGTGGAATTGAAGACCAGCTGAGGCAGATTCTGGGATTTACCATGGACCGTTAATATTAAGTCTATGGGACTTACACATCTATTTAGCAAATGTAAGGAAGTGATTTTCCAACCAAGGCTCCCTGCTGCAGTTGCCAGGAGATGTGGAGTAACTCGAACTAATTTAAATTAATAAATAGGCCTACCCATATTTAACACTTAAACTAGCTATGTGTTGCATTCCAACATGTAGTTAGCAAGTGTGCAGAGAAGTGAAAAGTTAGCTAAGGTAATGGATAAATATAAGCTAAAAGTAAACTGGTTGAAATTGCTAATAGTAATGGATAATTTGTTACAAAAGTTAGCTAACATAATAGATAAATTACAGTAATTAGCTAAAAGTAATAGATTTTTTCAATAGTTTGCTAACGGTAGTATTTATAGGCTATTGTTACATTAGTTAGATAAAGTACTGGGTAAGCTGTTAAAATGGTTAGCTAAAGGCAATGGATAAATTGTTACAATAGTTAGCTAACATTAATGAAGCAGTTGTTGCAATAGTTAGCTAACCATAATGGATAAAGTGTAGTTATAGTTGGCTAAACTAATGGATAAGTTATAAAGGTTAGCTTAAGGTAAACTGTTAGGTTAGTTAAGCTTTAGTGCTCAACTTTTTGATATTAATGAACGTCCTTTACATTAGAGCCATTGACAAATAAGTTGCTACAAAGCTAATTTGTAGACTATCAGCTCAAGTCTCTGTATTTCTCAGTATGGCTATGTGTAGAAAATGATGTCGCTCGGCGACTTTCGCATGCAGAAACTCAAGTAAATATAATTACCTCAGAAGAGTCCATCATGGTTTTTTAATCCTTCTTGGCTACCACTGCATAGTGGTTACTGTGGGCCGACTATTTTGTTGTCATTAACGCTAGCTAAAATTCCTCATGGGGGCCGCAGAAACTACACACTATAGCTTAACAGTAATGGATAAATAGTCAAAAGGTTAAATATAGATAAATAGCAGAAACCAAATCCAAGTGGCAGAAACACAAATGCAAACTTGGCTGGACTTTACATGGGCAGTTCATTGTGAAAAGAATTATAGAAAAAAATATCTACTTATATATTAGTTAACATTGTTAAATAACGTCCATTCAATCAATTCAAACAGCCACATTAGGGAGATGGCGGGTAATGTTGATGAAGTGATGGAGTTGAGGAGGGCTGTGGGGGGTAAATCTGACAAAAACAGGATAGTAACCATGGTAATATAGCAAGTGCTTGAAGACCAATTGATTTAAATAGAGGTTGACAGTGACACTAATAAATCCAATCGTTTTAAATTAAGGCTAAAAATGGACATTGACTTTATGACTTTTGTTCCAAACGTGATTTAATTTTCTTTTTTATTAAAGTAATATGAACAATACATTTCTTATCTTAGCAGTTAGAACACACACACACACAACAAAACAGTCAGAAAGCAGAGAATACATTTTATAGACATCCTTCTCATAAGCTCGCCTATCATTTAGTATCGGAAAATCGAAATTAAGCTCAAAGGCACACGCAACATCAATTGATAAGAAAAACAAAATCAAGCAACTGTGAGTGGATTTGTTTTTTAATTGTGACTAATCATGGAGAGCAACTGAATGCTGCCCTGAAAGCCTGGGGTTTTTCTTTCAGTGTTCTACTTAAAATGTGTTGGAAAACATCTTTTGGCACATTTATGTTATTCGAGGATAATAACGAGTCAATACCAGCGTCTATTTAAACGTGACAGCCTTTTATGGCCCCTTTGTTTCCGGTGTACTGTATATAAATCAAAATGGATGCCATTTTTAGTACATTGGGGGGAAAAAATCTGAATTAAAAAAATATATTTAATTATGATATTATGTATGGGAAAATGTACTGTAAGAAAACTAATTTTACAGCTTTTGGTTCTACATATGGGTCCTCATCAGTGCTTCTTCTGTAATAAGCGTTCTTTAAGATTAAATTCTATAGAGCCAACCATCAACCAAGTCGACACAACAGTCAAAAAACACATACTTTATTTCAAATTGCTGCAACAGGGGCACTAAAAACAAACTGCAGAGAAACACACAGGCCCCAGAGTGAAACTCACTTTGATAGAAAATATTCTTTTAAAAAGTCATGAATAAAATGAAAGCACAGGAGAACATATGGTGGACGAAATGATTTGGATCCCAGCTTCGTGTAGCTTTGTCCAACCGACAGAGGGAAAAAGGAACACTTATTAGATTATAAGAGCACAGTTTGGTGCGGCTTTTTCAACCTTAAAAAAAAGAAGAATTTCATCAACTTTCAGGAATAAATTAAAAAAAATTAAAATAGGACATTGACTTGTCCCCACCGAAAATGACTAATTAAAAACTAATTTACTACAGAGACATTTTGAGATTGTGGGTTGTGCAAGAACCCCCCCCAAATAGATTTCCAGAGAAAAGCGGTAACACACATCAATCAACATACACACGTGAACACACTCACAGTCATTGTACAATCACACTCTCTCTCACACACACACAAATTTGACTGACTAATTTCACAACACATTGAAAAACTGACAGTGCAAATTTTCAGACGGCTGCATGGAACTAAAATAAGAGCAAAGAAGATACACCAACATGACAAACTTTCAGACATTTTGTACAATTCTTAAATAAATTCAGTGTTGGATCTGTTCTTCCTTTTTTGTCGTCAAGAGTTTGGATAAAGATGAAATGAAGCTCCAGAGAAGCAGATGAGGGAAAATGAATTAAATATTTTTGGATTGAGCACTCATTAGATGATTAAAATAATGCCATTTAACAACTATTAGTTATTTTAGGGATTAATGTAATTTCACCTTTTTGTCTTGAACCTTCATCAAACACATTTATAAAGAAAAGATTTAAAAAAAATAGATTAAAGTTTAAATGGTCACTACATAAAAACACTCTGGAGCACCATTTTTGTTACCATGAATTTAGACAAGTTGATCCAAGAACAAAAATCAGAAGCCAAATGTTGATTCTGGGGATTCTAAAGGCAGCAATCCTGACTGGTGGCACTAAGTTTGGACTTAAATGTAGACACAAGTCAATCCAGTCAAGCGACTACAGCGCATCATGAAGGTGTTTCTCATCTACGGGGTTATAAGGAATGACCGCTGACCCTCCTGTGGCAGGACAGGCCAGATCACCCTGGTCCACTACACCTGTACGATATGAAATGCTTACTATCCAATGCACATGAATTCTCTCAGGGAAAAAAAAAAAATAACATGGAGAAGCCTGGAAGAAGCAAAAAAAAAAAAAAAAATCAACACTCTGCTTTGTTCACAGGCTTTCCCTTACCCTTGTAGGTTTTGCATCCCACAAGGCCAGTTGAGTGTTTTTGACGACACCCAGGTTTTTACAGTACCTCACAGTCCTTTGGGTTCCTCAGAGTTCTCAAAGACTCAGAAGAAGTTTCCTGAAATGAATCCAGTCACAGGATATGGAAGGATATTAAAAGTGTCTGTTAACTGGATAGAAGGAGTGACAGAGTTCCTGCTCCTGTTGCTTTGTCTGTTTTGTTTTTTTCCTTCTACTTCACCATTCGGCATCCCCAATGGCTTTGGAGAAGACATAGTCTCTCCCATTCAGATTCATGATCCCGTCCTTCAGGTGGAATTTCCATTTGTTCTTACTTCTGTGAATCTGGGGAGTAAAGAAAAGGAAATGAATGTTGTGGGCGTCAAGGACAGATGGACACCGTTTCATTTTACAGTGGATACAGTCTCTAATGTCTTTGGCCCATGCACACAGAAGACTCAGCCGGACACACACTTATGTTAACCCACGTTGACCAATACTTCTTTAAAAGCACTGAATTAGCATCAAAAGGTTCTGTTAACCCTTTAGACCTGTATGAGCCTGCTGATCAAACACTGCACTCAAGGCAAAAATGGGCATGTACCAAACGCAGCGCTAACATCCAATAATAGTAAAGGCTCTCACATGATTTTACTTATGGCAGCATCATTTTTTTTTCAAAAAAGGAGATGAAAACTGCCATGAAACAAGGCATTTAGCATGTTTACAGTGGAACTGAGTGATGAAGGCAAATATATAACTTCAAAGTTATACCAATATAGGTAGTATTTGTTTTATTAAGCTGAAAGAACAATGTTTAAAGTTCTGTGTAGTAAAACTACTGTGCTGTGGCTTTTGTTTGTATTGTCTCCTTGGTTCCGATATTTTTGGGATTACTGAATGAAAAAACTACAATGGCAAATTGGTCCTAACAGCTCGTAGGTGTAAATGTGTCAACGTCAGCCTATACGTGTGCAACAGACTGGTCACTTGTCCAGGGTTAGAGAGTTGATGAACTGAAATTAAACAAACTACAAATATTTAAAAAAAATAACAGACATGCGTTAGTGTAAATTCTGCATGCAGCACACAAATACTGATACATGCAGGTTGAGTTTTGTCGTGCTATATTCTCTCACAAAGCAGATCCTTCCTTACCTTGTCATACTGGCACACCACTACATTCTCTGTATCAAACAGCTCCTGGTCCTCCTCATCACTGACGTCGTCACCACTGTTCAACGGCTCCTGGCGAGGAAACAAAACCAAAAAGTTGGATAGTCAATCTTCTGGATATGGTGAAAAATCCTTTGAAGATGAATTACTTGTCTTTACAACAATAAAACACACAGAGTGGCTGACTGTGGATATGTTATAAGAGAAACACACAAGTAAATAATCCATATGTATCGTAAGTACAGTAGGTACGTGGAGATGCCGACCCCACCCCCGCACCCTGACGTGCACCCGCCCAGAAATGTAACTACAGGCTGCGGCGACGCACGTCGCCGGCCGTAGGTCAGTAGCGTTGCATTCTCTCTTTTTTGGACAGTTATATTAGTACTTTTTATTTTTTTTATTTGTTTACAAACACTGATCCACAATTCTAATTATTTCTGCTGAGCCTGATAGCATAAAAACCAAAAAAAACATTTGTACTGTTTTACTTCATATTTTACAGTCTGGTTTCATGTGGTGCCCACCTCTTCCACCTGCCCGTCCTCTCCCCCATCCTTGTCCTTCTCCTCCTCCTCATCTTCATCATACTCCTCCTCCTCATCCTCGTCCTCCTCCGAGGAGGTGTCTCCGGCACCGTCCACCTGGAGCATCTGGGCCTGCTGCTGGGCCTGTGGGGGTCCCTGTTGTGCAGCTGCACCCTGGGCCGGCTGGAGCTGAGCTGTTGCTGCCTGACCAGGCTGCTGCGTCATAGCGGTTGCCTGCATCACCTAACGGGGAAGGGCCAGCAGAAGAGGGAACGGTGATTAGTTAGAGGATATATGTAATATGGAGAAAAACAACACTATTCTAGATCAAGTTTCCTGTGCAACATTGTACATGCTAAGGATGATATTAATAAACTGACATACTTCAGTCCCAAATAGATACAGATGTCAATAATAGGACAAAAAATGCAATGATAGGTGGGAAAACAGAAGTATGTTTCAGACTAAAAGTGCATAGCAAACTTCCAGAAAAGACCAATGAATCGGTATGAAAGGAATTGAAGTGCTGACCTGTGGATTGCCTTGGACTTTGTTTCCTGAAGCTAAGACAATCTGCTGCGGCTGGATGATGACCCCTGTTTGTTGGGGCAGGCCTCCCTGCAGAGGAGCCAGAACCTGGACACAGTAAACAGGAAAAAGTCACTCTCTGCCAACGCTCTAGGATAAATATTACTGTATTGCCTTTGCACACACGTGTGGGAATTACATCGTAAAACTACTGCACTAATGCATTTAAATGCACTTCCCAACATTTTGTAAATGTCTCAACTTTTAAGACAAAAGTTGCCCTTGAACATTTTTCAGATATCCTACACTGAGGTCATGGATAGTATTTCTTTTTTTTCAAGCCAAGGACCCCATACCTGAAAGACAGACAAAGCAGGGACCACCTGCTATACTATATATAAATGTATAGAATTAATTTGCATATTAAATTGGGCCTACAATAACTTGTAGGGCGGCCTAAAACCTTGATACATACCTTCTTAGTGCACAGAATATGCTATTCAAATTGCCTCAAATTTGTTGGTTTTACAAATCATGTTTTAATGTTAAACATACATGCAGCAAACGGTATCCTTAGGATGAACTGTATCTGTGGATGGCTACCTTCTTAGTGACTACCTTACCTACTGTAGGCCAGTAAGCAGTGGGGATTTATATTTGCTAATATGTTGGATTCATGCTAAGACTTCATTTTGGAAAAAAAAATTCAAAAATTAACAATAATTCAGAGGCCCCCCTGCATTGACTCTGAGGACCCCCTAGGGGCCCAGGACCCGGGGACCCATGCTGAAGATCCTTGTCTTAGGGGAAAAGGGTGACGTTCGACTAGGCTTGGTTTTCCAGAATGTTTTTTTTTTTTTTTAAATGGCATTTCTTTGCCCATGTTTCAGGTTTTTATTTCCACAAGTTCTAGGTTCTACCACTGCTTCAGCTCTGGAGGAGCAACAGTATGTAGCCAAACAGCTTACTGTACTTGACGTGGACTGATTGGACACAGGATGTCAATTATTATACACTATAAGTTGTTGATTGTTTTTTCAAAGACCAGATAAACAAGATACGTGGAGCCATGCTACACTTCCAGCCACTTTGTTCTTAATTTCCAACAGTCTTGCCTTGGTTTACCAAAATGATGTGTCCCTACCTGTCTAATGGGGCATACCTGCTGTATGACCGGCGCCTGCACACCACCAGGCTGCATCTGCTGCTGCAGGAGGATCTGCTGCTGTGGCTGCTGGATGATGTACTGAGCCCCATTGGGAGCACGGACCACCTGCAGGATCTGACCTGAGAGAGCGCATGCATCTATGAGTTAACTTAATTTGGCAATATGAAAAGCTAAAGTATTTCTTCCCAATTTGATGCGCAGAAATGTGCAAGTGGTTCACCTTGGCTGGTGATGAGCTGTTGGTATGGGGTGACGCCTGTGGGCAACGCAAGGGTTGCTGCGGTAGCTGCTGCACTCTAGAGGAGAAAAGGAGAACACACATGAGTAAATGCAACAAGGCAGTCCGGTACACGTTCACTTGCACACACAAACAGTAAGCCCACAGGCAAAAGTTACGTGAACATACCCTAAAGCAGGATTTTAGGGTATGAGAATGTGGAAAACAAGAATGCTTAGGTATGTATGTATTGCATTTGTGCTCTCAGTCATTGCAGCTGGGGAAATAACTTAACAGTACTGTAACAGCACTTTCTATCCATACATAGTATATCCATGCGGGCTGTGTGCATTGCTCTGTGGATCGAGTGTTTTACTCTCACAGTATTTACATAGCTCCTGAACCTGCTTTATAATCAATAAAGACAAATCTTATTTTTACAATATGGGACCTTTAAGGTTGTCAAGCTAAAGTTGTTTTTTTAATACACACCAGGTACACACAGGTATTTATTAATTAAGAGTTAAGACATTTCTCTAGAGAGATTTTACCTTTTATGAAACACAGCACAACATCTTCCCAATTAGGGTGCTATTCCCTTGGCTGTTGTGAGAAAAGCTGCTTTTACATATTTGCACTTATTCATTTTACCTTATTCTTGCCTAGTTTGATGGCGAAATTTGCAAATGACGCTTGAACAAAGTGTTTGAGAATTAAGACAATAAACAGTTCAATCATGCAGCACAGATGGCTTGTGGAAAAGAAGTGTTGTTGAGAAAAGGAGATGAAACCACATTGTGCAAAATTAAAACTGACGAAGGGGAAAGTGCGTGCGTGTGTGTGTGTGTGTGTGTGTGTGTGTGTGAGAGAGAGAGAAAACAGGAGCATGTAGGAGGATGTATTATCCCCATCTTTATATCCAATATAATCCAGACTAGACAACTCTCCTCTCTTGCTTTCCATAGCCCCGTGCTCCTCCATTTGTCTATCCTTAGAATAGCTTTTAATTTCATAATAGCAATGCATTGGGAACACTGCACATTCAATTCCAACTCAAAACATGACCAAATTGATCAAGTTTGTGTTCTACCTTTACAGAAAGGGAAGAAAAAGGAATATATTCACTTTGAATCACTGCACTATGTTGCATAACCATTATTTCTGAGAACTGCTTCACATCTGTGTTGCATGGAGTCGACCAACATCTGGCACCTGTGAACAGGTATTCCAGCCCAGGACAATTGAGCTACATTACACAATTTCACTGCATTACTGGGTTTTGCCTCAGAAAACAGTATTTATGATGTCACCCTTCAAGTTTCTTATGGGATTGAGGTCCGGGGATTGGGCTGGCCACTCCATAACATCAATCTGGTTCATCTGGAACCAAGACTTTGCTCGCTTACTGCTGTGTTTTGGGTCACTGTCTTGTTGAAACGCCCATTTCATTCGTTGGACAAACTGTCTGCGGGCCATAGACCCAAAAATAACAATTTTGCTCCCATCAGCCCACAGAATGTTGCACCATTTCTCCTTTGGCCAGTCAATGTGTCCTTTGGCAAATTTCAACCTATTCAGTACATGTCTTTTTCCAGCAATGGGACTTTGCGTGGGGGGCTTCTAGCTGATAGCTTTGCTTCACATAGCCTTCTTCTGATCATAACAGTACTCACAGGTAACTTTAAGTCTTCTCTGATTTTCCTGGAGCTGATCATTGGTTGAGCCTTAGCCATTTTGGCTATTCTTCGATCCATTTGAATGGTAGGTGACCGTTTTTCCCAACGTTGTTCAGGCTTTGGATACCATTTCAAGGCTTTTAAAATCATTTTGGCTAAGCAGCCTATAATTTTCTGCACTTTTTTATATGTTTTCCCCTCTTCAATCGACTTTTTAAATCAAAGTCTGCTGTTCCTCAGAGCAATGTCTGGAACGACCCATTTTTCTGAGTATTTCAGTGTGAAATGCACAATAACCAGCATACACATACACAACATTTGCTTCCTTCCTTCCTTAAATATGGGCCCTAACTGACACCTGTTTCTTCACAGAATCAATCACCTCACTAATTAAACACAACATTGCTATTATTTTGAACATGCCCCTTTCAATTACAGATTCAATTACACAGAATGAGCAGCATGCATGCCATGACTGTTGGGTCTGTTGGTTTTTTATGACTCTACAACACATACTAGTAAATTATTTGCCACGTAGAAATATCACTTCTACCAAAAAATATGATTTATGAGGTTAGTGATGTTGGACTCCTATTATTTTGAACACAACTGTATATGCATGAAAACAACATTTCCGTTCTATCATTTAATATGTATTACTTACAGAGGACTTCTGTATAAGGGAGTCACTGTAAATCTGTTTACTGTTGTATTTTGTGTGCACAAAGCCCCAAACTATAACTGTGTGTTTATTCTATATGGTCATGATATACGTACCATCCCTGTTGCACTCATGTGCTGTAGAATCTTGGAATCCTGAACAATGACTTGCTGCTGAGGAGCTGTGGGGAGACATGTTTAAGTCATAGCATAATATGCACCAAAACTAATAATATCCATTAGGGATGTAACGGTAAACCACGGTAAAAATATTAACGATAACTATTACTATTTTCATTTAAAATATCATTATCACAGTGGATTACCGCGTTTGGAAACCATGTGTTTAATCCTTCCCAGCTTCATCTGAGTAGTTACTGCACAGGCGTACTGTGTAGCCAACATCGACACACTAATACTTCATGTTGGAGTTGTACATAAATCTTCCCGAATCTCAAAGTCAGACGTCTCTGGTTCAAGTTCTTACTTGACACCCTGCAGCGGACCGGTGTTTCAGCAGCCAGTTTCCAATTGTTTTTACAAACCTATTGCCTATATTTCTGTAATATAATGAACACTGTCATACTTTTTGAAACTATTTCAGCTCAACATATTGAACACACTTTTAAAAATACCACAATACAAAAAAACGTCATAATTTTGGTCACTATAACCGTGAGGTTGAATTTTCATACTGTTACATCTCTAATATCCAGAAAAGAAAATTATTAAAAAGAAAAAAAGATCTGAACAAATTTGTCAAGTCAATTAATCTACTACTGGCTCTTAAAGTTTAAGGTTAAATCATTTAGTAGCTGTTAATAATAATTTCACTTTTTGGGTATCGGCTTCCGTCAAGAAAGCCTTATAATTGAGAAACGTCTTATTTTCAGTAGGAATGCTGTATATGCCTGGTCCAAATGGACATTTTTGTGGTGTGTAGAAATGGCATTCACGGATGTTAAATAATTTTAATGTTGCATTTCCAGCTTGTTCTTTACCAGCGCAGTGTGGTAGTGAGAGTGCTGACCAACCTTGCTGCTGCTGAGGGGGCAGGATGACTTGCTGAGTCTGTGATGGCTGGGTCACCTGCTGGACTTGTTGGACCTGTTGAACCTGCTGCTGAACCTGCTGCTGAACCTGTTGCTGCTGCAGCTGCTGAGCGGCCTGCAGGGCTGCCTGCTCCTCCGTATGGAAGCCCTCCACTGCCTTGGACTGCAACAGTTTGTTTTCCCATAGCTGAAGCATCAGGAAGAAGAAAGACGTCTCAGAGTTTTAATAATATTGTGTGATGTACCACTTATTTTTTCTTTAAAGCTTATTTTTGGGGCATTTTAGGCCTTCAATGACAGGACAGCTGAAGAACTGAAAGGGGAAAGGGGGGGGCGGGTGATATGCAGCAAACGGCTGCAGGTCGGAGTCGAACCAGGGCCTACTGTGTCAAGGAGTAAACCTCTTTCATTCAAGACAATACATCTGTAAAGGGCATTCTTAAATTTGCATTACTGTAAAAGAAGGGGGGGTCCCTCAAATGAGTAATAAAAGCTTAAAATCAGCCAGTTCCTACACAACAATAAAATAGAGCAGACACCTAGGTAAATGTAAATGTGCTGTATTTATATAGCGCTTTTCTAGTCTGAACGACTACTCAAAGCGCTTTTACATAGTACAGGAACCATTCACACACATTCATACACTGTGGCCGAGGCTGCCGTACAAGGTGCCACCTGCTCATCAGATACACACTCACACACATTCACACTCCGATGACACAGTATCGGGGGCAACTCGGGGTTCAGTGTCTTGCCCAAGGACACTTCGACATGGGACTGCAGGGCCTGGGATTGAACCACCAACCTTCCAATTGGCAGGCAACCGCTCTACCACTGAGGGGGGTCTCCAAATTATTGTTTGAAATGAATCTTTGAATTATTAGCAAAATGAATTGGCCTATTCATGAAAACCAAAAAAAAACATTTAATTTACACAACATTGCATATGCAACTAAATGTTATACAATATGCTCCATCTCTCATTCAGCTAAGGGCTAGTTGGTCTTAAAACATTGAAGACCCCTGAACTATTCAATTAAATCTATAGTGTTAAATCATAACACACGCTATCCCAGGACACTTTACAAATAAAGTAGGTGTAGACAACACTTTATAATTTACAGAAACCAATCAATGAAGAGCACCCTACAGTGGTTGTACACAGGAACAATGCTGCTGGGGACAGTTACCGTTTTCAGCTCCAGAAGAACTTGCTCGTCCACGCCCTCATCCAGGAACAGCTCTCGCACCTCGTTGATCACATCCTCAATCACAGACTTATAAAGTTTAGGCTATGAGGAAGGAAATACAGAAAAGTTAAAAGAACACGTCTATTACTGTTTGCTAAAATATACATATGATGATAAAAGTACTACTAGGCTACTTGGGGGTTACTTGCATACATTTAGCGTTTGGTATTCAGAAATATGTTTAAGACATCTAATAGACCATGTTGGTACAAATTCACTTTTGCCTTGCCAAATTAGAATATGTACGTATAACATGGTAATATTTGGTACATATCTATTGTAAATGTGTAGCCTAACTCTAAAACTAGTCCATCCGAAATAATCCCTGGGATTTTGTTATAATGTATGCACGTCACTGTGTGGTTTGTTATGCTAATCCATATGAACCAGGTCTATATGTCCATCTGTCAAGACCAACGAGATGTACAGGATGTCCATCGGTATACCGTGGCATACATGGCGCACACGGAAAACTAATGTATTGTATACCGTTCAAATGCCTACAACGGCCGTATTTTAGTGGCAGAAGAAAGCCGTACAATGTAAACAAAAAGCAACAGACACGTAGGCCACCGCACTGCATTTTCCCCAATGTCCGCAGCACGGACCTCGGTCTATCCTTCCCTCCCCCTCGGCCTGTCTGCTTCTCCACTATTTAAAGCACAGCCTGGTGTTTATATGTAGAGCCGGTGACGTAGCGTCGAATAGCACCTTCCCATCCCGGGCAGTCTATATAGAGAGCCAATATGGCTGTATAAAACCAGGCAGCAGAAAGGAGGAGGGCCAGAACCGGAGCGAGGGGAGACGTGGAAGCCATTTTACGGAGCGGCAAACTGTGCGCTCGACAGCCCCGTACATTGAACGTTATGTGACGGAATGTGAAGGATATTTTTCGGTGTAATTTCTTATGAGTACTCAACTTTGACTTAGTAGTATGGCCTTGTCGGTTGGGAGCATGAAAAAATTGTTATGAGATGGGTAAAAGTGGTGGTTTGGGACGACTATTCTGCCTGCTGGTCGTGGAATGGTGGACAATGATGAGGCATTAGATTGAGCGTGACGATTTTCGAAAAAGGAGACTTTAATTTTTATATATATTTATAGCTCAATTCATTCGCAGTGGATGGTGGCGAAGGTGCTTTGCGAACATCTGCATCTCATAGATTATGCAAATTAAACAATTTAGCTTATATTTACCATGTCTTTATGACTCGTCGACACAAGCAATGCCTTGACCCTTAACTAAAGCAACAGCACAAACAAACTACAGATAATCCATATCTTAAATTAATTTAGCCATACCGTTACATTTAATTTCAGAAGCCTCCAAGATAAACTATCATGACCCAACTAGCTAACTCATGAAAAAGCTTCTACCTGACAAAAGCCCATAACTTGCAACTTTGAAATTGCATTTTCATCACTAACCCAAAACTGTTAACGTTACACCATTTTCACTTACTTTATGTAACGTTACAACTCCTCTTACGTTAGCCACTGCTCCTACCAGATGGCTTTATCTGAGAGAACAATCTAGTGTCGAAAAATGATTAAAATGGCCGATTGACTGAACTTAAGTCTTCGTTTTATTTGATAGAACAGTGACGTGTTTGTTAAAAACACATTCATTTTAGTGAAATAAATAAATAAAAACCAGCTCGTCGAAAAGCTTTCCATTATCTTTACCCCCATTTTTCCCCGCTGACAATCCTTAGAGATTGATCCTTACCACTGGGTTCGAGTTAGCCGAGCTCGCCATTATACGCGTAGTGTAAAAACCACACGGAAATAGGCGAGAGATAGAGCCAAAAAGTACGAAAAACGACTTAAAACAACTGGGAACGATATTTTAAAACAGCCGGCATCACTTTTGTAAATAAAACACAGTTTTAGCGGTCTTATTTACAATCCCGGGCTGCGACTCCCCAGCCGTCGTCCTTCCGTCGTTGTCCTGCTTTATATACTGAGCGATGGAGCTGCGAGTGCGCGAGACATAGGGCAGGGTCAAGCCGCACATCACGCGAGATTTCGTGTGGAAAATGATGACCAATCAATACACCTGCTGCTGGGAAATGTAGTTGATATGTTGTAAGCTTATGATACATCAATGGTTGTAAGCGGTAGGCTAAATAAATGTGCACGGATCGCATTAACTTTATAATGCTCAGTGATCATGCTGTAAATATTATGACCCATTTAAAGACTAAATCACCAGGAGCCAATGTCAGCAATTGAACACATATAAACACAAAATGAAAACCTTGATTTTAGTCTAAGCTTTGTTGTGCAGTAAACAAAGTGCAGAAAGTGGGATACTTTATAGTTGGCCTACATTAAGACTGAATCTGAATCACTTTACACTCAAATGTGTATATTGTTTATAGCTTTTTTGCATTAGTTTATAGTTCAAGAGCATTTTTTCATGTAGTAACATCTTGCTGCCACAAGAGTGTGATCACACCACATAGCAGAACTCCAGAAAACAAGCTCTAGTTCTCTGATTCTTACAAACACACACACACACACACACACGCACACACACACACACACACACACACACATACACGCACACAATCCATTCACTTTGTATAGCATGCAACTATTTTACACTTAATTAAATAAAGTGGGTGTGTAAGTGAATTTTTAGATGAGCCACATCCATATGTTTTGATTTTATTAAAATTAGCCCTCTCCTGAGGGACTACCAGGGGAACATTTCCAAAAACAATAGGCTAAAGCTTTGCATTAAATGAGAGCTGACAAGAGAATGTTACCTCCACTTCTGTCTCCATGGAAACTTGACTCACTGGTCATTCTGTGGAAATGGATGATACAGACCGGGGAAACACACACTTTGGTGTTATTCCTCCAAGACATAATGTCACAACTGACTTCTTTAAATTCATTTCACCGAGGTGAAATTCAAGGTCTACCTCACATTGATGAGAATATGCTTTTCAATTCATTTCAACCTTTTTCTTTTTTTAAAAAAAGTGAAAAGTGGAAAAAAGATGATTTGAGACTTGTGTCCAGGAGGTGTTTCTCGAACTATGAGATGTGAACAAACATAAAGCTGTGTTTCTGAGGCATGTCGTTGCTACCTTTTGAGTCTCACTGCACAGTAACGAAGTAGTAAGATACCCCCCCTCCCACCCCCACCCCCTCTTTCTTTGCTGTAGTTGCATAGCAACAGAGGAGCTGCTAGCTCCAGTTGTGTCGGTGGTGGGAGCGCACCGCACAGGGAGGCACTGGCTCCAGATTAAGCCTGTCTCGGCTTCAATTATGAATGGGCTTCTACTGCCACACAGTTCCAAAATGGCACCACTAAAAATGATAAGGCATTGAGGAACTCTTTGGTACACTTAACTCTTTCACTTTTTTCCCTAAGGGGGGGAAGCTGAGTTTGGCTTTAATCAGAAGTATTGAACTTGAATCATTAGAGGAGGTAAATGAATAATTAACTGGCGGAAGAGGCATAGCTATGATAAGGCCCTTGTTATTGGGAATATGTGAGGTTAATGATTGGGGTCAGTCTTGAGAGCAAATTAAAGAGTCTCCAGTCCCACAGAGATAGCACGTTACCAGCACATGGGGGTTAGTGTGTGTTGTATGTTGAAGGGGTGAAAAAGGAGGAGAGGAATAGAAAGGGCAATATGATTTATTGTAAGTCTTTACTATATTTATCTCTGAATTTCAAGAGGAAAAATGGTTAAATTGCTGCTTTTGTTAGCTTGCGTGAACTGCCTACTAGTGATGTGATTAAGTGTGTCATAGTACTTGAGCATGGTTTCCATGTTTGATCCCAGTCCGTCAAAAGGAACAGCCAAACTAATCTTCTGCAACTTGTATTTTTTTATTATTGCAACCAACTGGAAGACAATACATCACATAAACATCATTGCAGTTTTTCAGAAAATGGAAAACAAAATAAAACAACATTTATATATTTTTTGCCACGGTATTGGACAACGTTGATATTTACATGTAGTGATGAAATAGGTCTTGAAATCATTCTTTGGCAATATGATTGCACAATAAGGAGAGAATTAAACATTTACTGAAAAAAACAACACCCGGGGTGCACTCTGCATCACATCTCACAGATCAATAACAGTTTTGCATTTTGACATCTCTAACCTATGGCTTTCCGATATTCAGCTCAGACAGCCACCCAAAAAATAATGGCAGTATTGTAGATCATGTTGTCAGAGAGAAAACAAAAACCAAAATGAGCATAAAAACAATAACATAAAAAATGGCAACTGTAATTTCTTCTTTTTTTTTCTTTTTTAGAGCGTTTAATTGTATGTTTGGCAGCTTTGAAACAAACACTTGTTTTAGGGGGCATTTTCAGGCAGTGAAGTTTCCTTCTTTGCTTTAAAATGTCCAAGGTATATATTATATGTGTTGCTCTGTTTTTTCAGGACTCGTAGGTCAGGAGTTCATCTTCCCTGCATGTCATCGAGTGAGTCAGAGGAAAAAAGGTGGTTGCTAAAGCAACACATTCTCCCCTCCACATGCCTCTTGCCAGCTGAACACGTTATTAGTCACCAAAACATTGGGTTGTTGCTGCGAATACAGCCGAGTGCTTGACCTGGGCCGCGGGAGCACTCTGACAGATATCAGACGAGAGACGGATGGTACACAACAAGAACACTGACAGTGTCTCCTTTTAGCCTTTTTATATGTCGGCATGGATACCATACAAAATGCATGCTACAGGTGGCAAAAGACTGTACCAGCGGATGGGACATGCATTCGTTTGCCTGCTTGGATCGCTGACAATCACTCAATGTCTATTGAGCTTAAAAGAAATAAAAAAAAAAAATTGTCTGACTGCTGCTACAACCAAACCCAGCCTATGTTTTCTCCTACAAAGCTGCTATTTTTATATGCACTGCATCTCTGCAAGTGGAGGGGCGTGGGGAATTAATACTTTTATGCATTCCTTTTTCACCATAAGCATGCCGAATAATGGCAGTGCAGAATTCATATCACTTCTGATGCAAAAATGTCAAAGCTCACTACTGCCCTCGTGGATTTAATCAAGTCAGTGTTTTCATGACATACACCTACATCTCGGTAGAGTGGCAAAATATATATTTTTTTAAAAACCCTCTGATCTCCAGATTGGGCACTTGAGATCAATATGTATGCAAGCTTGACATCCACAACGGGAAGTAATTCCTTTAATCAAAGGGTTAACAATACTGTATGTAAATCAAAAAACTTATTTTTTTGTTATTTATGCCCTCTCCTACATTCCTCTTTCTTTTCAATCCAGCTCTTAAGTAGCCTATTTGGAGATATGAGGTTCTTTCAGGACACCTACAAAGTTTCCCGAGCCCGTCTGATCCATACATTTACACTGAACAATGTCGATGGAAAATAAGGACACATGTACATTTACACACAGGAGAGAAAAAGAAACAATACTGTTATAAATAAAGACAAGAAAACGTTCTGTCTAAACTTGTCATAGACATGACAACAGAGGTACTGAGGGCAGGCAGGCAGGCACAATGTTAAAGGGTGTGTGTCCCTGGACACACAAAGTCACGCACACACTCTACATGTGTTCTGAAATAACACTGGGGTTAACATTGAACACCTAAAAATCACTGTACAGGCAGAAGAAGACGGAAGCCCACCCCTAAGAGGTGATTCAGCTGGCCTACATGTAGCCTGAACCCGAAGCCCGGAGGTGGCACCCCCGGGGGCCTCGGATTGTAGAGTGATCTCCCACGCTCCTCCCTGAAGACGTCTCTTTGAAAGCCCGCTCAGAAAAAAGAACCCAAAAGATTCAAAGAAAAACAAAAACAAAAAAAGAATCCAATATAATCACGGGTATAAGAATTGGCGGCAAAACTTTTTTTCTTTCCTCTAGGATCAATGTTTATATGAAAATAAGTCATGCTTCATGCTAAATACATCGTTTATCTTACATGATCTTTGAATAAAAAAGATTTGCTTTTTATCTTATTTACAAGCACCCATGCAATATAACTGAGAAAGTCCTGCAGGTCAAATTGCTTCAATTAAGAAAGGAAAAAAATAAAATATTTTCTAACCTTTTTACAGAGTTGTCCACACGGGACAAATTGCTTATATCTTTATGAGGGTAGAGTGAGGGTCCAAACAGACACAAACAGAAATCTTTAAAACCCACAGTTCATGTATATAGTTCTTTGACATTGTCAAATGAATAGGGAGAGGAGTGGTAGCTACTGGCAGCTATGATATCTATACCAGGTGTCTACGTCTATGGACAGAAGTACTGGGGAAGTTTACATTATGCAACAACAACAACAAAATGAAGGAGATATTGCCTCAGACCCGGCACACTATCCATCTTTATGGTGATAAACATGACCTTTTTTTATTTTAAAATATCTATTCTTAAATACTATGAGTGCTCTTGGAATAAACCATGTCCTTACCCATGATGCTTCTATTATAAGTGGTGTTAAATAATCTTAAGTGCATGAATATATATCACATTGGGTTTTACAATTATTTCGACGCTTTAGGTCACTCTCCCTTAGCTCATCTTTACTACTATGCCTTCTTGTTTTTTGTTTTTTTGTCAGCTGTCGTGTCGGCTACATGAAGCAACCTGGTCGCTTATCTTTGGCACAGTCTCACATTTGTGCTCGTGGATGTAGGAGAGAGGGATGCCGGCGGGCGGCCGAGAGAGCCCTACGTCTTGTTAAGTACGCTCTGCCGCCTTTGCTGGCATCGCTGCGAGATTGCTACAGATTCACATAGAAACAAACAGGCAAGACAAACAGCCATCTTCTGTGTTTATGCACTGTACGCTCCTCAATGTGATTCGGTTTTGTCGTGCTCAACTTTTCCCAAATTAGTGACAAAACGTGCTTTCCTTTTATGGCTTTCATCCCCTTTTTAAACAACAGAAACAACAAAGACACATGAGAAATACCCATTGATGTTAGTGTTGCTGAACATGTAGGAAAACATAGATTTTTGATATTGCCACAAATAAGTAGGATTCACCTAATGCCCTGCAGATAGATAGAGGGAGATGAGAAGTGTCCATTGAGACTAATGCTGTAGTAACGTTACCTGTTGACCTATTTGTGTATTGAATGTGTGTCTATGTGTCTGTGTGTTAACGTGTGTGTGTGTGCTGTATACCGTCTGTGTGTGTGTGTGTGTTTTTGCGTAACTATGTGCGTGTTCTATGTGTGTGTCTTAGTTTCTCAGGGCCTCTTTCTGCTCCTTCTGGCCCTTGGCGGTGCGGTTTGTGATGTTGTTGAGGCAGGCTCTGACCCCCGCCAGGTGGAGCAGCGACCCCGCCGCCTCCTTCATCTCCTCGTCGTCGCTCTCCGGCGGCTTCTCCACCGCCGCCGCACGCCGCTTCTTCAGCGGCAGCGTGTCGCTAATGCCCCGCGCTCGGTTTTTGGTCCAGGGCAAACTGCTTCCCGCCAGAGTCCCAGCGCCTGGCCCCATACTGCGTCTCTGTCCGCGCAGGGGCTGCTGGGAAATGTAGGTAGCGGGGACAGTGGCGATGTGAGAATCCAGGGGGATCTCCCGGGGCTCGGGCTTGACGTCTGACTGGATCTCCACGGCAATGATGTCGTCGTCGTCGTCCAGAGGGGAGGAAGGGGTGCCGACTTCGGAAGAGCACAGCCTGCTGGGGGATTTGGCCGTGCTGTAGGTGTGGTCGTCCTGGAGGTCCTCGCTGCATAGCGGAGGAGAGTAGCGGGACGGGCTGTCCTGTCCCCGGCTTAGATAATCTCCCAGGGATGATCTGTATGAAGCAAGGACACAGAAAGAGAGGGAATATTGTTACTCCTGCTGTCACGCCGCCAGCCAGGTGGCCTGCCTGTGTACGCTCCACTCCACTGAAGCTGCTCCAGTTTTGCTCTGCATTTGGCTGGAAAGCAAAAAGAGTTCACTTGATAATCTATCACCCGAAAAAAAAAAAAAAAAGAAAGAAGAGAGAGCCCCCTCAGGCCTAATGTGCATATTTCTCTGGTCAGATTAAAACCCTGTATCTCCCAAAAAAAAAAGAATCAGCCTTTCCTTTTAGAAATGAGCAGACTCATTTTCAGATTGCTGCCTGTGAATTTCTCAAGCCCTCATGCTCCCTACGGTTGTGAAACTTGCTCAGCACATAAAGCACCTTGCGAGCTTTAAAGTCACAATGCCACAGAATGACAATTCTGCAGTGAAGCCATTTAACCACTGTACATCGGTGTCTACATTAGATTGCAACACATATTTCGCTCTTTTAGTCAGAAGAAACTTTTCTATGTGAGGCATTAAAGGACAGGGGTCTATTCTGACAACCGATACATGAAAAAGAGCTTCGGCAGCACGTCCTGTACCCTGGACATTTTCTCCCCCTCAGAATGAGAGAGTTAGCATATTAATATCTTATAAGCAAAAAACATGCACTCCTTACTGTGATCAAATATTCACCAGATACCTTTAGTGAGACTTTGGTATGTTTAATTCATTATGTGGTGCAGGCCATCATACTCTTATGCTCCTATGATGGATGTGCATGTCCATGCAAGCTCTGAATTTCCTTTGAATCATGAGGCGTCTCCCTCTAATAAACCTGTTTGTGTTTGTGTGTGTGTGTGTTTGTGTGTTTGTGTGTGTGTGTGTGTGTGTGTGTGTGTGAGAGAGGCCGTTATGTAAACACACCTGGATAAAATGTTCTGAGCAGCGGAGAGCATGTGAATGCCTCTGACTTTTGGACACAATAAAGACGTAATTATATAAACTGTGAGTGGAAAGTTTTGGTGCGAGGTCTGTTTTGAGTATGTGTGTTTTTTGTGATAGTATTGTGTGCCTGTTGGCGTGTCTGTGTATGTCTATGAGGGAATGTGTTTGTGCAGGGAAAGCCCCGACGACAGGGTCAAAGTTCACCCACCGTATGGCCAAGGTTCTACTCCCCACTGGGCTAACAGGTAGTGGTCTGATCACAGGGAAGAGTGCCTGGCTCCGGACACGGGCGCCATTTTGGATTACACCACGAGGAACTAAAAAAAGAGAGAGAGAGAGAGAGAGAGAGAGAGAGAGAGAGAGAGAGAGACAGTAGACATGAGAACCTATGCACACAGACCCATTAGTCACATGCCACACACACAAATCAGTTTAGAAACAGGAAGGAAACAAGGAAGCTTCTCCAAAAACCGATTGGACCTCGATGAGACCTGCGGAGCCGCTCGATGACTGTCCGTCTGAGGAGGCCAACAGGGCAATATTGATGAGCAAGGCAAGGTTAAATTGAGCGAGAAAGCGTCATAAATGAGTTAAGGCCGCTGCGAATCATTCAATTACCAACGACCGCTGGGCTCGGCTAAATCCAGCCTGCCTGATGCTGCGGGATGAACAGCAGGCGGCTCTAAGTCAAGGGGGGCACCGCACATTTTCAAATGTGTGAGGAAAGACACATCTGTCTTGTATAAAATGTTTAATACTCCAAAAACACAAAGCAGACAAGGTTTTAGAAATGATTCCACATGGGCGCCCGGATAGCTCAGTTAGTAGAGCTGGCGCCATGTATAGAGGTTTACTCCTCATTGCAGCGGCTGCGGGTTCGACTCCGACCTGTGGCCCTTTGCTGCATGTCATTCCCTACTCTCTCTCTCTTTCTCCCCTTTCATGCCTTCAGCTGTCCTATCAAAATAAAAGCCAAAAATGCCCAAAAAATAATCTTAAAGAAGAAATGATTCCACATTGTCGCATTGTTTTCTAGATTAATTGTCAAACATACAAAATTGTATTATTTAAGTTTTTTTTTCTGACTAATGGCCTTGTTCTTAAAATGTGGAGCGCCTGGCGCAGGTGCGTTTACAGCGTGTATGAATCCACTTTTGCTAGTTTAACGGTGAAAAAAAGGGTCTGTGCGCCAGGCGCATGGTTCAAAATCATAGGTGTTTTCTGGGTGTAACATGCAATAAACCAAACCTTTAACAGCCAGGCGCATTTGTACCTTGGCGCATTGCTATCATGATGACGGATTTGCTAAGCAGGAAGAACAGGTTTTTAGACTTAGACTTAAACTTTATTAAGCCCTTTGGGATGACTCCCGCAAGGAATTTAAAGTTTTGTTGGTCAATGGCACTTGCGTTGGGTTTTGCACTGCGCAGAATCCAAAACCCAAAAATATTTTGCTAAATAACATTGAGAAAGGGAAGTTTGGGGTCCCCTGCTGGAGCTGCTGCTGCCGCGACCCGACCCCGGATAAGCGGACTAATATGGATAGATGGAACATTTAATAAAATCGACTTGGACGGTGGTGGGCTAAAGGTTAGAGAAGCAAATTTGTGACCAGGAGGTTGTGGTTCAATCCTCAGACCGACAAGATAAATCCATAGACAGTTAAAGAAATGGACCAATAGATCCCGTTGCTCTGGACGGAGACCAGTGAAGTCTATTAGAAGCACTTTTCCGGTGATAGCTGAGCGTTAACTGAGAGTTACTAAATCTAAAAGCTAATGTAAGTCCAAACTGTCTGCGAGCCTATCCTGTACTGTTAATTCCTCTACTGTGTGACAGCAAGTTGCATTGTTATGACGCAATCGTTAGCCTATTATTGCATTAACGTCTATGGAGCCATAACGTGAGGTATAAGGTAATGGAGCCTTTTATACATTTTGTGTTTCTTTATAAATAAACAAAGGAAAAATAGAGTCTTTAAATGCTTCAAATGTAATGTTATTTGCTGTCAAAAAGACGCATATTAGCGTCTTATTAGCATCAAAATGGTGCCATAGGAGCTACGCTTAGAAAGGAGAGGCAACCCTTGGATAAATCTGGGTGGGGAAGTGAAAGAGCAGCGCTTCTCCCTCCCTCATTACCACCACTGAGGTGCCCTTGAGCAAGGACCTTAAGCCCCTCAAAAAAAATTGATGCCGGCTAATAATGTTCTGTCAAATAATTGTTGTTGGCCCTACTTAGATACATCATTTCCTTTTACCTCTACCAGTGACCTTTGATGTCAAAGCAAACTAGAGATAAATTAGAAATACATCTGTATTAATCAGTTCTACAGTTTGATGTGAAAGAAAAAGAAACACTTAATGTGGACACACAGATTTGGGAAAGAGTGCAGATAAACTGACTGAGTATATAAAGTTCACAGGAGAACAGTGTGCGCCATAAAGCTGAAGAGGTTTGGAACTACCAAGACTCTTTCAGGAATTGTCCATCTGGTCAACAGTAACCAGGCAGAAAATGGCTTGGTAAGGAGACAGCAGGAGAAAGTGGTCCAACAGCCATGCTAACTAATTGTCAAGGAAACTGGAGAATCTACCAGAAGGACAACTCTACAGCAATCCATCTACGTGCCATTTAACAGGCATATGGCAGCCCACCTGGAGTTTACCAAATAGTGCTTTCTCTCAGCTAATGGGACAGAAATTGAATTCTCGGGTCTGAAAGCAAAACATTTCAACAGGCAAAAACCAGGTGTTGCTTATCACCTGGTCGCACTACAAGTATATGAACGGAGCCAAATACAGACAGGTCCTCGAAGAAAAACGCCACGGAATGGGGCAAACATTCACCTTTCAGCAACACAACACATCAGGGCAATGGACTGACATGGAACAGATCCCTGAATGTCCTCAAGTGGCCCACCCAAACCCTGTGTATATGTGGGGAGACCTGAAGATCGTGGTTTACTAATGCTCCTAATCCAATCTGACAGCTGGTATACTTAAAGCTGTAGTCACTCTCGATGCATCTTCTGCATACCATAGTGACATTTCAGTTTTTCATTTTTAATAAATCTGCATCTAAGGAATATATAGACTTATTTGCTTTGCCAGGAGCATCCACCGTTCTCATGTGTGCATGATAAGAATGACTCTAAAACTAGTAGCTGGTTAGCTTAGCATAAACACTGGAAAAAGGGTGACGGCTTGTCATTTTTATACTTCTGTTTTTGTGTGTTAAGTAGTGAGCTCTTAAGAGGCTGGGATGCAGAATTATGTTACCGTTGTTGGCCAGAGCCAGACTGGCCGTTTCCTGATCCCAGTGTTTATGCTAAGCTAAGCTAACAGGCTGTTAGCTGTAGCCTCATATTTCATGTGCAGACATGACATGCATGAGTGGTATCAATCTTCTCATCTAACTCTCAGCAAGTGAGTAAATAAAGGTATTTCCCAAAATGTCCAACAATTTATTTAAATATAAATAAATATGTTTTCACTTTGCCATAATGAATTAGGTAGAAGTGTGGACTTGGGGAAAAGAGAGAGAACTTTAGGACATAGTTGTAATACCATCAAGATTCATGCTACGTTTACACGGACGTTTCAACCTCTCCGTTTTAAAAAATAACATTGTACACAGCTGTCACTTTTCAGAAAAGTGTTTGATTACACATACCCTTGTGTGTTAGAGGATGGATACCCGACCCGAGCCCGACGGGACCCGACGGTACCCGACGGGTCGGGCCGGGTTCGGACAGATTTTTAGAAAGGATGCTCGGGTTCGGCTCGGTCACATCAGCGCGATAAGGCATTGAACATTTTGAATTTAAAACAGCTTAAAATAAATGTCAAATATTACCCTAACATCCGTCTTCCTGTGTGCTGTGACAACGAAAGACGTGCGTATTAAGCTCCATGTGGCAGCGCAGCGATGGAAGATGTTAAAAAGAAGTTGGCCGCAGGAGATTTTAAAACTATTGAAAACGAAGGAAAGTCAGCTGTGCATTGATGCGCTCATCTGTTGACATTTCCCAATGACTTCCTACAATTGCTTAATAAAAGCGGCTTTCCACACAAACAAACGTACATGTGTCATTAGTATGAGAAACAAATGCGATTTTAACTGTGTCGGGCTCGGGTCGGGCTCGGACAGAAAAATCCGACCCGATCCGCACTCTATTGTGTATATATCCAGTCAATGCCTTCAAGAACATGCCAAACCTGTAGGTGGAAATTGTCACAGGTTGGATTCGAACCCTGGACCTCTGCGCCGAGGCACAGTATACATGCTGCCTCCTGTTTACCCCGGCACGTGCATGTCCAGTATAAAAGAATGTTGATGAGATATGCGGTTTGAGCGTTAGTTTAAACACAGATTAGTTCTTCTACTGGAAATAAAAACACTTGTGTGCACGGAGATTGCTTTTGTCTCAAAGCTCTTGTAAATATAGCTTTAAAATCAATTTACTTAACAAGTACGTTCATTTACTGTTCGGTATTACCAGGTGGGTTTCTGAAGACACTGGAATATTTTCTGATTCAGAACATAAAACAAAATAATAGCTGTAGTTTTTCCATCAAGTCTCGACTATGGTTTCCTACAACCTGAGCATTTCACAAATACTAAATGGACTGTTTAAAAGACCATAAGCAAGATCTATGTGTTGCTTTCAACTCTGCAACATCTGTAAATCTATATCTACATCTTTATTGTCTGTGTTGCAGAGGAGAAGCAAAGCAGAGTTTATGTGTACATCTGAGCAAAAAGCTCTCATTACTCAGGGCTGGCTGCTCACCACAGCCATCCCAGTTCACTAAAACAGCTGTCATCTCATCTCTAGGGTCAGTTTGCATTTTGCAAATGATGACCTGCTGTTTGCTTTGTCTGCTGCAGAAGCATTAGTTGAAGTGCAAATTGTAAAAAAAAAATAAAAAAAATAATACGTTTCACTATAGCATTACTAGTGATTACTTTTTCGGCTCCTAACGATCACAAAAGCACAGTAATCGAGAAGAACGGGAAAAGTATGAAGGGAAATTTCACAGTTCAAGGTGTTTTCGTGGTTGTTTTTTTTCACTGTTTTATTAATTAAGTAATTGCAACGTCTTTCTAAAAGACAATGAGGAATTTCAATATTGCCCAAACTTATCGTGATTATGATTTTTTTCCATCGAGCAGCCCTAGCATTAATATACTGTAGCCTAAGCTTTCTATTTTTTTCTTTAAATCTCAGTCAATTTATGATTGATGTTATAAGGAGGAATGTAATCACACCAGGAACCACAAGCTCATTAAAACATACAAGTTGTCATGGCAAGGCCCCCCCAAGAAAACCATACCCCAACATATATTTGGTTCACACACTTCGGTTCCTGTTTGTCGTTTGTCAATGTTGGTGTGTTTCTGTAGCCTTTCCCTGGCCGCCTGTGTCCACAGTAATCTTATTGACTCCAGTTAGTGTGGCTCTGCCCCTGATATCTCCAGCTCTGCTCTCCATAACCTTATAAGTAGGTCCCTGCACAGAGTCTCTTTTGTAATCTTGATCACTCGCTGCATGGCTCGGTGTGTATATGTGTGTGTGTGTGTGTGTGTGTGGGCAGTGCATTAGGTCTCCCCGGGTTGATGTGCACACGCCCCTCCTTCCCCACCCCTCGCTCCAGTCAGGCTTTGGGTTGCCATAGCAACGGCTCCCCTTCCACATGCCACAGAGTGGTAGATCATGCATCAGCAGAGAAAGTGATAGAGAAGTAGAAAGAGAGAGAGAGAGAGAGAGAGAGAAAGAGAGAGAAAAAGGGGAAAGGAAATACCAAGCTTTGTTTGACATGGCCTCTCATAGCTCAGCGACACACTCCTGACCACCACTGTTTACCCTAGACACACACACACACACACCACCCTTCCCACACAAGCACAGACAACTCTCCTATTATGTGCGTGTTCTGTCTCCCCACCTCCTCGCTTTGTTGTTTGAATTTCTCAGAAAACCCTTTCTCTTTGTCTTTCTAATTCCATCCTCTCCTGTTGATTTCTTTCCCTCTCTATGGATCTCGCTGTCATTCTATGTATAGTGGTGACTCATATCTTCAACTTTGCGTGCATGCTGTCCCTGCAGGTGAAACGCTTGGGACACATGCTAAGGAGGTGAGGTGACAAACTAAGTGGGGAAAAGAGCAGGCAGCTCTCTCAAAGCCCGTCCTCGCTCACTGAGATTGGGCAATAGATTTTATAAGCTTAAAGCAATACAAAAAAACAACAACACTAGGCTTGGTAGCAAAAAGCAGGACACACTGAGGAAAAGAAAAATGTAAATACAGAAGGGAAGATGTGTTGGCCTGCAGATCTGCTTTTTTCCTGGAGAGAAAATATCCTCAAGTCGGTCTTTTTTCCCATGTCTGGTCAGCTGCTCTGCCTTTCTGTCTGCTTCCTACGTCTTTGCCTGCCGCCCGTCTCCCTGGCTGCCTGTTTTCCAGGGCATGCAAAGCCCTCAGCCTCCCTCCCTCCTCTGCTCTCATGTTCCGTATACGCACTCAGCCTTCTCTCTCCTGCTAAATGAGTTCCACATGGCCCTGCAGGCTCTGAACACACACACACACACACACACATAAACAGACACACACGATCCAAAGGCTCAGAGGTCACACTCAACAGACCTCGAGAACGCAACTGTTTGAAAGTTGCTCAGTCACCCCCCCCACCTGTCTGTCTGTCTGCCTGCCCGGCTGCTGTGTGTTAAATCATAGTACAGTCCAAGGGCAGGATGCATAGTAATGCTGTCTGTCTGTCTGTCTGACTGTCTGACTCTGACTGTCTGACTGTCTGACTGTCTGTCTGTCTGTCTGTCTGACTGTCTGACTGTCTGACTGTCTGACTGTCTGACTGTCTGACTGTCTGTCTGACTGACTGACTGACTGTCTGTCTGACTGTCTGTCTGTCTGTCTGTCTGTCTGTCTGACTGTCTGACTGTCTGTCTGACTGTCTGACTGTCTGACTGTCTGACTGTCTAACTGTCTAACTGTCTGAACTGTCTGACTGTCTGACTGACTGTCTGACTGTCTGTCTGTCTGTCTGTCTGTCTGTCTGTCTGACTGTCTGACTGACTGACTGACTGACTGACTGACTGACTGACTGACTGTCTGACTGTCTGTCTGTCTGATTGCTGGTGGGCTGGCAGATTAACTGATGTCTATCTGACACTCCAGCTGTGCGTCTAGGTGCTGGCTGACTGACATGTGCTATGACTTACAGAGAGGAGACAAAATAAAAGCAACACTTAATTACGGTAATTCAGTACGCCTTAATAAGCCTGGCCATGGGTCATATCAGGCTAACCAGCAGAACACCTCTGCTCCTACATCCTTGCAGGTAAATTTAACTTTTAACTCTTGTTCTTTTCTATTGGTGAAGAACATTGAAAGAACATTTTCTATTCCTCCAAACGTAAACGTTGTTGTTTGAGCAAAGATAATTTTTGTGCTCCTTGGAAATTTCATATTGTTTTGAAAACTTAAAAGGGGCATCCAGCGATTTTTCAGTTTACTCGTCATGAGGACAGGAGTACAATCTTCTATTGCTCTGACAGCAGCTTAGTCAAATCTGAAAGAATAAGGTGGCATTGTGCTGAACTTACCATAGAATTATTTTAAATTAAGTGTGTTTCTATTATTTTGTCCTCCAACTGTACAGTGTTTACTGAGATATTTTACTTTAAAAAAAAAAGTAGCGATATAATAATGGGAAACATACTCCATAGCAAATAAAAGTCTTGAATTTAAAATGAAGTTGTTAGGTACAGTATCAAAAGGTAACTTAGTACATTTACACAAGCCCTGTACATAAATACAGATATAAGGTACTTGTACTTATTTCCACATTACTTTCTACTTTACTACAGTTCAGTTGGAAACATTGTAGTTTTTTTTAAACTCCATTACATTTATTTTACAGCTAGTTACTTTTACAGAATAATATTTTGCATTAGTCACACACATAATGTATGATCAGTTTATACATTATGATGTACAATACATTGAAAAGATATGATTCTTGTATACGTACAAAACCTCCCAACAGTATGTCTAACTCAAAGCAGCAACAACAAATACAAGCTGTTAGCGTCAGTTATAATATCATATATCACAAAAAGGGGCCATTTCACATTGTGTGTACTTTTGATATTTTTTAAGTACATGTTGTTGATTACACAACACATCTGGAATGCAGCATTTTTACTTGTAATGGAGTATATTTATACTGCAGCATCGCTACTTGTACATTTTTTACTTTTACTTCTTCTATTGTAAAATGTAAGTATCAAAAGAAAAAGTTCTCAATATGTAGCATAATGGTCCCTGTTATCGTATTTTATTAAACTGGATTATTATTACTAATGCATTAACATGTAGGCCGCATTTTAATATTATAGCAGGTTGATGTGCAGCTTAATAATAATACAACACTATTATATTAAAACTAATACTGCAATACAAATACATAATACATACTTTACAACTATTGGGTAGATTTGACTTTTTCTAGAACAATGCATCATATTTGATATGTTCCATATAAAGTGATTACAGTAACAGTCAAAAAACATGTAGAGGAGTAAAAAGTGCAATATTACCCTGTTGTGTGAGCATGAAATGAAATACTTGTAAAGTACAAGTACCTCAAAATTGTTCTTGCATAAATGTACTTTCCACCTTCAATTCAATTCAGCTTTAACTATAAACTCGATAGCTGCCGCTCTCTAGCTGTCTGTAGGTGCAATAGAAAAGAAAAAGGAAACTTTAAATCGATAGATGTATTTCAACAGACGCAAACCCAACACATGTTTGAACCTTCCAAAGTGGTTGTGATGTGCTGATATGCTGCAATGAAACATTTAACCGCTGGTCAATGTTTCTATTACCTGATGACAGGATAATAAATTCTATTCTAAATGAATACAACTGAAATAGGGTTCCATCTTTAATGATAGCCGGTGACCACAGTACTTAAATAAAATTGGAACACTTAAACCAGATCCTCTCTAATTTAGAGCGACTGAAGGATGATCTTTGGGGTGAGGGGTTGGGTTAAGGTGACGGCTGCAGGACTACAGGCGGAGGCAGTTTTTAGCACACCTCAGCTCATAGTGGAGCAGCTCTGGGAATGGGAGATGGAAGTAATAATGGAGGGCACTAACAGCTACAGCCCCGACCCCCCCCCCCACACTCTTTTTCCTTGTCTTTGCCTCTGGCTGTCTGTCACAACTTTCTTTCTCCCCACTGCCTCCGAATGTCACACCCGACTATTCTGCACCCTCTCTCCTTTCACAAACGCATTACACATTTAAAAAGTTTCCTTTTCCCGTCTCTCCCTGTCGCAAGTGTGCTCTGATTCAGACTTTCCTGGCTGTATCCCTCTCTGCCTGTCTCCCTCTCCCCTTGTCTGTCCATCTGACCAGCCGCTTAGATACCTTACTCTCACATTGTGTGCGTCTAGAGGGAGTCCAGGTTTTCAGACACTCTCTCCAACCTCGGCTCTTTGACCATTACTACTCCATTATCAGTGGCGATGGAGGGCACGCCGCAGACGCTTAATGTATCCATTTCCCCCTCCATTTAGGACTCGGCAGCCCAGCGAGCTCCCGGAGTGCTCCCTGATTGGGATTGAATGTCCATTTAAACTGCCGTCCAGCCACAAGGGAGGTTTGGGGGGTGGGGGGAGGGAGAGGAGAGGAATAATGGGAAATACAGGGGAAAAGTGTATAGGAGTAAAAGAGTGAGACTGTTACATTGAATGAGGAAGGGAGGCAAGGGGATTGTTCCCCAGCCTCTGATTTGAAGCTGAGATTTACTCTCTCTTCTCTTTCTTGCTTTCTTTCCCTCCCTCACTTGCTGTGTCTTTTTTTTGTTGTTGTTGAAACTTTCAAATACGCCTCTGTAGAAAAAGCTTTCCTCCTCTGGCGCCGAGCCAAGTGTTAGAACTCAGCACTCGGTATTCTCAAGGTGCGCTTCTAAAAAGAGGGATTTGGAATTGAGATGATTGGAGTTGGCATATCCGTAGAGAGTGGAGGGTGGGGGGAGGGAGGAAGAGGGTGAGACAGAGAGAAAGAAAGAAAGAAAGAAAGAAAAAGAAAGAAAGAAAGAAAGAAAGAAAAAAGAAAGATCACACATATACAGTATAACACTTGCAATAGGTAAAACGGTACCTTGTAGGAGAACGCCTCCATTCTTTCTGAAGAGGGGACTCCCCGACCACAATGGAGGACTAGAAAGGATAGAAGAAGAAGGGATGGGGCGGGGGGAGAAAAAGAGAGAACTGGTCAACCATTTGATCATGTTGCAGCAGCCAACCAGCCTAGCGGGCTTCATCACGAGGCAGATAGTAAGGCAGGAATTTGAGCCCATAAGCCAGTGCTTCTGATTATAGTGATTAGATTCCCGGGTGTCCCACTGTTGCCATTCTTCCCTGTGATTACCTCGGAGAATTACAGCCTCGCCGCTGTAGTCCATGGGGGTAATTTCTCATGACAAACCCCCCACCGCCCGCCACTAGTCCATTCAAACACATTCAACCAGAGGGAAAAAAAGAAAAACCCTAATCAACGCATCTACATTTAACACGCTCATGTCACACAGGCATGTTTAAGACAGACGTGCGTAAAGTGTGACATATTAAAACACACGCTTACACTCACGCTGCACACACACACACAGAGGAACACACAAAGCCGGGGACTCAGTTAAGGTGATCATTGCACCACTAATGAGGGAGGTAATGACGGCATTTCTCACATAGACGGAGACATCTTCACTTATGCACACACAGGAAGAATAGACAGAGTTCTGCTCGTGAATCCATAATTTTAAGACAGAAAGAGAAAGATGGAGGGATAGGGGGAAAAAAGAGAAAAAGAGAGTGAGAGAGTGGCTGTAAGAGCTTTTTCCAGGTTGAGTGGTTTTTAGCTCCCCGTTAGACAACACGTTTGACTGCTCCTTTTTCTCTCTCTCTGTAGCTAGACAGGCTGTTCTCATACACAGTTATTGTGTGTCTGACAACGTGGATCTTGGTCATGTGTACACAGAAGCACACAAAAATACGCACAACAGACAAACAGGACAGAAAACACCTGGGGATGCGGTGAACTCTGAAAAAGCAACCCACTCGTTTCCACTCATCAGGAGAGTTTCCTTTGTAATATGAGCCCTGTTTTATGTTCAGCTAAGCTGCTGAATGAGAGGATTTGGACGTCTGCACTTGTGATGTGGCTCTCACCTCACCAGATGCGGGGGAAAGATGGACTCACACATGCACACACACGCACAGCTGCACGCACCACACACACTTACTGTACATGCACACACGGCAATACGAAAAAGCAAAAGCAGCAAACGCAAATTTCAGCCCTGAGCCACCTGCTGTTGCCATGGAGAGTTGCCACATTGCGTTGCCACGGCGATAACATATTTTTCCTGCGCTAACAGCCTGTCTGTTTTCCCTACCCCCCGCCCATCTCATTCCCCCCCTCTCCCCTACTCTCTGTCTGTCTCTCTCTCCTCACTCTCTTTCTGTTTCTCTACCCATCCCTGAGCTCTCTCTCTCTCTCTCTCTCTCTCTCTCTCAACAAATGGCTTCACAGTGCGACAGCACCTGCCTGCCTTATACTACATGTGTTGCCATGGCGGCATTCCCGTTGCCAGGGCAACCCTGTGCATTTAATGTGGTGGGCGAAGCGCAAAACTTGTGGCAGACGCCCGTTCTGCAACACCCCCCACCTCCCTCCATTCCAACATCTGCCCTCATCTCATTTTTCTACCAGGGAGGAGAGAGGTAAGGTGGGAGAGAAAGAAAGAGAGGGAGAGATGGGGAGGGGGGGGAGAAAACTCCTCTGCAACCCCCTTGAGACACCCTTTCCTTCTTCCATCCATTCCATCCTCCCCTCCTCCTCCTCTCATCCAGATGCTGATGGGGTGTGAAGGAATGCACCATGGAGCTGACCTCCTACCCAGCAAGCTCTCCCCCCCCCCCCACACACACACACAATCCCACCCTTATATATGTAAGACAACTCCACATCCACCTATTTGGAAATGCATCCATATTATACATACATGCACACCCCCCCCCCCACGCACCCACCCACACCCACACCCACACACACACTTTGCAGATACACAGGCATCCATTCACACACGTGGACACACACACTGAAGCTAACTGCAGGTGGGGGTCGCTGGAGCAGTGTGAGTTATTATGGTCCATGAAAAACCAAAGAGGTGTGAGCGACAAAGAGTAGAGGACAAAGAAGCATCAAGGCTCTCCCTCTCTTCCCTCCCTCCCTTCTCAGCTAGTCTTTTTCCTCCATCTCTTTTCTCTATCTCTCTCTCTATATATACCTTCTCATTCTCTTCATTCATCTTCCACTCCTTAAGTTGTGTAGAACTGCTTGAGACAGTTCTTGACCTTAACATAATAGATACGCTGTGCAACCATTCACTGTCATTGCACTTCAGAAAATAATATTCTTGAGAGTGAGTGCTCTTGACCAAAATATCGTGTTATATTGATTGGACCCAATACATTCCAAGATATGTATAAAGGACCAATTAAAGGCCTAAAATGCCTCAAAGATAATCTAGAAAGTATTATGTGAAATACTGTTAATAATTTTTTTTATTATTGCGCCATTACATAAAATGGAATTATTACAGATTTCTCGTGCATAAATCCTTTACACATTTTAATAATTCAGCCTGACATGCTTAAAGGTGCAGTAGGTAAGCCTTATAAAACTAACTTTCGGTCGTATTTGCTGAAACTGACCCTATGTTTGAGTAGAACTACACGAAGCAGGTAATTTAAAAAAAAAAGATCTGGCTCCTCCATCGTGCACAGCTCTCCTTTGTGCGGGGAGGGGCTTAGGAGATTGTTTTGGGCCTTAGCGGAAGGGGGTATGGACTGAGAAGTTGTCAATGTTTAAATTATTTGGCTAAGTCCTGGATCTCCACAATCGTACCTACAGCACCTTTAATATCTTTGGCAAGTGTGGGGTTATAGAACAGCAGCACTGTGTTGCTGGAGAGTTTAAAGGAGCATACAAGTAGTGTTCATGTTTTAGCCCATTAGCAACAAATTGTGCGTATACTGTACATGCTGTGCGCATGCTTCACGTTGCTGCTGGCCAATTTCAACAGCACACCATAAAATCTTAGATTGATTTCCATTTGACTTTTCCAGGCAGCCGCTGGTTTCCAGTAATTTAAGGATGATATAAAAAATTCAGCTCACAGAGACTTGCTATTTAATCATAGGGAACACACAGTATAGGTTTTGTCAAAGTTGTAGTAAACAGTTTTCAATAAACTGAATGTCTGCAGCGGGACCTTTGTCAGAAAAAAATCTTGTGACCTTGTGAAACTGTGATGTACATTTTCCCTATTTTAGCCAATTAATGGAGAATGTAATTGTCAGAAACAATTGCTAGTACAGCCCTAATGGACACAACTAGGTACAACATCACAAGGAACCCTCTAACAAAGAAATTGGCTCTCCTCACTTACTCGCTTATTTACCACTGGGTGTCACAATGCAAATGAACAACCTCCTGTTTCTCCCCCATAGTCCAACCTCTCCTCACTACACCCCTCCTTCCCTTCCTCCTCATGTTCCGAATCTGGCCTCCAATTTGTTCCACTTCCCCATACCTCATTGTTCAAAATGACACTTCTACATTTTATGGTGAACCAATTATTCTGTTTTACACAGTCCGCTGGCTCTGCAAGCCAACCTGCCCGGATCAACTGGGGATAGGGGGTGTGGTGGTGGTGGTGGTGGTGGGGTATGCAGAGGGAGAGTGAGTGAGAGAGACATAGAGGGAGAAAGAGAGCAAGTGGAAGAAAGGGAAAAACAAAACAAGTAATAGTACCTCTTGCTGACATATCCATAGGGATGGTCAGAAGAGCTGGAAACCCAGAGGATGGAGGGCAGAGGAGAGGAGAGGGAATGTGGAGAAAACAACACAGGTGGATGCTGTGGAGAGGTGTGGGTATGGGGGGAAGAATGAAGTGAATGTAGACAAAGGAGGATTTAATTGAATGATAAAGTGGTGAAGAGAGAGTAAAAAGGGTGGAGAGAGAGAGGGAATAAATCACAGCGGGGATAAATAAAGAAGACAGAGTACTGGGTGCCCCGCCAGTTGTAATGCATGCCTGAGGATGAGCGGGAGGGTGTGTGGGACATTAAAAGAAGAGAAAAGAGAGTGAGAGGAGAGGAGTGTAACGGAACGGAGGAGTGTTAGGAGCCGGAGGAAAGGCAAAACAGGGGGATGGATAGGATGTGCTAGAGATAAGGCGAGGGAGTGAACAACATGCAGAAAGAGAAAAGGTGCTTTCACCTGTGATGTGCCTGAGGGGGAAGGAGATATGAGGAGGGATGGAAGTGTTGCTGCATGATAACAGCGTGCAAAAAGATTTAAGGAAAGGATGGGGCGGGTCAACAATATAATGCCTGGGGCCAGGTGGGAGGGAGAGAGGGAGGGAGAGAAAGATGGAGAGAAAGGGGTGGGCGACTGAATACGCTTTATGTTATGTGCCTTAGGGCTGTAACTAGCGATTATCTTTTATTATCGATCTATGTATCCATTATTTCTTCAAGTAATGGTTTAGTCTTCAAAGCAAATAAATCAGAAAATAGTGATGAAAAGTTGCTTAAAACCTAAAGACTGGATTTCTCCATAAGATTAAATTCTGATTGAGAAACTCAAGTTTACATCACACAGTTACACATTCATACCTGGAAGCGGCTCAGTACAGTCTGATCTGCGGGCCACTGAGCTCCACTGGAGCGGTTGGCTAAGGGCCTTGCTGAAGGGCACCTCAGCGCATGAGGGAGAGACAAGCGCTGCTCTTTCACTTTTTTACCAACCCAAATTTTTATCCTGTCGTTCTGGGGCCTGAACCAACAAACTCCTGGTCACATGCTCACTTCTTTAACCTTTAGGCCACCATGGCACCATTTACTTAGAGCAGATAAATACCCATATACACTATGACATTTCTCAGAATTTATTCTTGGAACACAAATTTAATAAATTTAACAACACTATAACATTGTGGAGCAAAATAAGCAATACAATACAATAGCAAGTATACCATTTATAACAAGTAACCACAGTCTATACAAAACATGTTGTGCATATGTACATGTGCATATTCAGTGAGAAAAAGCACACATGCAAAGATCGATCTCAGAATTATAAGAAGTGCTATTGAACTGAAATCAACTTTTGGGCTTAAATCATTGTTTATCAAACTTTTTTGTCCATTATTTGTTTCCCAAAATTGTAGTATTCTAAACTACCTCCCTTTTTTCTGTGAGATGCACAAGTGTTCCAAAACTCTATTCACTGCACAAACTTGCATAATCAATGGCCCTAAATTGCGATATAATGCTGCCTTTTCCATATATCTTTGACAAAGTCTCATCAAAGTCTCATTTGCAGGGATGACAACATGGTCACACACACACACACACACACACACACACACACACACACGCAGCTGCTTCAACTCGCCGACTGTTTCTGTGCTGGACAACACTAAAAGTAAATTTAGGCTTTGCTTTGGGCTTCACCGACTCTATGGAAGAGTCAGAATTCTGACTTTAAAACTCACTCAACGTGGCCCTAATAGTCTTCCGTATGACTCACATCAAAAAAAGACAGAAAGATAGACATCAGACGACCTACCACTCTAGACGTCTGTCTCGGGCAGGGGAGATAGAGAAAGAAAGAGCATGGCAGTGCTGAGAATGAGAGAAACTTGTTTCTCTTAGTGGTTAAGACCTAAAGCACAGTTTTATTTTGTGTCTATTAAGTGTTTTTTTACATTAAACGGGCGGACACACTAAACTGCAGGCTGCAGAGGGTGCTGCCCCTGCTGACCACCAGCAGCCCTCGCCCTGTCATGTTGCTTTATACATCAGTAGGGTTGGGTACCGCACTCTGTCTGGGTGCCGACCGAATTACGTCATTCATGCTGAATCAAACGGAGAAATAGACAATGAATAGAATATACAAATACAATGAAAAAAGTTACAGTGAGTAAGATATTAATAATTATTTGATTTAATAGGTTGTAATGACGGATTTGGGGGAGGAGAGAAGGAGGGTTTTTATTTTGTTTTGTTTTTTAGTATAACTTTTTTTTATACTAAAGTTCTTAGTAAATAGGATAAATAGGTTTGGAATTATTTTTACAACTGAAATAATTCTTTTGTTATTACAGAGATGTGATGTGAATGTTACCCAACCCTATATGTCAGCAAACTAATTAGCCTAATCTTCATGGGTCTTCACAACAATGGGCTGAAGGAACCTTTTATTTAAACGTTTTTTAAGCCAAGGAACCCTTAGCTGAAAGAGAGACAGAGCAAGGAGCCCTACTACATAAATTGTATAAAATTAAGTTGCATAAAAAACTGGGCCTACAATAATGTGTAAGGCGGCCGATGTGATCCCATCAAAAAAAATGGGTTATGCACAGAATACTAAGCTACTAAGCAATAATTCTGTATGTTGGATTCAAATTTAAATAATAATTTGGTGGCCCCCCTGCAGTAACAACTCTGAGGACCCCGTAGGTGTCCCAGACCCCATGTTGAAGATCTCTGTTCTCGTTCCCTAAAAATTGTTCTGGGTACTTACACTCACCGGCCACTTTATTAGGTACCCCATGCTAGTAACGGGTTGGACCCCCTTTTGCCTTCAGAACTGCCTCAATTCTTCGTGGCATAGATTCAACAAGGTGCTGGAAGCATTCCTCAGGGAGTTTGGTCCATATTGACATGATGGCATCACACAGTTGCACATCCATGATGCGAATCTCCCGTTCCACCACATCCCAAAGATGCTCTATTGGATTGAGATCTGGTGACTGTGGAGGCCATTTGAGTACAGCGAACTCATTGTCATGTTCAAGAAACCAGTCTGAGAAGATTCCAGCTTCATGACATGGCGCATTTTCCAGCTGAAAGTAGCCATCAGAAGTTGGGTACATTGTGGTCATAAAGGGATGGACGTGGTCAGCAACAATACTCAGGTAGGCTGTGGCGTTGCAACGATGGTCAATTGGTACCAAGGGGCCCAAAGAGTGCCAAGAAAATATTCCCCACACCATGACACCACCACCACCAGCCTGAACCGTTGATACAAGGCAGGATGGATCCATGCTTTCATGTTGTAGACGCCAAATTCTGACCCTACCATCCAAACGTCGCAGCAGAAATCGAGACTCATCAGACCAGGCAACGTTTTTCCAATCTTCTATTGTCCAATTTCGATGAGCTTGTGCAAATTGTAGCCTCAGTTTCCTGTTCTTAGCTGAAAGTAGTGGCACCCCGGTGTGGTCTTCTGCTGCTGTAGCCCATCTGCCTCAAAGTTCGACGTACTGTGCGTTCAGAGATGCTCGTCTGCCCACCTTGGTTGTAACGGGTGGTAATTTGAGTCACTGTTGCCCTTCTATCAGCTCGAACCAGTCTGGCCATTCTCCTCTGACCTCTGGCATCAACAAGGCATTTCCGCCCACAGAACTGCCGCTCACTGGATGTTTTTTCTTTTTCGGACCATTCTCTGTAAACCCTAGAGATGGTTGTGCGTGAAAATCCCAGTAGATTAGCAGTTTCTGAAATACTCAGACCAGCCCTTCTGGCACCAACAATCATGCCACGTTCAAAGTCACTCAAATCACCTTTCTTCCCCATACTGATGCTCGGTTTGAACTGCAGGAGATTGTCTTGACCATGTCTACATGCCTAAATGCACTGAGTTGCCGCCATGTGATTGGCTGTTTAGAAATTAAGTGTTAACGAGCAGTTGGACAGGTGTACCTAATAAAGTGGCCGGTGAGTGTATATTCCAGGTACTTATGACGTATGATCCCAGCATCTGTGTCATAAAGGTGACTTAAATCATCAATCAATCAGCCAACCAATCAGCTAATGCGTCTTACCTCTGGTGAAATGTCTGAGGCAGGATGGGTTGGGAGGTGGAGGACGTGGCCAGGCCGGGCGAGTAGGGATGGTACGGCGTCTTCTTCAGCGCCTGGATCAGGTTGTGCCTATACTCCGGATCTATGGACCACAGAGAGCCTTTGCCTATGCTCTGAAAGAAAGAAAGATGAGAGAGAGATGTTATTGGAAGTGCTACGGGGCCCCTCAAAGCACATCACAAACACAGCATGGCACACTGATGTGAGCCAACAAGTCCAAAGCCCAAACACAAGCTCAAAGTCCAGACCCTGTGCCGGATTATTTATCAAACCACCTGTAACACACAGCTATGATATCCCGAGGAAGATAACACTCGGCGGAATAAGAATTAATACATCCTGATCCTCTGCCTCTCCTCGGGAAAAAAATAATAATTCTGGAGGCTTTTTTTCCTGATTAAGACGCAGGAAAAACTCTTTAACTTTTTCTACTCCGGAGGCAATGATGGTGTGTATTTTTAGATCAAAGCAGCTTTCCCCTCACCTAATGAAGCAGCTCCCAATCTGAGTGAAACCAGCCTATAGATTATAGAGAAGGGAGGGATCTCAGACGGGCCACTATGGAAATACGTTCCCTGTCTCTACCTCTCACCGCCTTCTCCGCGCTTTCATCTGCCTTGTCATCTGAACGTGGCAAAAATCTGGAGTTTGTGTACGGCAGGAGGAAAGGGGAGAGAGAGCAAAGTAAAAATAAAATTAAAGCCGTCCTGCCTTGTGTTCGGATCACTTTGTAGTGCTGTGGGATGTGACACAGGTACAGCCTACAGGGTGGGGAGATGACATGACTGCGGGCTTCTGATTTCTGCAAATACCGCAAGGAATTTATTAAGAGGGAAATGTCAGACATGCCAGAGCCGTGCGTGTGAGCATTAATTGGAGACAGATTCTCAAACCCGAAGAGCGTTTTGTATTGAAGTGGATGAGAAAAATCACAAGAAGAATCACTTATCTCCAGTGATGTCTTCCTGTGCACTTCATTTTGGTTGCATTTGCTTGAGCAATATTAGATGTATTTTCTAGTTTTCAAAAATGAAAACTGTAGTGTGTTTTTTTGCAGAAACGTCCCTGATACTCTGGATAACCACATCGGTCTCACCGTCAACAGTTTACTACTTTCTACCTAAAAACATAGTCCGTATGAAAGATTTATAGAGGACACTATTTCTGGGGAAGCCATGTTGCTGTTTTTCTGCTAAATTATTCAATAATTCATGAAAGCCAAATTACATCAATGTCAGAAAAAACAACCTTATTTTGTTTAGCAGAAAATCTGTTTCCTAGGCTTTCCTTCAGCATTATGTTAATTATTTTGTGAACATTCAGATTTATTTTTGAGAGACAGCAGCTAAAGAATGTCCAAAAGAGTCACAGCAAAGGTATAAAAGTAACATTTAAGAAAAGCACTAAGACACTTTGATTGATCACGTTGGTTCGGAGGAAGCATAGCCAATCAGAGACAAAGATTTACTCTACATCTCCCCGGTTGTTCATTATTCAACAAAAAAATCCTTACATTTTGTCAGTTAACTCTTATTCTGTAAAAGCCTTTAAATGTTATTTCAATGGTCTATGTTTATTTTGTGTGAAATCTTTATTATCCCTAGGAGCAATTAACACACACCACAAACAACAATCTATCTCTGATATTTCAATAGGGATGAAAGGAATGTTGGCACCCCATCCCCAGAATCTATTTATTTATTTACTGTTTTTACCAATCTATCACATAAATATTTTCTATTTATACGGTACCACCGACGGCAACTAAATCCTATCTGTTTCCAGCAAAACAGACGGAAAGCAGAAAACGCAGACAATCCATGTTATGTACTACTTTACAAATTAAATTAATGTCAGACAGACATGTGATGTGTTCCTTTTTTGCCAATTACTTTTTGAAAAGGCTCATGATATGTTCTAGAATGATATGTCTCTAGAAGTGTATCATTCAACTTTTGTTTTTCACAATACTCTCCAATCACAGTTGTTCTAGAATCACAATTAATGAAAAGCACAATACAAATCGAATCAGCACCCAATGTAACTGTATCATTTCTAATCAGTGACCATGCATATCCTTCTGTGTATACCGTGTGTCTCTCACTGTGTCTCATGATCCCAGGATATCCAGTGAAGCACTCAAAATCTGTGCTACCAGTCAAGACACCATCTGACCTGGTAAGAATGCAAGAATCTAACCAGGATGTGAGCGCACTGTTGATTTGTGTTTCCCCCGTTTGGATCTGTGCATTAGTATGTGAGCCGTGTGGAACACGGGCCATATGTACCATGTTTTGCTATGTGTGTGTGTGTGTGTGAAGGGGGTGAGTGTGTATATGGCAAGTTCCCTAGGGAGTGTGATATTACCCAGCATGGTCTACTCCTGGGAGTGCTTCTATTACTGCCAGCAACGCCTCTCCTGGAGAGCATGATATTACACACACATAAACTCGCTCCCACAGAGGTGACCCCCACTGGGCCAAATTTCCCCTCGCACCTTCAGGCCACCAGCCGTTTGTGTGTGTGTATGTGTGTGTGTGTGTGTATATGTATATATATATGTGTGTGTGTGTGTGTCTGCCCACTTGCAAGCCGATTAAATCAGTGCTCTTTACAGAATCTCTGTCTGCCTGAGCTTCTGCCAACCAATCAAAAGGCTCAATCTGTAGACCCCCCCACCCCGTTCGATAGGCCAATCACAGGGCACAGCTCACAGGAAGAGTCCGTCACCTGGGTTATAGTGGTCGCCTTGGCAACAGGCATCATCTGTGCTTGGAAGCAACGAGGAGGTGAAATGGACTTTTTCATTTTCTGGAGAGAAAAAACCCCGCAAAAAGTTGGGAAAAAGGCAGCATGTCTCGAAATTGATTACCTCAAAAGGTATTTGGCGTCAGAGATTGGCTTTAAGTTTTCAGAGGGGTTCAACTTTGATACAGTATGCCATACATACTGATTCAGACTTTTAAAAATAGGACGCCTCCACATGGGTGGATCTGACAGCGTAAAATGCAGATGATAGAAGACTGGGGTCTTGACTTTCACCTGAAACTGTGTTTGTGATCTCCATTTATATCATTCCCTCCCTCCATACTCTGATCCCATATGGCCTTGCTCCTCTGGTATGAGTACTACTTTCGGGATGATGTATTTATTTGAGCTACATCTGTGTGCTGGAAAATAGTCACATCACTGTAGCGTTTGCGGCTAAAGAGCAGGATTACACAACAAATAATCCACGATTCGAAATGTTAACGCCTGCTTTAAAAAATATCTCATACAGTGTGAAACTGGCACTGCATTAGACTTCAAAATGCAAGTTTATGCAACATTACACTTAAAAGAAATGGATTTAATGATATGTATCTGTGCCACTACACCAGTTTGTGGTAGTTGTGATTAAGAAAGCAGCACCTCTGTGTTATAAAGCTGCACAATACTGAAAAATAGACAAATAGATATTTTCATGATGGAAAAAACAGACTGTAGTATGGTAACTTGCCCCAGACACGGGACAGTGTGAGTAAAAGACAAAAGGGGAAGAAAGAGGAGAGAGAGAGAGAGAGAGAGAGAGAGAGAGAGAGAGAGAGAGAGAGAGAGAGAGAGAGAGAGAGAGAGAGAGAGAGATGATTGTGTGTTGCCAACATCTGTTTCCTGTGTTATATAAGCTGTGGGGGCTGGTTTCCCTTGGAAATGGGAGATATTAAAAAGTCCTGCTGCCACTGACCCCACTAGTAACACTATACTACTGCTACTGCATACCTATCTGCACTATTATCTTTTTGCATTTACCTGTCACACATAAAGAGTGTATAGTTATTTAAAAGACACTAGGACAATTCATTTTAGACATCAAAATCCACAGAAATGCATAGAAGATAATACTTAGAAAAGGATACTACACTGATCATACTATCCCACATCTAGTTAGTCTGTACATTTGTGTTGTGTGTGTGTGTGTGTGTGTGTGTGTGTGTGTGTGTATACTTACTCACATACGGTACATAAGGGGTTAAAGGAACGGTGACATTTTGGGAAATACGCTTGTTCGCGGTCTTGCTGGGAAGTTAGATGAGATAAGATTGATACCATACCTCTCTCATGTTGGCAGGCTTAATATAAAGCTACTGCCAGTAAGATAAGCTTAGCATAAAGGCTAAAAGCAGGGGGAAGCATGGCTCTGTCCAAAGGTAACAACATACAACTACAGACTTCTCTAAAGCTCACAAATTGTGGTTTCATGGGGGTTTAAATAAAACATTAATATGTATTTGCATTTTATATTGAACAGAGAATGTAAACAAACACATGGGTTAATTAATGAACTTAATTAGTGCTTCAGATGGGTCTATTTTTAGCTGTTTTCTTGTGTTTTCAGTCTTTGTGCTAAGCTAACTGTCTAATGGAAGTTCGACCACATTCTTTATTTTTCTTACTGTCAACAAATCCCATAAAAAGACCGAGCCAACAACACATTAATGCTAATAACAAGTATTGCCCGTGAGCCCGGAGCCTGATATAATTCATTCCTCTGTGCCACAGAGCTCCGTTGTTGCTCGACAACTATTAAAAACACATTGAGCCACTGTTGCGCTGATTGACACGTCGCTTTATTGCAATGAACACAGCCACCATAGTTTATTCTACAGTCACTTACACGCACGCCGTCATGCTGCTGTAAATACTCACTAGAGCACCAAATGTGTATTAATCCACAGCTGAAAATAGTCCCCCTCCCCCAACAAAAAAATGCACTACTTCCTCCTGTTCGAGAAATGTTTGCCGAGAATTAACGGTGCATGAAACTTTATATTTGTATCCTCATATACTGTATATATATATATATATATATATATATATATATATATATATATATATATATATATATATATATATATATATATATATATATTTACAGATTTACATCTCCAGTAGGAACCAATGGGCTTGGGGCTTTTTCTTTTGATGTGATTTGATGATAAACAAGAAAAAAGAAAAAATCCTTTAAGTCTTCCATAACAGCTGTTATGCCTCCCACCACAGAAACTACAGCTTTAAATAGTTCTATCATAATTAACAATGGCATCCGTATACTGTAGAGAAACCATTTAAACTGTTCATATTGGCTATTATGAGAGGAGAAAGTAAATTTAGTTTTTCGACTCAGCAATGAAATGAGATTAAAAAAAGATGTATGATGCACAGAGAGCACAGAGCTGCTACTCACTGTGCAGAGAAAGACGCAAGGCATCAGTATAAGAGGCTTTGTTGTCCAGGGCCTTGTCATATGCAATATGACTTAACCTATACTAACAATCTGAAGTATTATGACTGCATATAATATTATGATGGGCATCCACAGTTGGTCGGAGTAAAAGCATCAACCCTGGTTGTGTTTAAGCCGTATTAACCCCTTGTGTTACAAGGATTATTACTTACTTTACATATAGATAAACAGAGGATTAATAATATACTACAGCATGGACCAGATACACGTTTGACCACCAATTCAGATATTCAGTAGGAAAATATCTAATTTTGATTATTTTGACAGATATCTCGATTGCGATATGATTGGACGGTCATTTTTGTATCATTATCATTTGTTATCATTCTCATTTTCATGGGAAAATATTAAAATGTAAAGAAAATGTAAATGATTATAGTATGATGTATGCAACCAAACAAAGATTGTAGGTCAATTTGTAAGCTGGGATGTCTCTGCAGCATCCCAATACTTAATTCAGAATCCCCCCCCCGCTATTAAAATATTGCACTTATAGTCCATAATGCGATTTCAATAAAATTGCGATTAATCGTGAAACCCCGATATTCAGCACAGTTGGACAGAAACAATGCAAGCTCTGTTCAGAAAAGAAGCGGAAGTGGGACTGTAATGTTCTAACAGTGAGAGGAGCACAGAGCTTTGGAAGAGGAAAAAGGCAGAAAGAGAGAAAAGAAGTAAAAGAAGAAGAAGAGGTTATTTCTTCTGATAAAGTTGCGTGATACAGACCATGTTCAAGGCCGTTTGACAACAAAGAAGCTACTTTTTGACAGGAATATTTTGACATTACATAGAAAAATGGAGCAGAGTAATATTAGAGGTCGGAATAATACAATATTATTCAATTTATTTTATAGTATCAAAACATAACAAGCCACTTTACAGATAGAGTATTATTAAACATTTTGCGATATTCAAACTATGCCCCCGAAGAAAAAAAATGTATTTCACACCAACGGTCATCGCTGCTGACATCACCAGAAGAAAAAAAAAAAAAAAAACTCAACTGCACCATCTAGTGGATTGCAAAAACAATTGATTTCATTATACGCACACCAACAAGTGAAATTCCCATGTGCAATTTTAATTAATAAAAGATTGGTATTTGGCGTCCGTGTATCGATACAGTATTGCCACGAAAAATGTGGCGATACTATGCTGTATGGATTGTTTCCCCACCCCACAGGTTATATGTTGACATTTTTTCCACAAGAACCAAACCTGTTTCCCATGTGGTTCTAATTTTAACTGAATTTTGCCCTAGTTTGTGCTTCTCTGTGTATTTATACATTTTTAGTCTTTTGCATTGGTTATTACAATCCAGTCACAGATATAAGTCTGTGTTTTCCACAAAAAAAAAACTGGGTGACACTGGAAGACATTTACAGATTCCCCAAAGACTTGAACCCACTGGTATGAAAAATATGTTCCAACAGGTTCACTATGCAGTTTAAAACTGATCTCACAATCTTCAATCTGTGGCTGGAATACAATCACAAATGCAAAAGTTTTAAATGTAAGAGGGAAAACACTGATTAAGTAAAAACACAAGAGAGGCACAAACTGGACCCAGTCCAATGTAAGCAACTCCCAAAGCACATGAAATGCTGTCACATAGCAATTAATTTCAGTGAGGTCCTTTGGGTTTCTGTCCTCCCTGAGCTTGTCGTGGTGGCATCATTTTCACATCCGTGAAAGTTCTCCGCAGACGCGATCAAGTAAGCGCTCTTACAGATGTTTAAATGGCTTCCCTTAGGCAACACTGAACAAATGCTATGTGATGACAAGGCTTGTTCTCATACCCATGACTCACAATGACAGAAACAAACACGATGATAATAAAAAGATTGGGGAAAAAGACAGCTGTATTTTTCAATAGCTTATTAAAGCAGTATTAACTGGTTTTCAGGCCACTTGAAAAGAATAGAGCAAGCTGTTAGCAGAACATTGAAATATGAACGTCTTATAAAGTTGATATGGCTAATATGTTAGCAAACAATTGGCTGTATACATCCAGCAGACCCAATGCAACATTTGTTGGAGTTTTTTCTCTTAGGGGAAATGTTTGGCTCATGAGCTTCTTAATACTCCACTATGTTCACTAGGGCTACACGATATATGATATGATATGATATGATATGATATGTGATTGCGTTGTTGAATATCGCAATAACGGTATCTGGCGATAAAAACGCAGACACTGAAGTGTACACAGTTCTGCATTTCTGCTGCTTTTCCTTATTCTGCTAAAATACAACAAACTTGTTGAATTTAAAACAAATTCATCAAAATCATTTCCATCATTCTCTTATTGAACAAAGTGAAAATTGAATTGAATATAAAAGGCAACACTAACAAAAAAGTGTCTTTCTCGATGTCGCAGTCTTTTGCGATATGTGTATTGCGCCAGTTAATATTGTGATAATGATAAAAAAAAATCAGTATACTGTGCAGCCCTAATGTTCACCAACTAGTTTCTAACCGTCTCTGCCTGCTGTTTGATGCTGGCCAGGAAGTGCATAGCGTATCATAGCGGTTTCTCTAAAACCAAATCTCCGTGTTGTGGCTGAAAATAGGGTTGATGACAGCGGTGAGAGTACAGTACAGTGGCTGGCTGTAAAACCCAAAACAATGAGTTTAAGGATGCTAAAAATTTTCCCTAGAACTGAGGGCAAATGTGGAATGGATAGAAAGGTTAATCCCATTCAAATTAACGTAGCAAAATGGTCAGAGTGGCAGCCATTTCAATGTGTACCGAGTAGTTGGGGAAAGTCGCAGAGGTCAGGCCATACAGCAGTAGAGATCAGTGGAGTAGTAATGTTATGAGGCAGAGTGCTAGTCCCTTAAAGGAACACGCCGACTAATTGGGACTTTAGCTTATTCACCTTCTCTCCCAGAGTTAGACGAGTCCATACATACCCTTCTCATCTCCGTGCGTGCTGTAACTCTGCCTGACGCCCCCAGCGTTAGCTTAGCCTAGCAAAGATCCTGCAGGTAACTGGTTCCAACTAGCTACTGCTCCCAATAAGGGACAAAATAACGCCAACATGTTCCTATTTACATGTTGGGATTTGTATAGTCACAGGTGTACAAATAACAAGGTCACATGAGACACAGCCATCTTCTAACCGCATACTAACTGGGAACTATATTCTCAGAAAGGTGAAGCACTGGTACTTCTGCTACTTGGGCGGAGTGAGTACATAGACAGTTAAAGATAAACTTAACTCCTCACTCGGGTGGAAGAGGAAGTAGGGTAAAGAGGACAGAACAGAAAAGGAAGGAAGGGAAGGAGTGGTCGCCACTCTATCAATAACTTACTTAATTAGTAATATACATACATACCTGGGCACAAACTGCTCTTAACTGTTTTATTTACTTTATTTTATTTATGCTTATTTATGCTATTGTTATTATTTTTTATACTTTTTTCTATACTGTATTTTTTTATACCTCCTTATTCTCTATCTCTCTCTGTCTTGTAAGCTACTGGAAATTCAATTTCCCAAAAGGATCAATAAAGAGAAGTCTAAGTCAAAGAAGGAGTGATTAGTGCAACACCGAAAAGCACACTCACTTCCTTCAACAAAACCAATGTGAATAGCTAGCTAGTAGCGAACAACACTGGTGATCATGGTTGAGGAATTGTCAGAGGATTTTTACTTGGTATCAAACCAAGATCTAGAAAATATGTTTTTGAGCCAGAATACACAGACGAGGAGTTATAAATTTTGGAAGCCAATAGACAAAATGCAGAACAGACTGAGGTCAAGGGGAGAATCAGAACGAACACGAACACTGGTGGTGTAAATGTGGACTCCAATTCATTTGCAAGGTAAAGGCTACAGTCATGAGCGTTAGCTCTAGCGTCGCTCATTTTATTCTGGGGTGAAAAAGTGCATTTGTGACCACACGGCAACAGGGGACATATGCAGCCCGAGAACAACAGCAATAGTAGTGACCACCCTGTTCATGTAATAGTGTTACTAATGTTACCACTGTTACAGTAGTTAGTCCTCTGAAACCATAACGGAACAGTCTGTACTATTGATGGGACGGCCGTATCCTTCAGCACACATTTCATGGTCCGTGTGGCTAATTCCATTTTTCCATAATAATAATCCTCAGTGAAATGTTCTGAGCAAACACAATGGTTCTTGAAGGTGGCTACAGGTGTATTTGGATCCATATCCAGAGCAAGTTTCCGTAGATTCAGCCAGTCAGCGTTTTTGGTTTGAATTCTATGAAACATCATGGTATTACCTGGTCTCCCCTGTTTATTGTTGCAGCTTTCTACAATACAGCGAACACATATGATTGAAAACTATGCTTTTAGTATCTAGTAATTGTTTGACTCTATTACTCCAACCCTTAACAAACTCTAGGTGAACTCTCTGATCCGTGACCGGGCTTCTCAGGTGCTGCGAGCAAATCACTCCGCCCAAGTAGTACCAGTGTTTCGCCTTTCTGAGAATATAGTTCCCAGTTAGTATGCGGTTAGAAGATGGCTGTGTCTCATGTGACCTTGTTATTTGTACACCTGTGACTATACAAATCCCAACATGTAAATAGGAACATGTTGGCGTTATTTTGTCCCTTATTGGGAGCAGTAGCTAGTTGGAACCAGTTACCTGCAGGATCTTTGCTAGGCTAAGCTAACGCTGGGGGCGTCAGGCAGAGCTACAGCACGCACGGAGATGAGAAGGGTATGTATGGACTCGTCTAACTCTGGGAGAGAAGGTGAATAAGCTAAAGTCCCAATAAGTCGACGTGTTCCTTTAATGAGTCAAATACTCACAAGCCTACTTCCTCATTCACTGTTCAGTGTCTTGGTTTAAAGGTAGAGTCTTTGTTTACTGTATGCAAGTGTTCTGCCACATGCATATGTTAAATCAATACAATAAGAAAACCTTAAGAAGCACCGGGTGCTTATAGATATTAGAGAAAACACAGTAACATGATGCTCACTCTTGCAGATGCATCAGTGGCAGCAACCTGCCGATAAATGAGCATCAAAAAGGCACCACAGGCAGACGAATCTAAGCTTGCTTTGGATGCTCCAGTTTATAATGCTCTGAGTTAAAATGCAAAAGAATCAAGCACGCCTCTCATCTGAGCAGGGCCAGGTTAAGTTAGAGGTGATACACTGCAGTGCAACCCCAAGAGACTTCATAGTGTCTTAGATTACCAAAACTGCCTGTTCTCTCTGCTGTGATTTCATAAGAGGCCATGAGAAATATATCACTGTGTGTGCTCTGGGCTGTGTGTGTGTGTGTGTGTGTGTGTGTGCGTGCGCTCTGTGCTGTGCTGTTACAACACTGATCTTTAGCACTGATCCAGAAGTCTGAGGGCAACAACACTTGTCATTAAAGACATGTCATTCAGCACAGTGAAGAATCCTGTTAGTAAACAAACCCATGGCAACCATGGGACACACACACTCTCACGCTCTCTCCCATGGTTACAAACACACACACACACACACACACTTACACACACACACACACACACAAACACACAAATGGAGCAGCACGCTTATTCTAAACTAGTCCCTATCTTGTCATCTGCCTGGATATGACCCAGAAATACAGTCACTGGAACAAATAGGCCACTGTCATATTAATCTCCACCTCTGTAAATGGATGGAAATATGATTTGGTGCGTTCACAATAAGCCATGTCTCCCTGCTTCCACCTTTCCCCCCCTTTCCCTGTGTGTGTACTGTACGTCTCTTCATCTATCACTCACAACGATAACTTGACCTTCCACTTAAGCAAAAAAAAAAACAACCTCTTTTTCACAGCGAGCAATGAGTAAAACATAATGTAACATAATGAAAAAAAAAGATCTCAGACGCTGTAATTGCACGCTCAATTCAAAAAGACATAAACAGGTGAAGGAAAAAGTAAAGCAGGGAGAAAAAAAGCTGTATTCACATGCAGATATTCTCAGTGAAAAGCTTTGAATGGAGCAGTCTGACTGAAATTACAGAGATTCTGTAATTGCAGCTTCAGATAAAGCACAGCGCTTGGCAGGTAGAGTAGGAGTCTGCAGAGATGTGCCCTCATTTCTGCACCGACACGGCGCTCGTGCATGTGTCTGAGAGTCCTTTTAAGCATTCATGAATGCTTGAGAGTGAAGTGAGTATGTGTGCACACTTGTTTGTTTGTGTGTCAGACATGCCCTGTGTGTTTGTGTATGTGCGCGCAAGAAAGGGGAATAGATTTGAAGGGTTACTTAGCGTTCTGTCTTAAATGGTGTGCAGTGACAGGAAGACAAGACAGGCTGTCCTTGCCAAAATCACCTCTACACATGGTGCTCACACACACACACACACACACACACACACACACACACACACACACGTCTGTAAAGCAAAATCAGTTTTCCCGTTGCTACAGCAACAGCATACTTTTATGTCAACTGCAACCTAGTTACTATGGAGATATGTATACAAGAGAAACTCTGCCGCTGAAGTCAAGGGCCAGATGACAGCATAGCGTGAGGGTATATACACACACACACACACACACACACACACACACACACACACACACACACACAGAGTTCAGGTTCACAAGCTGGTCAAGGAAAGCATAAAGAGCTCCCATATCCTCCGGTATAATCTCAATCAGCTAAACACGCAAAGCCAGCATTGATCCTTGCTGTTTGTCCCCCGCCCCCAACACCCTCGGGCAAGATGAAATCTAAAGTCTGCTGGCATCTGTGTTATTAAATCCTCCAGTATTAATTTAGCACTAATTGAGTGAGGGGATTCATTCCCCATTTACCCCGGGTATTTAATGGAGTAAAATCTGGATAGGAAAGCCAGTATAAAAGACTGTATCAAGACTTAAATCAAAAGCGAAATGCTGTTCCCACCAGGGAAGCGCACAGTATCTGAGTGAAAGAGAACTATGAAAGCTGAGATCATCAACTATTGATAAGGCCGAATCTGGTACAGCTGTAGACAAAATACAGAATATGTTTGACTTCAAGTTGGATATTCCTGCAAACGGCTGATAACTGTCTGGCTCTGAAACAAGTTACAACCACACATGATAGAATGAATATTAGGGCTGTGTGCTGCATTTAGCATATGGCTGAGTGGGTATTTTACCATATGATTGCTATGAAGTGATTTTTTTCAAATGGGTCAAACTGATCATTGTGTAGGGTTTATTATGAAATGTATTTTTCATTTCATAATAAACCCTACACAATGATATTAAAATGATAAAGGAATCAATATGAGGAATATTATATATTATAGCAACTAATGTGGCTTTCGGTTACATTAAAGAAATTAGAACTTTTGAGAATAGAATCATATGGATATCTTTTGTTTCAGCATGGCCTAGCTGTGCCACTGACAACTATTTTATTTCATATGTTGTTTTCTGTGTATCTAGAAAGCTTGATCAAATAGCTCATATACACTATGAGATAATAACTTAATGACTGGGATAATTGAAACTGCTTAATAATGAAATACAGCCTCATACTTAAGAAGAACTGCTCTTCAGCTTCCTCTTTCGCAGCCAGACTCTCCACTCTGCTGCTCTTTTTTATGGCAAAAAACAAATCCAATCACTATGTCTTCAAATGTTTAAACAATACAGAGTAGCTTTAATTTCCATGACAATCCATCTTTTGGCTGAGCGCACGGAAATCACGATGCAGGTTAAGAAGATAGGAATTTTAAGTTAACGAAATAAGCTAAAACTTTTTAATGTTGTATTAAAACGAGCAGTCACACCACACCACTTTTCATTTGACAATTCTGATTAGGTCAGAACATATTATCAAAGAATAACAATCAAAAATAAAAGATCATGTTTGATGCACAAAAATTTTAAAAAGAAGGTTTCTCTACACAACTGCTGATGTCTTTACCTGGCTCCGGTCTTTATCCACCTTCTTGAAGCACTTGTTGAGTGACAGATTGTGGCGCACGGAGTTCTTCCAGCCAGTGGGGGCGCTTGCAAAGTAAGGGAAGTGCTCCAGGATCCAGCCGTAGATATCCTTCACCGGCAGCCGCTTGTTTGGCGCGTCCTCAATGGCCATGAAGATCAGACAGCTGAAGGAGTAGGGCGGTTTCCTGTTGCCGCCTGCTGCCAAGTCGTACGCAGAGTGTGCATCGCCGAGTAGGGGGTCGTCCGGGGAGGGAGATGAGGAGGGCGAGCGCTGGTGCTGACCGTCGGGGTCCTGCAGGGGCGAGACGCTCCGCAGCCCCGAGTGGCTGAAGCTGTTGAGGAGGTCGGTGCTCTCGTGGAGCCAGGAGAGGCTGGTGAGCTCCTCGTCCTCGGCCTTGGAGAAGGAGGCGGACAGGGACAGTGAGAGGTCGGCCGCCTCGGCCTCCGACGCTGCTGTGGCGGCGTCCCCCTGCCGATACGGTGGGCTCATACCCTGCGAGGCACTGGCTCCACTACTGGGGCTCTGGGCCTTCTTACTGGGGGGCATGGTGGGTCCCATCCAGCCCCGGGCTCACTCCTGAAGATGAAGACAGCAGAAAGAGGAGAGTGCGTAGGGGTGGAGAGAAGGAGGAGCAGGGAAAGAGGAAAAAGAGGAAAGGAGAGAGAGAAAAAAGAGGTCAGCTTGTGAAATTCAGTTGGCTTCTCACATAAAGCCTTCATTTTTGTTAAAGGCCAAAGGGTGGAGACACGCAACAGGATTTTTGACCACATTCCCAATTAGGCTGTGTTAGATCTGAGGGGAAAAGTATACATCATCATTTTTTCTCTGGAGCTTTCTGTCGAGTTCTGACTCGGGATGGCAAATTTAGTGCTTCATTGGCTGTGGAAATCTTGCCTTGCACAACTACCCTCTAATTACTAGCATACCAGTAAAGTATTGACATTACATGTTGTTGCTGTCATAACGCATGAATACCGCTAAAGGTCTTCTAGTAAGGTCACAGAGACGACGCTGCTGCTTTGACATCTCTACAGCACGAGGAAATTGTCTAAAGTTGGAACCATGGATGAGTGCAGAAGAATCTTTAAATGCTTTACTACGATATACAGTGGCTTGAACAAGTTTACACACCCATGCTAAAGTTGATTAAAGAGAGGAATAAAAAACATTCTTTTGGAAATTGATCTTAATGCCTTAATTCCATTTTTTTAGGAAAATTCAACCTTTTAAGGAAACCAATTTTCTTTGTGAATGAATAATGTATTGTAAATAAATAAATGTTCTTCCTTAAAATACAGGGGATATACTGTACATATACACACCCCTATGTTAAATTCCCATAGAGGCAGGCACATTTTTATATTTAAAGGCCAGTTATTTCATGGATCAGGATACTATGCATCCTGATAAAGTTCCCTCGGCCTTTGGAATTAAAATAGCCCCATATCATTACATACCCTTCACCTTACCTAGAGATTGGCATGGTTTTATTTCAGTTAGACTAATAGCTGGTTTGATTTGCATTGCGAGATGATCCTATAGAAAGTTCCCCATGCCTATCTCTATGTATGGTGAAGGGTATGTAAACTTATTCAAGCCATTGTACATTACAAATAATTTCCAATGGTCCGCCTTAGTTCCGTTATCACAGATGATCCCGATCGAGAGATTTGCAGAGCAAAGAAAGAAACAAGTTAAGAGTGTGATTTCCAAACCAGCCCTATTCTAATCAGACCATAATTCCCCTAACACACGAGTAATGCTCTGCTCATTAGACCCAGGCAGAGTGTGGTAACTGAAGAGGAACAGGTCTGAGTATCACACCAAAATCAGACGACTCACAAGTAGGCCTTTGATTGTCCTCCATCGCAGACAGCTGTGGGAAGGACCCAAGCAGCCGCCACAGCTAAATGTAATCTGCTCCAATCACCCTGTGAACATTTTTAGGAGTCTGGACACAAATACGCACCCTCGCTAGGATGCACATGCACACACACACACACACACGCACGCAAGTGAATTGACATAGACACATATTCTGGCAAAGAAGTCCAGATGCATGCATAAATAAATGGATACAAAAAGGTTGCAAAACACACACACACGCAGACACACACGCGCACGCATGCAAGCACGCACGCACACACACAGTAAACACAAAGATGTTCTGGCTGGCCCCTGTGTAGTGATCGCTCTCTAATCCAAGGTGATCATGGGCCGATCTGTCCCCTCACTCTGCCTGATTGACTGACAGCTGTCACCCATGGCAACCGGCTGTGCCGTGACAACTGTCAGTTTGCTACAGCTCCGGCCATCCTGTCACCATGGCAACAGAGCAAAACAACTCAGCTCCTCTCCGGTTCTGCTTTTTTCCCCTTCCTCTCTGTCTGTCGCTCTTCCACCTATTATCTTTTCACTTTTCTACCATCGCCGTTAACTCTGCTTAACAGCGTTGATAAGCTGTAGTGGAAGGACAGAGCTAAATATAGAACTGTGATGTATAGCTGCTGCACTGTTTCTCCCTGCGTATAGTCGGCCAACCTATAGTCACCCCCGCTGTTCTATCCGACTCTCTTGGCAGTGAGGGGAAACGCTCGCCGGAGCTGGAAATCTTTGATCTCCTCTCCGATTCTTCTCTTTTCACTTCTCACACTTCGTGACAGCACGTGCGCTCATTCAACAAGCTGTACCTGTCTGAGGTACGGCGTTGTTGCATCAATATTGACTTTGAGCATAATGAATTCAAATTACCCCGGTGACGATAACGCCGCAGCTGAAAATAGTGAGTGCATAATCAAAGAGATGGGCGAGGTGGAAAGGGTGTTTGACAGGCTTTTCAAGGTGTGTGTGTGTGTGTGTGTGTGTGTGTGTGTGTGTGTGTGTGCATCTCTTTGTCAGAGTGTATTTATGCATGAGTTTGACAAGCTTATCACGGTGTGTGTGAGTGTGTGTCTTTGGAAGGAAGTAAGGGCATCGTAGTGACATTGTTCCTGGTAGGAGTCCACTGGAATGCAGAGATGGCTCCGATGCTCTCTTTCTCTCCATCTCCTCTTCCTCCTCCTTGTTATGTTGCCATAGCGGCAAGGGGGCCATGAAACATTACTGCTGACAGTAAAGTCATCTCATTTTACTGTTGCTATGACAACAAACTCCTCACTGTTGGTTGGGGCCAGTGCGAGCTGCCGCCCAAGCCTCGTGCCTGAGTGTGTGTATGGGTAGATAGATGTGTGTGTGTGTGTGTGTGTGTGTGTGTGTGTGTGTGTGTGTGCCACCATATCTCCCATGGGCTCTCATAAAGCTCTTAACTTGCTCAGCTCAAAAACAAACTTTCATGCAACTTCTACAGCGGCCCCTCAGGATCAACTGCTAAAGGACAAAGGCAGATATCACTCAAGTTCAGACTAAATTATGCCTGCTGTGCGTATGTGTGAATGAGTTTGTTTGTTTGTTTGTGTGTGTGCGTGTGTGTGTGTGTGTGAGAAGCGTCTTCACATTTGTTTGACAGATGGGACTGTGCTATTCTCTTTGTCTTCCTTATTTGCTGGATCTCCTTTGTTTTTGCATGCTTTGTTTTGATTGTGTTTGTCTCTGTTTGGCATGTCCACATTTGGCTTAGCGTGTGTTTTTTCCAACTCTGTGTTTGCATCCGACTGTAAGTACACTCTCTGACTATCTGCCTATAACAAGTACACTCTCTATCTAAGTGCCTGTGCATACCTGTGCAGCTGTAATCTGCCTCTGTGACCCTGGCACCACACCGGCTCTGTTTGGTGGAACACGTACAATATGTAATTTTGTTTTTTACTCAATTGATACAATGGATGTAAACACAGACTTCTGATAACATTGTTAAGTTTGCATTTGCATTCTGATAAGACTGCAGAGTTACGGTACTCCCCACCGCTGGGAGACTTACTTCGCCGGTGGGGTGGGGGTGGGCAGCATCTAAGCACCTCTTACAATTTTATCCATAGCACATATTGTTGCCTTTAAAGTAATAATTCAACATTTTAGGGAAATACACTTTCGCTTTCTTGCAGAGAGAAGAGAAGATTGATGAGAAGATCAATACCACTCTAATGTGTGTACTGTATCAAGCCATCACCAGCAGCCAGTTGGCTTACCAGAGTCTCCACTGGTTGCCTGGCAACCTCACAATGAGGCCAAGACAGGGAGTGACTGCACCTGGCCAAGAAATAGTCTCGTACATATAACCAGCTTATAAAATGTCAACTAGTCATTTTTTATTTCTAACCCTAACCCCTAGCGGTTTCCCCTCTGGTTCAAGTCTTAATGCTAAGCTAAGCTAACGGTCTCCTGACTCTGGCTTCATTTTTATCGTACAAACCTGGGTGCTAATGTCTCTATCTACAAGCAAGAAAGCAAATAAGTGTAGTTCTCACTGAGCAAACTCCATCCACTGATAAAGACGGTGTGATGCAGGTGAAGGTTCTAGAAAATGTTTCTTTTAACTGGCTACACCTGCAGTTCAGACACGGCGTAGGATTGTGTGAGTCACAGGTGAGACGGTGAGCTTTTGCTTTTTGGGATTGTTGTTGTTCTCGTTAGTTTTTGGAGCCGGCACAGCGCTGTGAAACGATAATCTCCTGTCAGCTGTTCTCAGAGGGAAACGAGAAATAAAAACAGAATCTCTCAAAACGAAACTGGTGATACACTCATTGACAGTCACCAAGTTGCTTCCTGTATATGGGTATTTTAATTTAATAGAAATATAGACAGGTAATGATCCATTTCTGTGCAAAAGGGATGCAAACACCTCACGTAAAAATAGAAATAGAAGCCCTATTTTGACGTCTGTATGGAAAGTGTCACGTTTCATGTTTTCTGTTTTATTTTGAAAGTTCTCTGTTCTCCGTTGTGTCGTCTTGTATACTTCCTGTTGTAGATCTTCCCGCCTGTGTGATTACCTGTCCCCACCCTAATGTGTTGCACCTGTGTCTCACTGTCTCCCCTGTCTTGTGTATTTAAGTGCAGTCTCCCCCCTTACCCCAGAGAGATCGTCTGCTTCCTTGTATTCAGCCTTTGAGCGTTTTCCTTGTGTCCTGTATTCTGAGTTCTTAGCTTGCTAATAAAACCACTGCATTTGACGTACCTGAGTATGTGTGTCTGTGGGTCCATTTTCCTATGTGTGTTATAGTTAGGGGATGAGTCCATCTACAGAGATGACGTGTAGCGATTAGCAGAGTGGTGCAGAGTTAACAACTTGCTCATCCACACATTAAACAGGAGGTCCATGAGTTCACATAAGCAAAAGGGGATATGGCGTTTTCCCCCCCCCCGCAGGGTGGTGCGGGGTTGTGGGAGTGTCATTTAAATGACCCACTTGTGTGACGTCCTGTTGAGCTGATAAACCCCCCAATGTAGCACAAACAGCCTTTATATTTCACCATTACTGTTTTCTGTCAGATTTTCTGTATAGATCATTTCACAGAAAAAGCAAGAAAGTAAAAGAGGGAGCGATTTTGCTTTGTTGATAGAAACCGTCAGCTGTTACACAAAAATCTCGGGCAGTTCAGGGGTTGTCCGACCTCTGTGATTGCCAACAAGGGTTTTGCCACTAAGTAATGTTTTGCCGAGGGGTCAAATACGTGTTTTCCTCATTAAAATGCAAATCCATTTATAACATTTTTGACATGCGTTTTTCTGGATTTTCTTGTTATTCTGTATCTCAATTACCATTAACATTATAGACTGATCATTTCTTTGTCAGTGGGTAAACGTACAAAATCAGCACGGGATGAAATACTTTTTCCCCTCACTGAAAAAATAAAAAAAAAAATAAAATAAAATTAATTAATTTCATTAATTTCACTGTCTTGTACTGGAGCTTATTGCAATATTAGCCAAACTGACTTTCAGAAAAATCCCCAACTCTTGAGGTTACAGAATCCCCAAAGACCACATCAATGCAGAAATATAAAAAAAACTAAAATAAAAAAACAAGACAGGCTTACGACATGCAGTCAGCAGCGCCTTTATGCTCTGCTCTGGGCCTCGGCAGACTGAAACAACTATTACAACTCTGTTGGTTTGATCGCAGCTTGTGACATATGTTGCGTGTCGCATCCTGCTGCTCTTTGCTTGCCTGTCAGTCTTCACTATACAGCCCAATATAGCCAGTGCCATGAAAACAATCCCCCTATCCAAGAATGTTGTAGTAATAGTAGTGTAGGAGATAGCGGCGGCGGAGAATGCAATAGTAGCTGGTCGGAGTTATTACTTTGCAGAAGGGGCGAGCTGAACCTTGTGGCTCCTCTGGCCACAGTGATAAAGCAGAGAGTCAGATGCACCGAGGCAAAACTAATCTGGAGTTTTGATGACAAAAGGACGACCTTTATCCCTCCTACACATTCGCTGGATGGATGGATGGAAGGGGGAGAGGAAGACCAACATAGAGAAGGAGAAAATGAGAACTCTCTCAGAGACGGGGAAATAATAACTTCTGCAGCATATATGTCAATGCCGGTTGTAGGAAGCCTTGTGATGTTCTCCATTTTCAGACCATGAAATCACACCCAACCCTCCCCTCCCCCCTGCTGAATTTCCTGCTTTTCCCTAACAACAAATGTCAGGATTCCAGAGGGCTTTAAGGAGGCATAGCAGGACCAATCACATCCTATGAAGTCTGACTGTGTCTTCATTTTTATATCATCCACAGCAGCAAAGAGTTATTGCATAGAGTTCAGGGGTCAGGGTGTCCCAGAGGACTTCGCCTGACCCCGTCCCCCCCCTCCTCCCGGTCCCGTCTGCTGCTCTTGGCTGCCTGGCAACTCACACAGTCCCACACGCACGCAAACATATAAACATGCACACAGTCAGACCCACACAAACACACACACGCTTTCTTTGCCATTTCCTCCGAGGTTGATTTGGTGTGTGTAGACTGAAGGAGGCAAATATACCACCAGAGCAATACTGAATGCTTTATTATACTTGAAAAGCAGACATTCAAACAACAGCTTTTTATCTACTGTATGGCATTGAAAATTGAAATCTTTAGGTTTTGGACAACTGATTATACAAAATACGCAATTTGAAGGTGTTTTTGGCTCTGGGAAATACTTGACAAATGCTGTTTTTTTGAATGCGATATAAACAAAATAAAAATATACACAGTATATAATAATAGACGTTTTTATCGTTTTGACAATATAAATCGTCATATGCACCAGTCCTATTATAGTCATTGATTAATCAGAAAAAATAATTGAGAGATTAATAGATAATGAAAATAGTCATTAGTTGCTGACCTGTTAGAATATATATTGTCCAAAGTACAAAATCAGGCATAGCTGTAATGTATAACATTATTTAAGTTTAAGTACAGAGCCTGGTCTGCTAGAGGATTAAACATTGCCCCACTGTCTATTGGCAAACCAACTAAGCAGATAATAAGCACATAATATACATTATATTTAGGGGAACAGAGTCCCAGAACTTTCAACTTGAAAAATGATAGCATAAAACACATCAATGGGGCCACTGCCTATGCTGTAAGAACAGCACTGTACTGTTCTACTAATAAAAAGAAGTGGATGTATACACACAGTCACTATGAGGCAAAAGCTCAGAAAGGACACGTGTAATGTATGGTGCCAGGAAATCAAATACTGCCAGTGAATAATTCAAGACGACATAGACACACACAGAAACACACACGACCTCCGTCCTCCAAAGTAGGCTAACCAACAAAGCAAACAGACATTTGCATCAGGCAAGTTTGGTGTGATTCATCAGAAGCCAGCGATCATGAAGTCACGCTCATCCTCGCTCTCTGAGGATGGCGAACAATCAGACTCAGATCTCAGATGTACACATACACACACGTACGCAGACACACAAAAGCAAAAGGAGGTTGCAATTGTGGACACTTGAAGGTGACCTGTGTGTGTGCGCAGCCTGAAGGTCCCTTGGTAACGGGCAGGGATAGTGTGCGTATGTGTGTGTGTTTGGTTGGCCTGACTGCAACAGTCAGGTCAAGCTTATAAAAAGCCCAGGCTCAGGGCTCAGGACTTCCATGGTAATGACCATGACACACCACATGCAATCACACGTTCATGCACACTCACTCAGTTACTCGCTCGCTTGGTTGCTCATTCAGTCAGGCCTTTATTTTCTCACTCAGTTCAGGTCAAGTCAGTGCGCTCTCCTGTTGTAGCATTCAACATGTGTTGTCTGTGTTCAAAAACATCATTACCTCTACTACTGCGAGATGCCAATAGGGTCAGTTTCTTTTTTTTGGATTCCAAACTGCTAAAATATCCAGATCTGATAAGCTAAAAGGTTAACAAATGTATTATTAAGAATCATCTCTCTCACTTTAAGCAAAAGAGCAATTAATGAACAACACATGCAAATTCGCTGGCTTCTCATTTTAACCCGACACTGCTCATTGCTGTTAAAATGACAAATGTAACGGCGGAAGCTCATTTGTTAGAGAAAGAAACCGAGCTCTCTAGAAGCACGCAATTACTGTGGACCGTGTTTTCACGGTTTAACAAGACCAAAGGAGCAGGGGGGTCTCCTCTTGTGAGACCATCAGCTAATTTCTGAATTTATAGAAATAGTTCAACTTATGGGAAATAATACAATTATTTTTTTTTAAGTGCAGAGAAAGAGGGGGGACACAATTATATTAGCTTAGCATTAGCATGTTAGATCTTGTAAATCTAGATGGCAACAAGAAGAGTAACACTGATCACTGTCTCTAGCCCCTTTCACACAAAGATTCCGCAATAGCGCCGCAATCCGCAACGGCCGGCTGTTATGCCGGCGTGGTTTATTCACACAGAACCAAGCAAAGGTGGCATAATCCCCCGGCATTCAGGGCTCAAAAGAGGCATGACGTGTAACACAACAGTGTCGGCTTCCAGTGTGTGTGAGCCGATCAGCTCCACTGCTCAACCACACTAACCTGATCGGACCCACAAACTGCAACTATACAGTATGTATTATACTAGCACACCTGTCAAAGAGAGAGGACAGAGAAGGCCGCTGCACCTGTGTGTGTGTTTCAGAGAAGGGGAGAGAACGAGTGGAATACAAAGGTGGACAATTGCACGCAACCTTTAATAACTTTGGCTACTCAAAGCATAGCTTTGTCACTTTTCGACCTGCCTGTGGGTCAACTCGTGAACCCTACTGTATGTAGTCCCGCCACGCCGGCTCTCCCTTTCACACAGACGTTGGCCCGGCTCTGTTACGACTCTAACTGCCTCTATTGTCGGCTTAAAGGCTACTCTGTTCCCTCATGCCGTCTTTGTAACTTTCACACAGGCGGCGAAGTGACTTTAAGGTGCATAAATCCCACCTTGAACAGGCTGTGTGAAAGGGGCTACTGTAACCACCTTTACCTCTTCTCCTCCCTCAATCAGTGCCTCCCTCACTCCCTCTAAGGTCTCCCTGTCTTTTCTCTTTGATAGTGAGCAGGTCCCTGTTGGCGCTCTGTGCTCTTTTACCATATTGTGGGAAAGGAAAAACAGACAGAGAGAGAAAGAGAAAGAGAGACTGCTAGAAACACTATATGATATCAAAGCTGCCAGTGCTAGCCAACAGCGCTTTGATAGCGGGCAGGGAAGGGTGCAGGTCAGGGAAACGCAAGGAGAACGGTACAGTTTAAAGAAGGGATTGTGATCTATCCGAATTAACACATTGAGGAAAGAGTGGGGTGGACGAAGCTTTGAGGGGGGCGGGGGGACCAAACAGGGCTCCCTTTCTGTGTCTGTCTGACTCCCTCTTTCTCCTCTGGCTTTTCCACTTATCTTTAACAAACAGCAGCTCAGGCACTCAGCCACTGGCCGACAGTTTGTCCCAACAACAAAAAACCATGGCAACAACCACTGGAAGAGCCTGTCTGCTTCCAAAAGGTCCGCCCTCTCTGGCTTCTGTAACTCACTCTGCTCTTTGAGCCTTGTGCAAATTTGGCTGAAATGGTAGATTGGAATCAATAAGCAAATGAGGTAAACCTTGGTGAGAGAAGTTTAGGATCGAGAGACTGCACGACAATATGTTTGGTTGAGAAATTATGTTGAGATGGAAGAGTTTTATTAGATCATCTTTGGTAAAAAAAAAAAAAGTCTGGTTGAGAGGAAAAAGTGGAATTTGAAAAAGAGAAAAGACGAAGCAAGGGAGTGAGACAGCAGTTTGTCAGTAGCCTATACAGTCCTGCCTTTGCTGACGATACTTACACGGCATCTGCTGATGATACAACTCTGCTTACATCCTTCACTCCTCCCTCCCACTCCTACAAGCTGTTTTTAACACTACTTAAATACCTTATGTCAACTGAAGTGTGTTCTGAATGCCGACAAAACTAAATTCAGACTGTTTACAAACTCACAAATTGGCAAAAAAGGGAAAAGTGACATGAGGAATGACACTATTATGGGAGTTTCAAATGCTTCTCTTCATCAGGCATGTTTGAGAAGTTAATATGCATGTTTTATCCTATTAAATAATACATTACATGCAGAACGTATTTAATTCGGACCATTTTCAAAGGATATATGTGCACAATCCCAACAGATGAACTGTGCATGAACTCTATGTGACTGCAAATATTGTATTTAAAGTAAGGTATACTAACTTTTTGTTAAATAATAGGAGGCCAAATTTGAATGCTTTCCTCACTGTCAATGTTTGTGTAGTGCTAGTCAATACTTTTTTGACCTTCAAGAACTTTGGCTTTTGTTTTAAAGGGATACTTTGCAGATTTTGAAGCAGCTCTGTGTCATCTTAGTGTGGGCAGAGTGTGCAGCTGAGAGGTGAGTGGCTGAGAGGTGTGTGTGGCTTCCCTCTGTGGCATTAGCGCACGATGGCCCATTTATTTCTCACCTACCCCCTCTCTTCCTCTAAAGAATTGATCAGGTCAAGCCTGGCATTTAACATATGGAAAGGAGCCTTCGGCTTCACACCAGGCGGTGGCCTCCTGTCTCCCACCCCCTGGAGTCTTAGACTGGGCTAAGACAATACAATGTTGATTAAACTGTATTGATGTTACAGTTTCACATTTACATGATACAACCTTTTGATCTGTGACCAAAAACAACCCCAAAAGGGGCAGAGTTTAGAGGTATGTTCTCCCTCACTGGACAGTGAAGATGCGCTGGGCATGTTGTCATGCCAACGACGGACCAATGAGAATGGATGTGATTGCACCAGGTGAAAAGGAACCGCCCCCAGGTGCAGGGGATAAAGGAAGGTGTGTGATTAAGGAATAATAAGGACTGGTCTCATGTGACCAGTAGTGTGTCAGGGGGAAGCATGGATCCAGTCCACTGTCAGCTGCAGTGTTATCATGTTGTTTGTGTCATATTGTCTTTGTCTTATCATCTTCATCATGATCTTTCATTAAAATCTTTTCTTAATTTTCA